>JAZKJV010010465.1:0-337159 GCA_037367405.1 Ottelia alismoides
TAATAGTGAAGACGGAACTGGAATGGGCACTGCTTAGTGTTGAGTCAAATCGGGATAGTGTTTTTCTGTGATCATTTGATGATTGCAGTTTCACTTCTAGGTGATGAGGAATTCTTTTCTTGAAATCGCCCCCTCCTCCTCCTGCCTCCGCCATACCCCACCCCCTTCACTCCTCTTCCTTTGCCCCCTCCTCCTACTCCTCCTCCTCCACCCCCTGCTCCTCCACTGTAACCACCACCCCAAGGCACTGCTCCTCGGTAACGAAGCCACAAAGACTTCCCGCAATCCTTCATCGCAATCGACCCACTAGTGAGAACCTCGACCCCATCTACAGTTGAAGTTGATGAAGTTCTGTGCATCGACGCGATGATGAAGGAGGAGGCTGGAGGGCGTCGGGCGGGGATGGATGGACTAGAAGAGGATGGGTGGGGGAGTGTTTGATCAGTTTATGCCCCTTTAAACTCACCATAGTTTTGAAAAAATCATGGTTAAGTTCAATTTATTGGAGGCTAAAGTAACGGAGGGGCACAAGTACAGAACGACAAGAAGTCGAGAGCACATCTAATATTCCAAAAAGGGAGGAGCATAACTGATATTGCAATATCTCAGAGAAGCACAACTGATAGAAAAAACCCTATTTATCTTATATTTTTCTATTATCTCGATGGCCTTCCCAATTTCCAGCAATTGTTTAACAATTTTAAAATCATACTTAAGATCATATATTATTGCCCTCATCTAAGTGTCTCCTTTTCCATAGCATCATCCCGTAAACAATGAGACACTCCCTTTCCTTATGAAACAATTGCTAAGTACTTGAATGCAATATCTCGAATCACATCTTACAACTTTCAAGTTAGTTGTAGTCTCACCATCGACATGGTGTCAAGCATGTTTTGTACAAACTAAAAATGCATTGAATATTAATCAAAATATTTCATCTTACAATAATGGTTATGTGCTCATATGTCATCCACCTTTGAAGACCGGCTTTTAATTTTTGAAAAATTAGAAATCCATATAAAAATTTGAGATTTTTATCATTTGTGACCGTCAAAACTTCTTTAATATCAATTATATCCTTCTCTTTTTTTTGCAATATCAGTTGTATCCCTGACTTCTACAAAATTTACAATTCTATCCCTTTTGTATTATCAGGTATGCCCTTACTTTACCTTAACGGAAGGGTAGAACTATGAATTTTGTAAGAAGTCAAGGGCACAACTGATATTGCAAAAAGAGGACATAACTAATATTGCAGAAGTTAAGAGGGGCACAAGTGATAAAACTCAAAAATTGTTTATGCATTATCAATTTATAAAAGGATTTTTATCGGTTGTGCCCCTCTGAGATATTGCAATATCAGTTATGTCCCTCTCTTTTTTGGAATATCAGGTATGCCCTTGACTTCTTGTCATTCTATCACTTGTGCCCTTCCATTACTTTAGTCGTCAATGAGTTGAATTTAACCATGTTTTTTTTCAAAACATGGTGCAGTTAAGAGGGACATTATTGTCCTCACTTAAAGAATTTCAGTACTGTGATATTAGGAGTCGAGCACGAGTCCCTGGATCTTATTAGCACTGACTTGAGCTCTGTCCGATTGACATCAATGCATGATCAGATCTGATCATCTGAAGTCGAAAGAAGTATCAGACAATATAGGAAATCGAGCCATCGCGGATCGAGAATGACACCTGAGTCAAGCGGATCCTGACCTGCATATCTGAATAGCTCCAAACAAAACAATTTTTTTGGGGATGAATGGCCCAAACAGAGGATGGGGTTGGGAAGGGGAGGGATGGGCGACGGAGGAGGAGGTTGGGGGCAGAGGAGGGGAGGAGGCTCGGGGTGGGGTCCTCCCCCGCTGACCTATGTGCCCTCCTTCATGCACCACATGGAACTCGTCGTCGACTCCCTCTACAAGGCTAAGATCATGCACGGCTTCTGCCACCTCTACGATGGTCAAGAGGTTGTCGCCATCAGCATGGAAGCCGCCATCACTAAGAAGGACTGCATCATCACCACCTACCGCGACCACTGTATCTTCCACGACCGTGACAACTCCCTCATCGAGTCCTTCACCGAGTTCATGGGTCGACATGCGGGCTGCTCTAAGGGCAAGGGCGGATCCATGCCCTCAATATGTGCAAAGGAGGGGGAGGATGGAGAGGGTGAGGAAAGACTTTTAAACCCTTTTTCTTAAATTTTTTGTGTCACCAAAGTTAACGTCTGTTTGCATTGAGGTGGAATGACAACTAACTCGAGGGACACAAGTGATAGAACAACAAAAAGTCGAAAGCACAATTGATATTCCAAAATAGAGAGGAGCATAACTCATATTGTAATAAGGGCAAAGCTGATAAAAGCCCTTTATTAAAAGTCATAGCTTAATAATGGCCGAGTTCCGCTAGAAAACAAAAATTCTAGCCGGTTTTTCTTTTTACTATTTCAACCTTCTCCAAAAGTATTTATTGCATTCATGTCCCTCCCGTTCGGAAAAAACGACCCAACAAAAAGACAATCGATCGAGCTCAATCGACCCCATAATAATAAAGCGCAAGAACACCGCAGCCCAATTTCTACATTTCCAAACCCTAACAAAATCCCCAATCTGCCCCGCTCGATCCTTCTCCAATCCCTCTTCTGGATCGCCCCAATCCGCCCCTTCCGCGACTCCGGCCTCCTCGCCAGCTCCAACCCGACCTCCGCCATGCCGGAAATGGCCGCCGATGGGGCCCTCTCGGCGTCCCCGACTAGGTCGAGGTCGGTGACGGAGACCGTGAACGGATCCCACAAGTTCGTGATCCAGGGATACTCCTTGGCGAAGGGGATGGGAGTTGGGAAGCACATCGCCAGCGACACCTTCGCGGTGGGGGGCTACCAGTGGGCGATCTACTTCTATCCTGACGGAAAGAACCCAGAGGACAATTCCGCTACGTATCCGTGTTCATAGCTCTCGCCAGCGACGGCACGGACGTGCGGGCGCTCTTCGAGCTGACGCTTGTGGACCAGAGCGGGAAGGGGAAGCACAAGGTGCACAGCCACTTCGACAGGTCGCTGGAGAGCGGCCCCTACACGCTCAAGTACCGCGGGAGCATGTGGTAATTGCGTCAAAAGATGATATTTTTTTTTGTCAATGCGTACCGGAAGCGGGTTGGAGGGGATTTGCGCTAAAGGGCTGCGTTTTAATTGGTAGCTTTTGATCTCGGTTTGCCGGTAGCGAGATATTGAGGGGTAAAGGATCAGCCTTTTGGTTAGTAACTTCCTGTTTCGGTTTTTGTTCGAGAGATGTAGTGAATGAGCTGCTTTTTTGAAGGAAACCCGAGTGTGAGAAGGGAAGATATGGGGGCGAGGAGTGTATAAACATGTCGAGTTGTGCAGGATATAGCATCACTGAGTTATTTGACTCATTCTTGGGAGCTGCATCCTATTGAAAGGAAGCATGCCAGCCGATCAAGAAAACCATCAGTCTTCCCTAGCCCAGTCTTTGTTTTGCATGATACGGGAGTCACTGGTATCTGTCATTCCCAAACCTGACGCAGGTTATATTCTAGTTATGTCTCATTGCTCTTATAAGACTCGTGTATATATAGGGGACCCTTTTTCATCCTCTGGACAGCTGGATATCATTGGTCTCTTCACTATATTCCGACCCATGCCAAGTCCTATAGTAGACATAGTAGGGAAGCTCATTTTCTTGCGTGTAGGAGACCAAGAGGGATCTTGAAAAAGAGAGAATGCGAGCCTAGATGATAGGAGAAGTGTGAGAATGGAGAGAAAAAGTCTTGATCAAGCGTAATCACGTAGCCTAGTCTAATCAAGGATTGACAAAGCCTACTTAGAGGCCCAAGTTTTTTTAAAAGGGTAGCGGTGGTTGAGGTTAGGAAGGAGGAGAAGAGGCTTTGTGAAGTTAGACTTTGATTCCATCATAGCAAATTATTTGATTTCACACTAGACCATATGTTACAGGCTTACTACGCCTTGCCTCTACCTTTTGAAGAATAAGCTTGACATTAGGAAGAACAAGAAACAAACAATCCCTATCTTACATGATAATATGCTCTTCACGCCTTCGCCCCTTACACCCACCCTACCCGCGATATGCTTTTGACAGGTCGTCCAAAGATGCTTGATACTTAACCAAGAAAGCCTTTTGGTATGAATAGATGGATGTTGAGACCCTGATTCAGATCACTGATAAGCTTCTATCCTTCATTCACCTTCCCGCTCCCTCAACATTCTTTATTTGATTTTCTTGTTGACTATCCTAGCAACCGAAAGCTGTAATAGAACCGTCGGTAGCACCCACAATGAATTACCTCCCCACGTTTATGATGGAAGATATCGGTTCCAAAACAATGGGAGCGAGGTGAGGGAAAGCTTCGACGATGCCCACACGGCTAGGGGGGATTGGAGTTTGGTATAGGCTTGGCTGCAGGCATGGCATTAAACTTGACGAATTTCGATCGAATTTCGGTCGAATTTTGATTTCAACAAGCAATCGAAATTCGGCCGAAATGATTGATATATGTGCCTTGAGGGGGACTGATAGAAGAAAGTGTGATCGAAATGGTCGAAATTTTGGTTGAATTTCAATTTAGTTTCTACCGAAATGTCATTTGTTCAATTCACTGATATGGTGATCAAAAGTAATATTTAAGGCCTTGGTTGCAGGTTCGCGAGGGACTAATACCACTTGATTGTCACGTATTGGGATAGACATGATAGCACGTATATCTTCGTACACCTAGTTGTCGGGGTATAGCAACCCTCACTTGATTGTCACGTATACCTCAATTTTTCTCTGGAGTGAAGAACGAAGGGAGGTAGCTGACAAAAGAAAGGTAGGACCAATACCAATGGACATGATTGACTGCTAAAAGGACTGAGGCATGATATCTGATCTCATATATAATGAAAAAATTGAATGAGTATTGAGAGGAGGCAGGGAAGTTGCTTCTGATGTTAGTCCCATGTTCTACCCAGAATAGAAAATACAACACCTAATCTAGATCGAACTGATAAGCTGATTGAGCCTACGAGCTGGAGATGTTTTTTTAGCTAGGACTTCTCGAGAGCTTTTGACTTAGATCATATAAGCAGATTAGAGAAAATAATAAGGTTATCTAAAATATTGTTCATGATACTCTCCTTCCTTTACAAAATTTGAAGGCTTTATATAGATTAATCTCTAATTTAAAAGTAATATCTCTTAATTCAAAATACTTGGAATGATAGTTGAAATATTGTTCATGATACTCTCCTCCCTTCACAAAATTTGAAGGCTTTATATAGAATAATCTCCGATTTAAAGTTAGTATCTTTTAGTTCAAAATAGTAGCAATGATGGTTGAGTTGACAGAATAAGGAATAAGGGAGGTTTATTCTTAATTTTCCTTTGATAGAACGTGTGTTTGTGGGACAATGGCGGGATAAGATTAAGTTTTGTCTTACTCTTCACATGCTTGCTATTTGAGGAATACGTGATACGTGTTATTTAGTGCGAGATGGAGGTTATTGCATGATAAGTAGTGTGAACAAGAGATACGGTGAAAAAATGTGCGAGGGGGAGTGGAATGGCACGATAGGGAGGGAGACTGCTGACCTCGGTGATCGGAGGTCCACCGCCAGTACGGGGGAGGGAGAGGAGAGTACGAGGATGTTGTCACGGAAGAGTTGGTTGGATATGGACCTTGGAGTCAATCGAGGGTGAAGCGCAAGGCGGCATCAACTCGTGGTAGCGCAAAAAGTTGGTGCTATAGATGTGGTTCCGGAAAACCACCTTTCTTGGTCGTGCAAGGAGGTGGAACTGCTTTGCTTCCGGTGTAGAAAGCCTGGTCATCGATGAAGAGCGTGCATGGCTAAGAGAAGTTGGTTGAGGAGGGAGGTTGCTCCGACACGTCAGGAAGAAGGGGGCGCTGACGTTGGTGCGGTGCGACTCTTGAAGCGAGCACCGAGATTGCTGCGATTGTGCCGACGACCCCATTCAGGGGGAGGGGGATTTTTGATGCGAAGTGGGACTCACTTCTGCTACGGTTGGCGAAAGAAGCATCGAAGATCTGGCCTTTGGATTGCATTGTTGTAGGAGAAGGGGAGCTGAAGGGGCATCGGAGGATGCAAGAGAGGATATTGGCAGCGAAGAATACTGATAGTAGCGTCGATGTGGTCTACTTACACGATGGTAAACTATGCGTTAGGGGCCTGTCTCCTAGAGGGGTGGGGGAGGTCATCTCGGGAGCTCTTGAGTGTGGTTTGTTGTGGGAGTCACATGGCTTGATATCATGGTACCACCCTCGATTCCTTGACGGGAGTGCTGGATAAGAAAACACATATGGAAAACCTCTGTTTCCGAGGTTCCCTTGAGGTGCATGAGGCTCAAGGTAGTACGAGAGGCATTGGAGCAGGTGGGTGTGGTCACAGAGGTATGCAACTCCAACCTTCTTCCGAGCGAAAGCTCGGAGATGATTGTTATGTTGAAGGGAGGTGTCCCCAATCATCGTTGCGGGTGCTCATGTCTATTGGAAAGGGAATGATGCCTCTGTGGTTGTGAATATTGGAGAATGAGGAAGCGTCGAGAGGTGGCTCACCGGTGGCCAGAGATGCTCAAGGTCGACTGTTGGAGGAGGGGAGCCCGATGGTCATGGACCTCAGAGTTGGATCCCAACGGATCTTCTTGCACATCCCAAGCATCGCCCAATTTTTTTGAAGACAATGCTAGGGGAAGTTCGAGGCACTTGTTGTTGCCGGGTCGTAGATCGAACTCCGATTGCCTTGGCGGGCTCTGGTTTGTTAAATGGTTCGATGGGGGCAGCTCCGAACAACCGTTTCTCGGACCCCCCCCCCAATGATTGGGTCCTACTCTTGGTTGTTCGGATGCGGGTACCCGCCCGATTAGCGGTGTACATATGGACCCGATGATCTCAATCACCGCTTCATGATCGTGGGGGCACTACGAGGAGGGCACCGAATCAGATGATGCCCTTGGGTTTGCAACAGCTTGTCGTCGAGTTGGGCCTTGGGGAGAGGCTAAAGTATTTCTCGAGCCCCGATGGCGCTGGCAAGGGTGATGTGCCATTCCTGAAGCGAAGGGTGGTGGATGTTGTACCCAAGGACCACGACATACTGTGCTCGGGCGTTGGTACTCTTGCTGGGTCGGGATTTGCGGCCTAATAAAGCTCAAGGGAAACCACAAAGAACGTTCTAAAGCTGGGGAAGGAAACACATCAGAGGAGAGGGGATATTTCATCTCACCATCCGCCGAAAGACATGGGTGGGGCACACTGCAGCAGTGGGACCCTAACATTGGTTGAATTGGGGTCCGAGCTAGCGCCCAGGTGCTAACTTTTTCACAGAAGCGTCGTAGATCGAATGAACTAGAAGGGGAGTTTAGGTCATGCTGTGGAGATCGTGCCATGGGGTCAGACGAGGGCCCCGAGGTAGAGTTGACGTGATTAATGTGGAAGCTATGGTCTTAGCTGTAGAGATGGCTTGGTGAGCCGGTGACAAGGGGGTGAGATCTAATGAGATTGAGGAAGGAATGCGCTTTGAGCATCAGATTGTGTAGGTGGTTGGGGTTCAGTTGGAGGGGGATTCCCCTTGGTTTCCTAATGAAACTCATCTCATGGAATGTAAGTGGTCTAGGTCAACTGAACAAGCAACTTGCAGTTGGTTAGATCCCGACCAAATGGAGGGTGGATATTGTTTGCTTGTAGGAGTCCAAAATTGAATCATGGGAGACGGTGATTTGGATATCACCTCGGGCCCCTTTTTTAGCGATTTCAGGACTATCTTGGCGAATAATAGTGCGCATGATTGTGGTCGGATGGAATGGCGATGTTTACGAGTTTATTGAGGAGATCTTGACTCACTCGATTTCTGTGATTTTGATGAACAAGGGAGATCGGTCTCGCATTGTTGTTTCCTCGGTGTACGGGATATTAGGGCATCCACAAATACTGTTTTATGGGACGAGCTACGTCAGACTAGATCACGTTTTCTAGAGATGGCTTGGATTGTGGCTAGAGATTTCATTACACTTTTTGTGGAGGATAGGCCCCGAGGAAGAGAGGTGCAAGACAATGCCTCGTTGTTATTTGGTGAGGTTGTAGAGGAACTCGCCTTGGAGGTCTTTGATGTTGCTAACTATAAATTCACTTGGAGAACTTCGTCCTCCTGATCATGCATTGATCGTTTTCTTTTATCCATGGAGGTTATGTAGAGGTTCAGTTTGGCTACGATGACTTCCCTTCCCAGGTCGAGATCGGACCATACTCCTTTGTGTTTTGACCCCGGCTCCGACAGGGGCCCTCCTCGTTTTTCAGGTTTGAAAAATGATGGCTACTGGAAGAGGGTTACCATGAGATGGTTTGTGCCTTCTGGACGAACTTAGAGGTGAAGGGACCGACAACTGTAAGATTTGCGAGAAAGTTAGCGCCATTGCGATGTAGGTTGGCAAATTACAGGGAGAAACAACCGTGTTGCACATGGGATGAGGAGTCATGCGCAAGATGAACTAGGGAGGTTGGATGATGTGGAACCTCGTGACCAGAGGTGTGATTCATAAAATTTTGGAGGTTGAGGATAAGAAATGTGGGCTTGAATGGAGACAAAGATCGAGGCTGAAATGGTTAAAGGAAGGGGATGTTAATACTAGATTCTTTCACACGGTGGAAAATGGAAGAAGGAGAAACATGATGCACTCTATTGAGATGGGAGGGGAAGAATTTCATGGGGAGGGAGAGGTGGCGAGGGAAGTTATTGATTACTTCGGAGGAATGAGCAGAAAGCGGCCCTAGTATTGGTCTCGTTGGCTAGGGGCTGGGGTGAGTCAGGTCTTGGGGTTGGACGCCACGTCACTGACAAGGGGCTTTGAGACATTGGAGATTCGAGGGCGGTCTTTGATCTGAACTCGGACAAATGTTCGGATCCCAATGTATTTCCAATCCTCTCCTACAGAGAATTCTAGGGATCTCATTGCGAGGGAGGTGGTGTATGTGGTGGCAGAGTTCGTTGATGGGAATCATGGGTTTGACCGTCTTAACCAATCTCTTATTTTCTTGCTTCCGAAGAAGGAGGTAGCTACAAAATTAAGGATCACGAAACAATTTCTTTATCCGATGGGATTTGCTTTGTGGTGGCTAAGTTGATGACCAATCGCCTGATGGGGTGGTGAATAAGATAATATTCCCAATCTAGAGTGTCTTCCTGCCTAGTAGATAGCTCATGGACATTGTGATTTTGGCTTTTGAGATCGCGGCTGATTGACACATGAGGAAGGTGAAGGATGATTTATGGAAGGTGGACTTCTCGAAGGTGTACGATTGCGTGGATTGGTGCTTCCTATGGGCTTCCCTTCATAGGAGGGGCTTCCCTGACAAATGGATAGCTTGGATGAATATGTGCAACACGATAGCATCATGTACTATTCTTGTGAACGGGCAGTCGATGGGGGTTATTTCCAGCCTCAAAGGGTTGCTCGTCAGGGATACCCCTTAGCCCCAATCCTTTTTGTTCTGGTCTCGGACTAGGGGTTTTTATGGTGGTTACTATAGGGATGGGTTATCTATTCCCATCCTCCAATTTGCAGACGACACAATTATATTCGCGGAAGGCGGGGCAGAAAGTTGCAGAGGCATTTCAGTGGCCATAAACATCTTTGGAGCAGAATCTACTCTACAGGTGAATGTGGGTAAGTCGAAGTTCGACCCTTTTGACCCGTCGGAGTTGGAGATTGGGAGGTGTGCATCATGGTTGAGATCACCGCGTACAGACCTCCGATTCGATACGTTGGGGTACCTTTGGTTGCTAGCAGAGTCAGTGTTGTTGGCTGGTTACCAGTGATTGAGAAGTTGGTGTAGAAGCTAGCGGGATGGAAGTCAGTTTGCTTGTCCAGGGGATGAAGTTGGTACTGTTGCGTTCAACTCTGTTGTCGACCCCTATCTTTTTCTTATCTTCTAAGATGGTGTCATTTGGTATTAGGAGGATGGAAGCCATCATGAGGCATTTTTTCTGATCATCAAAGGGTCGGTCTAATGGATTCCCATTGGTGGATTGGAGGATAGTAACAAGTGCAACATGGGATGGTGGCTTGGGTGTGGGTAGCTTGGAGGAGATGAACAATGCTCTTCTTGGTAATGGATATCTCGCATCTGGGGTGACTATGAGAGCATGGTGTGCAAACTCATTCGGACGATCTATGAGTCATGCCTCTTTTTCCCATGTGTTGTGGAACGTGGGGTTGCATCCTAATTCTTCTGGAGGGGCATTTGCAGCATGGCTTTGGAGGATAGTAACAAGTGCAACATGGGATGGTGGCTTGGGTGTGGGTAGCTTGGAGGAGATGAACAATGCTCTTCTTGGTAATGGATATCTCGCATCTGGGGTGACTATGAGAGCATGGTGTGCAAACTCATTCGGACGATCTATGAGTCATGCCTCTTTTTCCCATGTGTTGTGGAACGTGGGGTTGCATCCTAATTCTTCTGGAGGGGCATTTGCAGCATGGCTTTGCAGATGCAACCCTTTCTGAGGCCTGTGGTTAGTGATGGTACATGATTTTACTTCTAGACAAATGATTGGAGTGGGGAAGGGACATTGCCAGATTTCCACAGTTGAAGGCATTGGCAGGAAATCCAGATTGTATGGTGACGGAGACCTGGGATGGACATGTCTTTTTTTCCAAGTTCATATCTGAGCTCTCTGAGCAATGGGTAGAGGAACTCTTCTTTATGATGACGAAACTGGAGAGCGTAGTTGGACCCACGGATGGACGGGACTACTGGGTATGAAGGGACGATAATATCTCAGTAAGGAAGGATTATAAGGTTCTGAGGGGCCCCACGGTGTTCGATCCTGGGGGTTGTTGTAATGTCCGTCCCCCTAGGATCCGGGTACTCAGCAAACCAATTCCATGCACATACATTCCACATTCGAAATACACAATAATATAAAGCAGGAGAAAATAGTATGAAAACTTGAATAAAAATTTTCTTTCCATTCACTTGATAACATGTCCATCATTGCATTTCATTACATTCCATGTCCACAAAAATGTACATGTATGCAACAAAAAGTGTGCTCATACATACAATATACATCTCATGTCTGTCAAAAAATCTACAAGTACCACCAAAAAGGAAATTGTGTAGCTGCACAAAAATAAGTAGCTCTAAATAGACAAATACCACTCACCGCTGCGACCTCTCCTGAGAACCTGCAGATCCACACGGAGGTACATTATGAGCAAACTTGCTTAATACGATAAAAACAATATACAACCTGCAAGATATAATTAAAAGTGTGTAAAAGAAAATAACTGGGTAAACCGTCCTCACAAAGAGATATATTTTTGTTATTATTATTTGATACGAATCAACCAAGCTTCGTAGATAGTCTGTGGTATTGGTTCAGGTGAGACCTCACACTATGACTCTAAAGTAAGAATAAGGCCTTAGGGTTGGGGTGCCTCTGTAGGCATGCGGTGGGGTACAATGCATCCTAACTAAGTTCTCAACAAGTCCACTTGGCTTCACTTATAAGATTGTAACTCCGATTTCCAAAGTGATTTCCAACCCGCGAATCATTGCGAACCACCCAAGTCCACTACCCCTGTGTAAGAGTACACCATGGTGTAGGACACGAGTCAGGGCACTAAACACTAAGATCATTTGTATAATAATCGAGATCATCACGAATAATCCAATCCTCCTTTTGCACAGGAGATTTATATTTCACCCCAACTTCATTAACCATATTTTTCTGGTACTCCCCTCTTAGTGCTTCTACTCGGAATACTAACTGGTGTGACCTACACCAGCCGGTACACGAGTGTTATCTCTAAGTGAACAAGCAAAACACTAGACCACCAACCATGACTACTCGGCCCGCACTCGAAGCACCGGGCTAAAGGCACACAGGCTGAACACCGCATGGTGACTCCTCGATGTGCCATGCAACATGTCCTCCAACCGTCACAGATACGTAGTAGCGGTTGGGATCGCGGTCATCTAAGTTTCTACCCGATGCCCCAAGGGTGCATGCCCCTCGCTTGGCGGCAATTACTCCACTACCCAATCATCATGATATCTCACCCATATGATAATAATTACCCTGGACACAACACCGATTAGCTTTCTATTTAGGCACTTTTGTTACTAGAGAGAACAAGTTCGACAAAGTTGCAAAAGTAATTCTTTCCTCAGATGGGTATGAAGTGAACGATCTCGATGTCACAAGAGAAGAGGACAACCTATATTTTGTTAGGGAAATAAAACAGTCTAATTTTTTTAAAAACAAATCATAAACAAACGACACCTCTTCTCATCAAATAAGGCAATGAAGATAACCTAACTGTGGTATTCTCTCTACATACTTAGCTTCAACCTAATAAATCGATGGCATTAACAACCAAAACAGCAATTCCTTCGATCACTTTGGATGTTTGAAATCTCTAGTGAAAATTACTTTTGTGAAATGGGAAGTGTGGAAAAATAGGGTATATCATGTTGTCCATTAATTACAAGAATTTGTATAAGAGCAGCCATCAACCATCTTAGCTGATCTATGAGCATCTGGTGTAACAAGATATGTGGCATTATATTTACGCAATCTATATTCGCTGAAGTAGAGAAATCCAGTTATATACAATCTTTCAATAATATAATATTAATAACAAGTACAATTATATGTGATCTGTATTTGAAAGAGTAAAAATGGATTTATATGGTTACTCAATTATGTCCGAAATGCTTCCATTACAGTAAGAGAAGCACCAGAAGTTTCACATGCACATGTTTTAAGTCAAAATGCGCTATTAATAAGCTTGATCAACCATCTAAAACATTCTAATCAACCAAACATTTCTAGTCTGTTATTAAGAAACACGAGGAATGGAAAAGAAATGGGATGCCTGTGAATTTCGACTCTGAACAGAAGTAAAATAAATAAATAACAACATCAGTTTCAAAATGTCAGATACTGTATTCTGAGTGTACATTTTTTTTGAAGCCAGAAATAGGGGGAGACACATTTTCCTTGTAGAAGCGTTGCCCAATCATCCACCAGTTGCGCACAATGCACCTCTACGTTTTCCTTGTAGAAGCGTTGCCCAGAGAAAAGAGCTGCATTTCTGCCCAGTCATATTGCCCACAAAATTGCCACGGGCCTAAGGATCCCTCGCCTATCTCTGTCTCTGTTTGCCACCATCGAACCACAAAAGGAAACCAAATCGGAAGTGCATAATCATGCCATTCTTGTGTCTTCCCAGATCATAGTCACTTTAGGGCATCTGAAAATAAGATGCTTAAGGGACTCTACCGTAGTGTCGCACAAAACACACCTATCAGAGACAGAGCCCAGTAGTCTAGCACATTGATCTCTCGTCATCAATCTTTGCCTACGAAATAGTCAGAGGAAGAAGCCAATCCGTTCAGAGAGCCTGAGACCCCAGAAGAAACCGCAGTCACGAATCATACTCTCCGAGCGCGAGGGTGGGGGCCTACAAATCGCCCCATAGGCCTTCCTCGTCGAGAAAGGGCCCATACACCACGCCCAGTGATCCCTCCCCTCAGTAGGACACCCCGCACCCTTAATAGAGTCCAGCAAGGCAAGAAAATCCTCGAGTCTTTGATCCGAGAAATTAGCAGCGAAAGCCGGGAATCAGTTACCATCCGACCAGCAAGATGCGACCCGAGCACTCCTATCAGCCGCCAGAGCGAACAAGCGAGGGAACCGCGAGCACAAGCCCCCCCCCTCCTTTGGTCCAATCATCAGTCCAGAATTTTAAGGAATCACCATTTCCAATCACCGGCCTAAACAAGGATAAAAACCTGTAGAAGACCTCAAACATCCTCTTCCAAAACGGCATGGGGGACCCCACCAGGTCATCAGCGATCGGCGTCGCCCCGTTGATGTCGTAAATCTCGCGCAAAACCTTGCTACATACATCCTCCCCTGGGCCACAAACTCTGCTGGCCCACTTAAGAAGCAATGCGTCATTAACATGCTCCAGACTCCGCACCCCCAATCCCCCCTCGTTCTTGTGCATCGTGATTTTTCCCCATTCTACCAGGTGCAAACCCGCCGACTCCTCCCCATGTTTGCCCCATAAAAATCTCCGCATAAGCTTCTCAAGGCGCTTGCGTATCCCTTTCGGCAGCCGACGATTAGATAAGAAGTAAACATGGATGGAGGAGAGAACCGCCTTTAAGAGGACAAGCCGTCCCCCCTAGAGAGAATGGCCGACTTCCAACCAGCCAACCTTGCCTCCACCTTCTCCACGACCCTGAGCCAATCCCTTAACCTTGTTCTTCCCACCGTCAAGGGCATCTCCAGGTAGTCAATCGGGAGAGAGCCACAATCAGACCCTACGCGTCCGCCTCCTCCATTGAGAGGCCGAAAGGGACAACCTTCGACTTGTCCACATTCTTGAAAAGACCAGACATCTCACTGAAAAGATCTAGGGCCATAGACATGCTCGAGGTTTCCGCGAGGCCCCCCTCAATGAAAAAGATAGTATCGTCAGCATATTGCAGCAACGGGATCACCAGACCACCCTTAGAGAATCCAGCCAATAATCTGCAGTCAACAACCCGGCAAGTAATGTGAGCAAGGACATCCGCAGCGATGACAAACAACAGGGGGGCAAGGGGGCAGCCCTGACGCACGCCCCTACGCGGCTGGAAGAAACCCCCCTCCGGGCGGCCATTAACCATGACCGAAAAAGAGACAGTCGTTATACAGCGTCGCATCCAAGAAATCCAAACCTCCGGGAAACCTCTCCTTCGCAAAACCGACCAAAGGAACTTCCAATCAAGGCAACTATATGCTTGTGCAAAATCCACCTTCAGAGAATACCGCACCGATCCCCCCGCCTCCACTCCGCAACTATTTCCGAAGCAAGAGTAAGGCAGTCCGATATTTGTCTTCCCTGTATAAAAGCAGATTGGAGCGGGGAGATGATGGATTCAAGAACCCTGCCGAGCCGCAATGCAAACACCTTCGCCACAATAAGGTAGAGGGCATTAGAAATTGCAATGGGGCGGTACTCCTCAATCCGCTCGGTCGAAGCAGACTTACGAAGAAGAACAATCAGGGACTTATTGATTCGTTCGAAGCCAACATTTCCAACACAGAACTCGGAGATGACCTCCAACACCTCATTGCCCACCAAGTCCCTAAAGTCCCTGTAGAAGGCCACCGGGAAGCCATCCGGGCCCGGAGCCCCATCCGCGTTTAAGTCCCACACCGAATTATTTTGAGTGTACACAATTATTCGAAAATCGAATCTAAATTCTAACTTCATTACAGTGGAAGTTTAACTCTCCAGACTTGGGTTGATTAAAGAGCACCTGAAGAGGAAAGGTCGCGGTACTGATCTTGCAAAATGATCCGCCATGTTTTATATTTTGTTAAGAATGCAGTACACCATCTATATATATTTAAAGCTATGTCTAGATTATCCTCACGAAATGCAGCATTAATCCACTAATCGTATCGAAACATCAAGAAAAGGTTGAAGATACCTAGATAATGGAGCAGATTGAACTGACCCAACATATCTATAGGTTGAAAACAATGTGTCAACAAAAAAATCCCCTTCTAAACTATACCATGGAGATTATCAAGGTTCCTATGGTGAAAGAGGATACTCGAATAATGAACCGCGTGGAATCCGCAGCAAGGAGGAAGGGAACATCGTACCTCGAAATTTCTTTCTACCGTGATTTTTTCACCTGCAAAGAACGGCGCGTTTGACGCTCTGTTCGCGATGCAAAGCCGCACACGAGGATGACCTCATCCTTCTCCATGTGGGATGGTCTTGGATCGTCGATCCGAGGTGCTCCGACGAGCTCTGGCAGTACTCTGGCGAGGGGAAGGGAGGAGGAACTCGGTTTGGGCGTTTTGGAAGAGAGGGGGCTGGGGTATATGGGTCCTAACCTGGATCCCGGTCCGGATCCGAATATGACCTAGACCCCTCCTTGCTAAAATAGCCGTAACTCGGACTCCCGAACTCTGATTTCCGCATTCTTGGACTCGTTGGAAAGGTCTTGACGAGCACTACACAATGGGATACTCAAGGAATTTTTTTTGCATGCTGAAATAAAAATAAATTAGCAATTTAGTCCAGATTCAATTTTTTCGTGGGTTTCACATCATAAAAATCTCAAAGGAAGTCTCGTCCTCTTCTTCATGTGCCCAATTTCGTTGGCTTGTTGGGGTGAAACCGAACTGGACTGGGTTTGTGTTTGAAGCCTCGAAACTTTTTGGGAGTCCTTACTGGCGGGGCAACAACGTCAGAGAAATATTCTACTTAGACCCCTAGTTGTCGTCTGGTCTATATGGCTTGCTCGAAACGCTTCTCTTTTCTCGGGCCAAAGGTTCTACAGTGAAAATGTGTTTGCTCAGTCCAAGTTTACTCTCGAATCAAGGCTTATGTAATAAGATGAGGTTGTATTTATTGTTTTACTAACTATCTAATGAATGGAGCGGGCACCAGCGCATGTATCCCCCTTTTTTGGCTTAAAAAAAACTTAATGTGAGTTTAGTTGATTTTTAAATCGGACCTCATCGTGTCAAAATCTCACAGAGGATTGAGCTCACAAAAATCTCAAAGAGAGCGAAACCCATAAAATCTCAAATGGAGTTTGACTATGGTTTCGATTCCATACCGGTGAACAAATGAGGGTATTTCTCCCTCATGTCTGCCTCAGGTTCCCACGTCTCATCTTCAACGTCTTGGCTTCGCCACATGACTTCGACTAAAGGTATCTCCTTCCGCCTCAGCTTCTTGATCGCATGGTCTAGTATTTGTACCGACTCCTCAGCGAATGAGAGGTTCGGATCCACCGTCTAGTCCTTGTAGCTGATCACATGTTTGGGATCTTGGATGTATTTTCGAAGATTCGACACATGGAATACGTCATGAATACCCTCAAGGAGCGGGGGAAGGGCCACTATGTACGCCACCTTCACAACTCGAGTCAAAATCTCAAATAGTCCCACGAAGCGCGGTGCAAGCTTGCCTTTGACACTGAAATATTGAACACCTCTCATTGGGGATACTCGTAGAAACACGAAGTCCCAACCTGTTAATATGAGGACTACTTAGATACACAAGGTTGGTTAACAATCATAACATTTAAGCTATGGATGTAGGATGTTATACTTGAAACTCAAGGTCTCGACGTTGCTGGTCGGCGTAGCTCTTCTGAGGGTTCTGTGCAGTCAACAATCTCTTCCTAGCCATCTCCACCACTCTAGAAGTATCCTTCATGATCTGTGGGGTGAACAAGATGTCACCCACCTGCTGCCAACACAAGGGAGTTGTGCATCGCCTTTCGTACAAGGCCTCAAAAGGTGCCATGCCTATGCTGGCGTGGTAGCTGTTGTTATATGTGAACTCGACTAATGGAAGGTGATCCTTCCAGGATCCCTTCCATTCAAAAACACAAGTCCGCAACAAATCTTCCAAAGTTTGAATGGTCCTCTCGGACTTTCCATCTGTCTGTGGGTGATAAGCTGAACTCATATGTAGCTCGGTCCTCAAGGCTCTCATGAATTCTCCCAAGTAGTGTGAAGTGGAGCATGAATCTCTGCCTGACACTACCTCCCCGAGTATCATGTGCAACCGAATGACGTGCTGGATGTATAATCTGGTTAGCTCAGTTAGCGTACATGTCATGTTGACCGAAATAAAATGGGCCGACTTGGTCAATCGGTCAACGATCACCCATATCGCATCATGCCCGCCTGGAGTACGCGAGAATGATATGATGAAATCCATGGAAATGCTCTCACATTTTCAAATTGAGATGGGAAGAGGTTGTTGTAAATCATGGGGTTTCTGGTGCTATGCCTTCACCATCTCACAGGTAAGACATCGACTGATGTGCTCGGCTATGTCCCTTTTCAAGCCCTCCCACCAAAATGCTGGCAAAGGTCTCTGTACATCTTGGTACCCTCTGGATATATAGAAAGTCTCGAACTGTGCGCCTCATCCATGATATCTTTCTTCAACTCATCATCTGGGGCACATACGCTCCCTTCCATAGGATGGATTCACGGACTCGGAATCCGTCGAACTAATCCTTCAAGCATCAATGGTACAAGTCACGGATCCTCTGATTTATCTGTTGCCCCTGGACGATCATGTCCCACAAACTATGATACTTTGCTGGCACAGTCACTGCATTGGACGTACTCTCAAATGGATGCCACTCACTAAGTGTAGTGAGCACGTCCCAAGTTTGCAACCAAGCCGTTGAACCTCAATATGTGACCGCTTGCTCAAAGCATCTGCCACCACATTCCCTTTACAAGGGTGGTAGGAGATGGTACAATCATAGTCTTTCAGCAGCTCCATCCATTATCTTTGCCTCATATTCAGCTCCTTCTGATCAAAGATGTATTTGATGCTCTTGTGGTCGGGAAAGATCCCAAACGTCACCTCATACAAATAGTGGCGCCGTATTTTCAGTGCAAAGACTACGACCGTCAACTCCAAGTCGTGAGTGGGGTAGTAGCGCCCGTGGTTCTTCAGTTGTCGTGACGCGTAAGCCACAACTTGTCCCCGTTGCATCAACACGGGCCCAACCCTTCCTTGAAAGCATCGGTATAAACCGTGAAGTCCAAGATATCGGAAGGAAGGGTGAGGATGGGTGCGGAAATCAACCGCTCCTTGAGCGTACAGAAACTCAACTCACATTTGTCACTCCAGACAAATGACATGTTCTTCTATATCAGTCAGGTGAGGGGTAAGGCCAACTGAGAGAAGCCTCTGACAAATCTCCTGTAATACTCGACGAGACCAAGGACTGTGTATCTTTGTAACCGTCTTAGGCTGCTACCAATACACTACTGCCTCAATCTTAACGGGGTAAGATGACACCCCCGTCCCAAAACTACATGGCCTAGAAATGCCACCTCAGAAAGCCAAAACTCGCACTTGTTGTATTTGCCATACAACTGGTGCTCTCGGAGTGTCTCTAGCACAGTGCGAAGATGAGACCCGTGCTCTACTCATCACGGGAGTAGATTAGAACGTCATCGATGAATACGATCACGAACATGTCCAAGTACGGACTGAAGACTCGGTTCATCAAATCCATGAATGCGGCAGATGCATTCGTAAGTCCAAAAGGCATCACTAGTAACTCATAGTGACCATACCTAGTATGAAACACGGACTTCATCATGTCTGCATACTTGATCCTCAACTGATGGTAAACTGATCGCAAGCCAATCTTGGAGAACATTGTTGCTCCCTGTAACTGGTCGAAGATATCATCAATCCGTGGGAGTGGGTAATGGTTATTAACCGTTTTCTTGTTTAGATGCCTATAATCTATGCATAGTCTCAAGGATCCATCTTTCTTATTTACAAAAAGGACTGGTGCTCCCCATGGTGATGTACTGGGACAGATGAATCCCTTCTCCAACAGCTCCTGTAACTGCGTTTTGAGCTCCTTGAGCTCTGTAGGTGCCAACATGTATGGAGGGATAGAGATCGGCTGTGTATCTGGCAATAGACATCTCCCTCACTGGTGGTAGCCCAAGTAAGTCATCTGGAAACACGTCTGGAAACTCGCGTACAATTCTAACGTCCTCGAGGATCTGATCCTGCACCGCTGAATCTAACACGTAGACAAGGTAACCTACACAACTCTGGCTGAGAAAACAGTGTGCCCTCAAGGCAAATATGCTCTCGATCCCACCCTCGAAAGTTCGTCCGTCAAATTGAAATGGCGACACTCCATGTAAATGGAAGACCATCGTCTTCCCAAATCAATCCAAGCACGCGTGTTGCCTCTCTAGCCAGTCCATTCCTAAAATGACGTTGAAGTCCTCTAACTGAATCAACGATAGGAAAGGGGGCATCTTATGCCCCACTTATATGCACGATTAAATCCTCCACTACCTGGCGGATAATAAATAGTTGGCCCCTGGGCCCTTGATATAGTATGGGGAAGCAACCTCCATCACAAACTTGCCCAATGTGGGCACCATACGATGTGCAAAGAAGGAATGTGTAGCCCTGAATCAAACAATGCATGTAAAGCGATCCCATGGGCTGAAATCATACTCTGACGACCGATCCAAAAGCATGGACATGCTCTTGTGTCACTGCGTTCAACTGTCCTCGTGGCGGGGCGCCGGATCCTGCACCACTCACTGCCTGAGGTGGGGCGCGCTAGAAGTGACGCCCTCCTCGACGGGATCCTGATCCCTGAAACAGTCTGAAAGACCCAGCTGGTCTTCCACTCTACTGTTGTTGTGCACCCGAGCTGCTAGCACGTAAAGGGCATTAGGCCTTGAAGTGACCCGACTGTCTACAAAGGTAACGAGTATGGTTGCTTGCCTATGACAAGCTCCCACCAGAAGCAAAATTACTGCCCCAGGCCTACGGATCTGTCTGTATAGGGGGCAAGAAGAAACTGAACTGTGTCCTAACAAGGCCTATCCCAAGGTAGGGGACGGTGCAAACCTACTAGTGGACGGTGCCGTCGCTGTCGGGTGGTGGCGAGGTCTCTACAGAATCGAGAGAAGTCCCGATGTTCAACTCTGCTAGGTTGGGGTGGAGGTAACTGCGGCTGACCTCCTGTAACCGATGTTGTGTAGCCTCCCACTTCGTCGCCTTCGCAATAACCTCGTTGATGGAGGTAAGGTCCAAAGTAGAGAGTCTGTCCTGGACGTCCTCGTGCATTGCACGGATGAACTTCTGCACGTTCTCCCGTGGGTAAGCTGTCGTAACAGGGGAATGGCGAGACAACTCTGTGTATCGGATCATGTACTCTTCGGTCGTCATTGACCCATGTGTTAGTTTGCCAAACTCTATCCTCTGATCCTCTACCCAATGATCTAGGTAGAACTCTGCACGGAACTCCTCAAAGAAGGCCTCCCAAGTGATGGGTTCGGTCAGGTGCTCCTTGTTGGCATTCAATCATCGCTCTGCGTACCCAGCAAGAGAGTACTCTGCAAAAGATACACAGGTGTCCTAGGGTGCACGTATCATCCTAAGAACTTTGGCCACCTGTGCCATCCAAAGCTCTGCATCATCACGGGTGATGGTACCGAAGAACTGTGGTACCATCGCCCGTCACTATGCTGCATATGTGTATTGATGCCTCTATAAGGCATCAATATCCTCTGTTTGTTCAGGATCTATGGAGAATGACGGGTCGACACTCTCCTCCCTGTCGTAAGAGGGACGGTAGGAGTAGTAGTCATTCTGTTGGAGCCGCTGTTTGATCGCCTCTTAGCGATGCTAGATGTCATGCATGGCCTGGACAAAAAAGGCCAACTGCTGCGCAACATCTGAACCTACACGAGGCGCATGATTTTGCATAAAGAACAACAACATTAATACTTGCTTTACTTAAAAAGTCATGTGGACATGGATATAAAATAAGCAATTCTCCTTTTGATTCGTGTTGGATCAGAAGACTACGAACACTATCATGTATTTCGAGCAACAATGAGGAATGATATGTGGAATGGAATGGAGTACCACTGCTCCGATACCAAACTATGACGTCTGCCCCACTATGATCCGGGTACACGGCAAACCAATTACATGCACATACATTCCACATTCGAAATACACAATAATATAAAGCAGGAGAAAATAGTATGAAAGCTGGAATAAAAAATTTTCTTTCCATTCACTTCATAGCATGTCCATCATTGCATTTCACTACAATCCATGTCTACAAAAATGTACATGTATGTTGTAAGAGCTACAAGGATCTGTACCACCGAAAAGGAAGTTATATAACTGCACAAAAATTAGTAGCTCCAAGTAAACAAGTGCCGCTCATTGCTGCGACCTCTCCTGAGAACCTGCGGATCCACATAAAGGTACATTATGAGCAAACTTGCTCAATATCATGAAAAAATATATAGCCGGCAGGATATAATTAAAAGTGTGTAAAAGAAAATAGTTGGGTAAACCGTCCTCACAAAGAGATATTTTTGTCATTATTATTTGATACGGATCAACTAAGCTTCGTGGATAGTCTGTGATATTGGTCCAAGTGAAACCTCACACTATGACTCTAAGGTAAGAATGAGGCCCTAGGGTTGGGATGCCTTCGTAGGCATGCGGTGGGGTACAATGCATCCTAATTAAGTTCCCAACACGTCCACTTGGCTTCACTTATAAGATTGTAACTCCGATTTCCTAAGCGATTTCCAACTCGCAAATCATCGCGAACCGCCCAAGACCACTACCCACGTGTAAGAGTCCACCATGGCGTAGGGTATGAGTCAGGGCACTAAACACTAAGATCATTTGTATAATAATCGAGATCATCAAATAACCCAATCCTCCTTAGCGTAGGGTACGAGTCAGGGCACTAAACACTAAGATCATTTGTATAATAATCGAGATCACCATAAATAACCCAATCCTCCTTATGCACAGAAGATTCATATTTCACCCCAACTTCATTAACCACATTTTTATGGTACTCTCCTCTTAATGCTCCCCCTCGGAATACTAATCGGTGTGGTCTACACCAACCGGTACACGAGTATTAACTCTAAGGCCCCGTTCGGCTGGCAGTTTACCTGCGAGTTAGGGGGGTTTACCCCCCTTAACCCACATCCCCTCTCTCCCTGTGGGCCCCACTTTATTCCTTTTTTAAAAAATTAAATAAATCAATTTTACATCATCAATCCTATCAAAAAATAATATATTATACTATCATATCATATAAAAATTATAAACTACTCCATTTCTACTCACTTTTCCAAACTTCAATACAATCACATCACAATAACTACTCACTTTTTCAAACTCCAATACAATCATATCACCCCAAACCCACTTCTAACCCACCCCCAGTTTAACCCTCTATCCAAACAACAAAACACAAAAACGGGTTACCCTCTACCAGTTTAACCTGCCTTAACCTGCCAACCAAACACACCCTAAGTGAGCAAGCGAAACACTAGACCACCAACTATGATTATTTGGCCCGCATTCGAAGCATTGGGCATGCACACAATTGCTGAGGCTGAACACCACGTGGTGACTCCTCGATGTGCCAAGCAATATGTCCTCCAACCGCCGCAACTACGTAGTAGCGGTTGGGATCGCGGTCATCTAGGCTTCTACCCGATGTCTCAAGAGTGCATGCCCCTCCCTTGACTGCAACTACTCTACTACCCGGTCATTATGATATCTCACCCATATGATAATAATTATCCTGAACACAACACAGATTAACTTTCTATTTAGGCACTTTAGTTACTACAGAGAACAAATTCGGCAAAGTTGCAAAAGTAATTCTTTCCTCAGATGGGTCTGAAGTGAAATAAAATTTAAGGAGATAGATCTGTATTTCATTGCCTTGGTGTCACCTCTCAACCTTAACAGTCTAACTTTTATTAAAAACAATTCATAAACAAATGACACCTCTTCTCATCAAATAAGGCAATGAGGATAACCTAACTGTGGTATTCTCTCTACACGCAGCTTCAATCTAATAAATCGATGACATTAACAACCAAAACAGCAATTCCTTCAACAACCAAAAAAAAATTCCTTCGATCCGCTGGATGTTTGAAATCTCTAGTGAAAATTACTTCTGTGACCATCTTAAATGGGAAGTGTGGAAAAATAGGGTATATTAGGTGGTCCACTAATTACAAGAATTTGTATAAGAGCAGCCATCAACCATCTTAGTTGATCTATGAGCATCTGGTGTAACAAGATATATGGCATTATATTTACCCAATCTATATTCGTTGAAGTAGAGAAATCCAGTTATATACAATCCTTCAATAATATAATATTAATAACAAGTACAACTATGTGTGATCCGACAGTATTTGAAAGTGTAAAAATTGTGAATTTATATGGTTACTCAACTATGTCCGAAATGCTTCCATTACAGTAAGAGCAGCACCAGAAGTTTCACATGCATATGTTTTAAGTCAAAATGCTCGATTAATAAGCTTTGTCAACTATCTAAAACTGTATAATCAATCAAACATTTCTAGTATGTTATTAAGGAACACACGAATGGAAAAGAAATGGGATGCATGTGAATTTCGACTCTGAACAGAAGTAAAAAAAATAAATAACAGCATCAGTTTCAAGGTGTCAGATACTGTATTCTGAGTGTACATAATTATTCGAAAATCGAATCTGAATTCTAACTTCATTACAGTAGAAGTTTAACCCTCCAGACTTGGATTGATTAAAGAGGACCTGAAGAGGAAAGGTCGCAGTATTGCTCTCGCAAAATGATCTGCCATGTTCCCAACTTTGTCAAGAATGCATCTACGTATATTTCAAGCTATGTCTAGTTTATCCTCACGAAATGCAGCATCAATCCTCTAAGTATCGAAACATCAAGAAAAGGTCGAAGATAATGGAGCAGAATGAACTGACCCAACATATCTATAGGTTGAAAACTGTGTCAACAAAAAAAATCCCCTTCTAAACTATACCATGGAAATTATCAAGGTTCTAATGGTAAAAGAGGATACTCGGATAATGACCCACGTGGAATCCGCCGCAAGGAGGAAGGGAACATCGTACCTCGAAATTTCTTTCTATCTTGGTTTCTTCACTCGTGAAGAACGACGTGCTCGGCGCTCCGTTCGCGATGCAAAACCGCACACGAGTGTGACCTCGTCCTTCTCCACATGGGGATGGTCTTGGATTGCCGATCCAAGGTGCTCCGGCGAGCTCTGGCGGCGCTCCGGCGAGGGGAAGGAAGGAGGAAGGAATGAGGAACAGGGGTATATGGGTCTTAACCCAGATTCGGATCCGGGTCCGGATCCGAATATGACCTGGACCCCTCCTTGCTAAAATAGGCGTAACTCGGGCTCCGGAACTCAGATTTTCGTGTTCTTGGACTCGTTGGAAAGGTCTCGACGAGCATTACGCGATGGATTTCAAATAAATTTTTTGGATACTGGAATAAAAGAAAATTTGCAATTTAGCCCAGATTCAATTTTTTTCGCGGGTTTTACATAATAAAAATCTGAAAGGAAGTCTCGTCCCCAAGACTTAATGTGAGTCTAGTTGATTTCTAAACCGGACCTCATCGTTGCAAAATCTCACAGAGGATTGAGCTCATAAAAATCTCAAAGAGATCGAAACCCATAAAATCTCAAATGGAGTTTGACTGCGGTTTCGATTCCATACCGGTGAACAAATGAGGGTACTTCTCCCTCATGTCCACCTCAGGTTCCCACGTCGCCTCTTCAATGTCTTGGCTTTGTCACATGACTTTAATTAAAGGTATCTCCTTCCGCCTCAGCTTCTTGACCGCATGGTCCAGTATTTGTACCGGCTCCTTAGGGAATGAGAGGTCCGGGGGTTTAACAACTGCGATGTGAACTGTAGGAGGATTTGGAATTGGAAAATTCCCACTACAGTGAAGATTTCATGTACTTGTTTAGAAGGAGATTGATGACAAAAGACAGATTCACTCATTTCTTTCAAGGGGCTGATTCGAGATGCCCAAGATGCGGAGACGAAATGGAAGATATTGACCATCTTTTCTTCACATGTGGTATCTCGGTAGAGGTATGGGTTCTCTTTGGCAATAGAGCGGTGAGAACCATCAACAAGATTGATTTTTTGGAGCTTTGTTGGGGCGGATTGGAATGGCACGGAGAAAGAAAGAGCGGATTACGCACCGGAGCTTTAGATGGCAGTTTCTATTTCGATCTTTTGATCGCATCGGAGGTCAACATACAATATTAAATCTGACTGTAGTTGAGGGACGAGAGTGGAGGGGGTTGTGTGTGTGCTTGGGAGAAGTGCCTTAGTGGAGCTAACATGTTTCACTTCAGAGACAATCACGTGGAGGGGACTGGTTGATAGTTTACGTTGTCGTTGCATCTCTTGGATGTTTGGGAGGTACTGCTATAAAAAAAACTTTAATTTTTTTGAGAAAAAAAACTTTAATTGCATGGGAAAGTATTTCTTTTGGGGACATAGTGGAGACAAGATTTTGTAATATGGGTCAAGATTGAGCAATTATAGTTGGTTACATGAAGATGATATTGAAGCTAAATTATATTTGGAAATTCATCGGAGAGGCACCAGAAAAAAGCTTGGATTTGGTAGCATAAGCACTTGCTCTGTGTCGAGTTTTCCAATGGCCAATCTGGTTATAGCTGGTTGTCTCTCTATATTGGTCGTGTTTTACATTGTCAACTTCACATTGGATGGATTGCTTTTATTCAAGCATGCATTCCTATTCTGGCATAGATTAATTAACTTATCGCTTATTTTAAGTCTGAGCTTTAGTTGATTCATTAATGCATGGATAGATATGAAAATTTTCACGGTTGCAAAAGTCGGTAGTCGGTACTCGGTCGGTTGGGTCACTGACTAAGGATTAATCAGTAGTCGGACGACTAATCGGATTTAGTCGGACTTTAATCGGCTTTGAATTTTATGATTATTTTAAATATATCTCATTTTTATACATATATTTACATAGATTTTGTACATTTTTATATTATCATAATAAAATAAAAAAGTAATTGAATTTAAATAAAACACTAAGCATATTATAATAAGTTTGCTTATAAAAAAGCAAAACATATAAGAATATGGTCTCTCCAAGCAAAATATTGATCGACTAGTATACCTAGTCGGAATTAGTCGGTACTCGGTCGGCGACCCCACTGACTAAACTAGTCGGACCTACTAGTCGGGCCAGTCGGGCGACTTTTACAACCCTGAAAATTTTCAAATACGATATTTGCTTATCACAAGGAATATGGCATGAAGCGTGCTCTTGATCTTTGAGCAATTCTTGCATTTGACTACTTGGTGATCATAGGTAGGAGATATCATTCTGAGAAGTTCCTAATCCATTAAGCTTATAGATGGTTTGCTTGGCCTCTATCTCTTTTTAAGGAGATTTAGAGAGGGAAGAGTCCTTCCCAAGTAGTAACTCTTATAGGGTAGCTTTAGGGTCGTTTTGTGATTTGAAATTTGTGTTTGGACCTTTTATAGGTGCGGAGAAATATCACATTAGTTGAGGGCAATGACTTGTGTGGAGAAAGGGATGCAAACCTCCGTATCCAATCCGCTTCAATATCTGTTTTATACAGATTCTGACATCGTTATCCGTATCCATTTTTTGAGGGGACACAAGTATGGAGTCATTTTGATATCTGCAATTATCCATGTCTGGATCCATATATTTTCATATATAAATATAGTTGTACATTTATTTTTAACTATATAAAACATAATTCTATACGTTCTTTCACCATATTTGGTATAATTTTTATGACATAAGCACATTTAATATATCTATATAATGTGTTTTCCATCAAATTCATGTATATTTAAGTCAATCTATAGAGTATTTCTAATATTACTCGTATGAGATCAATAATTAGCCATACCATCATATATAATAAG
Organism: Ottelia alismoides; assembly: GCA_037367405.1. Classification (NCBI taxonomy): domain Eukaryota; kingdom Viridiplantae; phylum Streptophyta; class Magnoliopsida; order Alismatales; family Hydrocharitaceae; genus Ottelia; species Ottelia alismoides. The sequence goes on from JAZKJV010010465.1 coordinate 27,407, forward strand.
TCAATCTATGTGTTTTCTAACATTATTCTTGAATGTCTCTTTGGGAAATATCCATACCGTCGTATATCGAGAATCCCTTATTGTTACAAACTCCAACCCCATGCTTTATGGCTTTACATGTTGGATCATTAGCTATAAACATGTAAAGATGATACTAAGATGGATGTGCAGCAACTGAAAAGTTATCAGAATCGTAATCTATAATGAGATTATCAAAGAGAGCCGGTGTGACTCCAATGGAAGATAAGGAGAGAAAATCTCGTTACATGTAGTTTTAAACTTTTAAGAAGATTGATGGATTCTAAAAGGGGCCAACGAAGGCCAACGAAACTTGGGAAGGAGGCTATCCAAAATGCTCTCTTGAATTTAAGTTTTAGAATGACGCAAGATCAAGATTTAAAAAACGAAAGGCGGAACGAGGCGTTTTCCCTGGAGGCGAGGCGTAGCCTCAGGGCGGTCGAGGCATAAGCCTCAGTTTGTATAGAAAAATACTTACAAAAAGTATAATAAATATATTTATGATGAAATTATCTTAATTGACATACATATAATATATAACATTGTAATATATGATGAAATTATGAAGATAAGAACGTGAAAGAAAGGATATGTAAATTCCATAAATCTATCTACTAAATTTCTACCCAATAAAAATAGAATCATTAGCTATAATTGTCATTAAAAATCAAAGACAACATATTATTCGCTAAAAATATTGTGGTGCATAAAAAATTATGATTAGATGTATTTGTTATATGACTAATATATAAAATATGACAACGTTGACATGCCTTGAATCTAATCTTGTTTTTTTCTAGTTGCTATATTACGTTTCTCATTATGTCACCTCAATTAACACTAGCATTTCTTTAAGCTTTATGGATTGTGTATTTAAAAGTATAATATTAAGATTTTTTTGGAAAAATTAGACAAGTTTACTGCTCAATATGAATATGAACAAACTTAAAATTCCAATCATTCATCTTGTAAATATATATCCTAGACAACTATACATTTATAAGCATCTAAAACTACCAATAAGACAATTTAAATCCTTAAAAATGCTTTAAATTCCAGAAAACGCCTCACAAACGTCCTCGCCCCGCCTCGACCGCCTCACTGCCTCGGACTGCCTCGACCTTCTGAGGCGTACGCCTCATTAATTCCATCTGAGGCATACGCCTCGAGGCTAAAAAGCCCCGCCTCGTTCCGCCTCGACCGCCTCGAGGCTAGCCTTTTAATACCATCAGAATATATCTATTTGGAGGTGAAAATTCTATATTGCTATCCACACAGTGTGGGAAAAGACTTGATTTGGTTTGGCTTGTTGAGTGTTCATCACCAGTATTTGTTGGTACATCAGCTAGTTGCTTTCATAGTTACTATTTCTTTAGACAACCTATTTGGTGGAGAAAAGCTGAAAACCTGCTCTATTAGACCAACAATAGGAGATACTATACGTCTAGTTCATATTTTGCTTACAAGGTCTGCTCATGACTCCACTGCATCATTAATATATTAGCACACCAGCCAGAGATCTTCCTGCTCATATATTTCTTTAGCCAGCTAAATACTTTCGCAATTCATTGCGATGCCCAAAGAGGGGTTATGTAGATTAGCAGGTATGGAGTACATGTTCAAATTCATCAATACAAATCTCAAACATTAATTTCTTTTAAAAAATATCTATACAATTTTAGTTAGTGTTCATTTAGAGTTTTCTTCACTCATTGGTTATGTTTCTCTGTATCCGGAGGTTTTAGAATTTTGTAACTTTTAGTTAAAAAAACTATCGATTTGGCATCCCTACAGTTGATAACGATGTGATACTGTATAACCAGCCATTGTTACTAGTGTTCTTCATGTCATGTCTGCTAGTGATGGGACTCGGGAGTAATTTGTTATAAATTAATAGTTATTTGTTCTCCATCCTTGTTGAAAATAGAATGAATGAGCTAGACGCTAGTAGCAGTGCTGCAGGCCCAGAACACTTTTTGAAAAATGCAGTTAAATTACAAGTACTTGCAAATTTTTGTGTGTCGCTCTCTCTGTGTGTATCTGTGTGTAGTGTGCTCATACATATGGCATTTTCTTTTAACCGAATTTCCGTATAATTGTTCATTTTAGGGGTTATAAACGTTTTTTCCGACGAGCTGCACTTGAGACATCAGACTTTCTTAAAGATGATTGCTTGAAAATAAACTGTACTGTTGGAGTTGTGGTGTCAACTATGGATTGCTCTAGATTGCACCCATTACATGTTCCTGACTCTGATATAGGTTCACATTTTGGTATGCTATTGGAGAACCAAGAAGGTTCTGATATTGTTTTCAACATTCGGGGGATAAAATTTCATGCCCATAAGCTGGTATTGGCGGCTCGTTCTCCCTTTTTCCAATCTCAATTCCTTGATAGATCGGGAAGTAATGAGCAGGAGGAAATCAGTATCAGTGATTTGGAACCGAAGGTTTTTAAGGTAGCTATTTTAAGTTTTCTTGCAAGCCACACTTTATTCTTTTCATCATTGCAATCTTCTGTCTTTGATAGTCCATGTTTCTTCCTGTATAGGCAGTGTTGCATTTTATTTATAGAGATTGTCTTTTGGAAGATGATGAGGTAAGTGCGTCAAGCTCACCTTCATCGTCATTGGGAGAAGAATCACTGGCTGCGAAGTTACTAGTTGCTGCCGACAAGTATAAATTGGACCGACTTCGTGTGATGTGTGAATCTCATCTTTGCAAGTTTCTGTCAGTGGATTCTGTTGTGGGCCTGCTTGCACTGGCTGAGCGTTGCCATTCGCCTGACCTACAAGCTGTATGTTTGAAGTTTACTGCTGAAAATCTTGCAGGTGACTTCCCTCGCGATTGATCGTTGGTACTTCTATTTCTGGAAACTGACCTAGATATTTTTATTTTCCCTTTGTATCTTTTGTAAATTTACAAAATGCTCTTCTGGCTTGTAGGTCGCGTTTTGCAGTTCCAATGTGTTTATATTTTATATGCGCTGAATATATTGCACATCTATGAAAATGCCTTTGAAAGTAACTGGAAAGTGTCATCAAGTACATGGCAACCATACTGCAATCTTGGCTAGTTACTTTAGTTTTGCATGTGCGTAGGATATTAACGCAGAATGTATACTTTGTATATTGTTTGTCCACTCGATGATTGCACTCATCCTCCATGACTCCTCTTCCCTTGATCAAACGCTCTGTTTGCTTCTTTAATGTAGCCCACTTGGCTGCCATACAGGTGAGTGTGTAATGCTAAATTGAGCACTCAGGGTGTGATCTTTTTATTGTTGGACATTTTAACTTTGAAAGAAACTGACACTAGTATCGTGAAAAAACTGAAACAAGATTAGCACAATAACGTGAAGTATACCTAAGTTGTGGCTACTAATGATGGATTATGCATGTAATTCTTTCATGCAGCTGTTATGCGCACTAGTGGGATTGATTATCTCAAGGAAAATTGCCCATCCTTGCAGTCAGAGATTTTGAAGATCATAGCAGGATGTGATGAGGAATGCAGCAGCGGTGGGAAAAGCCGGAGTGTGTGGGGGCAGCTCTCTGATGGTGGCGACACGAGTGGGCGGAGGGTGCGGCCACGAACATGACCATCGATGAGTGGATGAATCGGATAACCTTTTGTATTTGTACGGCGGTTGTTTGTGCATGTAACATTACCTAACTGGATGCTAGTGGGCCTTGTAGATGTCCTTGTTTGTATTGTGGGCAGCTCTTCATTTTCGTAGGTTCTCTGCTATACATGAACATGAGACAGCACTAAGGCGTTCCTGTACGGGCTTCTTAATAAATGCTTACTTCTATGTGTAATTTCTTAAGCTTTCAAGATATAATTCCAGGTTTTTTTTTGAACACTTCTTTTAGTTTTGGCCTAGCATGCATTTGCACCCATGTGATCTTTGTCGTGTTTTCATCCTGAATGCACCAAAATCTGCAACCCTTCTTTCCTAGAGTAGGCCTCAGTATATTTTATCACTCTTTCCTTAAGGACAATAGCCTTTATCTTTGCGAAGCCTTGAAGTCTTAGGAATTGACTATCTCAACAGCTAGTCCAATTGTCCTTTGCAGAGAATACATCCACCATCTATTTTTTTAAAAGATAAATCTTGAACACCCAAATTCTATTGCAGTCATTTAAGTAAATATTATTTATTTGTAATACTTCTTCCGGATCACCATATCCAATATTCACCGTATCCATCGAAACGAGGCTCGTGTGTTTGGTTGTGGACTAGTTGTTTCACTTCTTTAGTCTACAACTATTTGTGAAACAGCCATTCCTCTTCCTTTGGTATTGATTACCATTTATCCCAAGTTTACACTATCTATTCTACAAAAAACTTCACTTGTTTCACATTTTCAAGAACAATAAACTAACAAACAAGAAATATGAAGAGATCTCTTTGTTCGACCTTTATCCCACCAACAGAACCAGACGAGAATAAAGAATAAATCACCTCGCTTCCTAATCCACCTCGTTATCCCTCCTTTATTCCCCAACCAAACGCAATTAAAAACAGCTTGTGAATTGTATTATCTTATATCTAACACGAATAATATTGGTTTCCTCTAATTTCAAGGTAGCATCTGAACTGCACTTGATCTTCGATGGAGGGCCGCCTGGGTACGACAACTCTGAAGAGGGATAGATCAAGAATAAACTCTTTCTTAAACACACTAATATAACTTCAGTTTTTCTCTATGGTAAACTGGAAGAAGATAATTGCATGTTATTCTAGCTCTAATTCTGAGATGATTAAAGCTAGCCAGCACCTAAACCCTTTCCCTTTGGGATTTATTCTCACATGCTGAAATATCGAAAATTTGAGTCTTATATAATGTGTTGTAGTTTGGCTAGTGTTAGAAAATTGACAGTGCACTGGAAACACAAATACATCTATGTACAGGCATAAGTTGCAGATCAGAGTTGTGATTTATTATGTTATGCATAATTTTTCCTCCCTAAGTAGAAAAACTGAAGGGACTCCTTTCCATAGTAAACAACAGTCTAGTGGTTTTGAGAGATTTCAACTTCCTCTAAGGGGATCGGGGTATAAAGATTGGTTAGAGGTGCATGAGACTTCCTAAACTACTTATATCCGTTGGTGATGGGGGGGGGGGGGGGCGTGTTTATGCAGTACTTCCAAAGAGTAAGGATTCATTAGGATCATCTCTTGAAGGCTTAACCAAGAGATGATCTTTTTTTTGTTTACCCAAGCGATGACCTGATTCATAAGTGGGTTGACTTGAATGTCGGGCTGTTTCAAGAACCATGACTTTCTTGATCATGAATATGATAGTGGCCATCAATATAAATATCTGAATGTTGAAACGAGCGTTCTACATTGACACCTGCGTCGATGAACTTTACCTGACGAAGATCCACAATCTACTCCTCCTTTTATTTGTTTAAAATAAAGGATAAGTTTAATTAATACTTGGTCGGAAGGATCACTATTATTGTTAGGCAAAACCTTCTGCGCATACAATTTACATCCACAGCTTCTCAGGAATGGTGACCTTTAACAAACAGAAAGCACCCAAACTTCCAGGTGGGTTGCTATATGGTGAGTTGGAGTGTAGGTGAGCTCTTGCATAATATACATATGGAAAATTTTGGCATTGAACAAACACCATAAGCAGCAAGGCCTGATGAACAGAGCAAGTCAGATTTTTTTCATCGCGGAACACAGGATGTGTTTGGACCTCTGTACTGTCCAAACAGTTGCATCAGGATTCAGTACACGTTGAAATGATGTAACCTCTGTGAATATATCCATATCACCTTGAAATATATCTGCCTCGGAGACGGATCGTGGCTGTGTGTCTCTACATAAGCCAGATCATGTTTGAGAGTATCCTTCCAACACTTCTTTCGCCTTTAATGTGATCAATAATACAACACCCCGCACCCTTCAACTCAAATGTTGATTAGCCATCTTGTCTTATTTCAAAATCACGTGATTGAATCCTATGTTGGTGCTGTCTTTTATTTGGATAACTTCAATAGGGATTCAATCAATGTTTTGGCACTAGACAGTCACCATAATCTGTACATATACACAATTAACAGATTACAAAAGCTATAATTTTTTTGTTACCAAGGATATGAAACCCACCCTTCAAATAAACATATAGTTTACGCAGTAATCATTATTAAAGCCATCAGCTTCTTGACAGTTCTGATGTGGCACTTTAGTCAAGATGAACACAAAAATATCACATTTCACTCATTGTTCAAAGCATTATCTTAGAGCTTTACAATGAACTCTTAGATATAGTGTTTTTTTTCGAGAAATATTGCAACAAAAAGAAGGAACTTATGCAATGAATCATTGAAAAGTTTTATAGACAAAAGGAATCAAAATAAATCAGAGAAAAGCGCGATTAATTGTGGAAGACTCTCTAGAAAGTAGGTGAAAATCCCACCAATGAGAAACATGAAGACAAATGCAAGAAGAATTTTCCCAAAGTAGATCAGAGCGGAGCTTGATTTGGGTTTTCCACCAACTGGGCTGGGACCAGATTCTTTCTGCAAGAACGTAACAGAATGGATAGAATTAGCAGTCATAATAAATCATTCAGAAAAGGTTGCTAATGAAGCACAATAAGCAAGACAGACACCCCAGACTCCAGAGTATGATCCTATAACTCGTAAAACCAAAGAAAAACAAATGATTCCAAACTGAGATGGAACTATACATTTTGCAGAAATCATTCAAAATCTTTTTTTAAACGGAAATATACAGTAATCAGTTTCAGATTGTGCGGTACATAAGTAGACGTATTGCAGAACATTCTCAATCTACGAAGAAAGGCCGACATGTTCTATTTTAAGCAGAATCGAATTTTGTAGGAAATGATAGCGGTATTACTTTTCAGCATTGCAAATCCATAAAAAAAGTTGGGTAAATTACAATTTGGGTCCCCATCTATGGGTCCGATCCCAGAATGGGTCTCGATCTTTAAATTGTAACGATTCGGGTCCCAGGACCATTTAGGAAATGGAAATTTTGGGGTTCATGACGAATATGCCCTTGTTGGGAAGAGAATGGGGGTTGGGTTCTAACTTTTAAACAAGGGCATACTTGTCATTAGCCTCAAAAAGTTCCTTACATTAATGGCCCTGGGACCCGAATCGTTACAATTTAAAAATCAGGACCCATTCTGGGATTGGACCCATAGATGGGGACCCAAATTGTAATTTACCCAAAAAAGTTTACTATAAGTTAGACAAGAATCTGGATAGAAATGTCATCAAGATCCGGAAGATATGAGGTAGTCCAAGTTTTAGAAAAATTGTGATATATGGTATTTGTGCAATAAACAGTATTCCTAGGTACTGTAACCATATCATAACAACGAACAATATCATGTTTTTTTCCATTTTTCTCTAGGGATATTTACCCAGCAGACCCTATAAACTTTGCCAATTACCTCCACGACCTTTGAAACAACCTAATTCCCCCCTCGACCCTGTAAACTTGCCAACTCTTACCCCATGAACCCTCCGGGTAATCTGTTTGAAGCCTGTTGGGGTTCTTGGGGTAATTTACAAGGTCGATGGGGTAATTACGTTATGCAAAAGGTCATAGAGATAATTTAAAAAGTTTATAGGGTCTACCAGGTAAAACTCCCTTTTCTCTATATTGTATCGGTTTAGTTGATTTCTTCATTTGTTTGGCATCTATAATTGCATATTATGCAATTAAAACACCAATTTTATCACCTATAAAACACCTAATCACAATACTAAGGATTCAGCATGCTTCTTTAAAGAAATTTTTCATGTTTAATCAAGAACGTCAAGCCAATATTTCAATCTAGAAGTTGCATGTTGTCCAGAACTGCAAACACTGTTATGCTTTCATGGTTGCCAATGGGTAAATCCCCCCACACTGAAATAAACCAAGCATGATCTTTTGGGCTTTGTTTTAATTAGACTTGACCTCTTCTTCCGGTTTCAGGAAGAAAGCCCTCAAATGTCAGGAACTTTCTCAATGTCATGAAAGGTCCTGGCTTCATACAATACTTTTTCCACTTTACCTGGGATCGTCTACATGAACTATTTGCTTCTAAACATATCCAATTGCAATTTGGTTATATCTGGGCTTACATCCAAAAGTCATATCTTTTCATGATAGTTTCCTGCAATATTTTGTTGATCCTTTCCATCTCTCCTTGCAAGGCTCTTCTAATTTCTCACCGTCAAATTGGAGAGACCTTTGCACATGATGTCGTTCTTACAGAAGTTTGTCAATACAATTCTTTTATCAGTGCAACACCGACCTTGTGTAAATTTTAATCTTAATTTGAAACAGGAATTCCTGCCAAAGAAATCTGAAATTTATCTCGTTTACTTGGGATTCCACTAATAGTCTATGTTCATTGATTGCTTTTAGTAACCTCACACAGTTTTTGGTGTTATCTTGATATCCAGCTTAAGAATGTTACGGATTTTTATCCCCTTGTGCTTAACCAATAGTGAGAACTAAAATGCCAAAGCACATCTTGCGTTTTTTAAAGGAAAACCATCTTTCTGTGTTTGCTTCCTTTCCTCGAAAAGAACAAAGTTATTACTCAAGCTTGATGATGAGGTCGAACAAATTTCAAGAAGATCTTGCATTAATTTGAACATTTTTTTGGTGATTCTCCCCGTTCTATGGTACGAGCTCAAAAGCGTAAAATGTTCCACATGAATCGATCTTCAGTACTCATGCTGTGAACAAAGAGAATTTGTGTTAGGTAGCCATGTTAGGCAGGTGACTGTATTTCTCATAATTGATATAATTATATTTGTAGACAAATTCGTGAAGCATATACAGGGGAAGTGTCTCGGACTCTCGGGGCATGTTCTTGCAAATGATATTGTTTTAGTGCATGAGAAGACAAGACATGGACCCAACAAGAAGCTTGAGCTTCGGAGGGAGGCTTTGAAGTGGAAGTATTAGAGTATGAAAGATGTAACCCTTCACGGTCTACTTGTACTTTTGTATTTCTGTGTAATCTACCTAGCTTGAGCCTCTTCTTATATATGAAGGCTTGAGTTTATTCGTCGACAAAATGTTCTCTTCTTTTTCTCCACATAGTGTCAGAACAGCTTTCCTAAACCAGTGTTTTGAACCCAACTATCCAACCTCATCGATCCTCATGCTGCACATCACCACTAGGTTCACACCACCATGGCATGATTCTCCTCATGCCCCTCATCCTAAGAAGAGCCGCTGCTGGTCCTAATGACTAATTACTGCATCTCCAGCAGCACTGTTGCCATCGACAAGCAAGGCGCAACATCACCCTCCATCTCCAATGTCATCGTCCATGTGATGTAGTGTCGCTGCCAACAGCAACAGAAGTGACATAATAGCCTTCAATGCAACCGCAAAGTGAAACCACCACTGTCACGAATGCCATCCTCGTATTGTAACATATGAACCCCAAAGATAGTCTCACATCTAAAACTCACGAAGTTTCAGAGTGAGTTATAAGAGTGGAGGATAACTACTTGACAACTTGGACTTAAGCATTGGGTCCACTTGGGCTCGCACCCAACAAGTTGTCAAGGTCAGCTTTCCTCGATAACGGACCAGGGACCTAAGCTCGAGACGTTACAAATGGTATCAGAGCCAATTTTCCTCTGATAGTGGAAATGGCTACCCAAGAGGTGGAGCCACCCTACAAAGAGGTAGGAGGAAAAAGCTACCCGAAGCTTGCAGTCGCTACTATCACTGAGAATAAGTGATGGATCATGTCGCAATGAGGATATTGCAAATATAATTGGGAGAAGTTGTAACACCCCAACCCCAAACATAGTCTCACATCTAAAACCACACGAAGTTTCAGAGCGGGTTATAAGAGCGGGGGATAACTATTTGACAACTTGGGCTAAAGCATTTTGGGTGGTTGTCAACGGGTCCACTTAGACCCAAACCCAACAAGTTGTCAGGGTCAGTTTTCCTCGACAATGGACCAGAAAGCTAATATCGGGGCATTACACGTATCATCTTACAATTAACATCATGTACGAGGTTGTTCCAAACCTAACTTGACTTCTATTCAGTGAGTGGCTAAGCCATAGATGTCTGGAATTACAAACTTCAAATTGACATCACCAACGATAATGTAGATAGTATGAACATGTTTTTTAGCCATATAGTCAAACTAGATGGGGCCAACTATGTCTAATGATCAAGAATCTTTGTGATGTTAGAAGACAAAGGAAACTACACCTCATGGAGCCAGAGCGTAAAAAACAAGACATGAACGTTTACCATGCAAACTGAGAACAAGGGCATTGTCTGTGCTTGCTATTAACTGTGAGAAACCCATTTTTCGGTAATATAGTCATGCTAGATCAGACCAACTATCCAATGATCATAATTCTTCATGATGTTAGTTTGAAGACAAAGGAAGCTACACCTTCTCTCATAGTTAGAGCCAAAAAACAAAAAAAAAAACAAAGGATGCCATGTAGGATGAGGACAGTCAGTGCTTTCTACTAAGTGGGTCATTCCGCGGACTGCAGACAAGGTGATTCACTATGAACTGCAAATGCCACCTGGAATAATATAAAGGAGTCACTTTTGCAGGAGATGAGAGTTATGTGTTCCATACTGTTATGGGAAATAGTATATGTATTTTTTATTTCTTTTTTATGTAATTTCCCATTAGTTATTTGCCCTTTAGGATTTCTCCTCTATATAAAGGAGCCTTGTGGCCACAGAATAAACAACTCATTTTTTTCACATGGTATCAAAGCGGTGATCCTAGACCAAAGCTCTGGTATCCTTGATACCCTAGACCCACCCAAATGAATCACAATGTGACTCCTCTGCCAGCTCGGGGGTTGTGCACCACCCCATCAGGCCATCCCGCGATCACATGGAATACCCCAAGCGGTGCCCAACACAGCCGCAGTGCATCCAACACTGCCTAGCACCATTGCAACACCTTCGTTGGTGCCCTAGGACTACTGCGCAAGTGCGTAGGTCCGGCACAAGAATCGTGCCAGTCCATCTCGACCCCTGTGTTCCCGGCCAAAGTTATATTTCCCTAAAATTGGTTTAGTTCAGGTTAGATTTGTTTATCTAAAACCAATCCGACTGTTATAGAGTGTTGGATCAAATGATGGGAAAAATTGTGCTTTAAGTGTGCACAAGCAACATATTCTATATATGATTATGTAGAAAAAAAATCAGAACGTTCAACCACCCGATTGCATCCTTCTCGGTCTCATTCGCTCGTCATGGCTGAAAACAAGGTTGATATTTGTCAACCCTCATCATTTGGGGCATTCAAAGGCGCGCCTATGGCAAATGCAATTCATGGGCATTATTGAGAGAAACAACAACGAATATATCGTGATGCAACTCAAGCCATCCGACAATATTGGAGCAAAAGCTTCGTGGAAATAGGACAATGCATGGACACATATTTGGCTCTCTAGCAAGGTTTGAAAAAACAAAAGGCGGAACGAGGCATTTTCCTCGAGATCGAGGCGAGGTGTAAGCCTTAGTTTATAGAGAAAAATATGCAGGAAACTATAATTATATATAATGCAATGTAATTATATGTTCTTTGCCCAATATTTAATACTTAACACTATAAAATATGATGAAATAATAGAGAACACCAATATAGAAAATAGAACAACATATCCCTTTCTACACATTTTTATCCAATTAAAGAAGAACCCATTGTCTATAAATGTTGTGAAAGAATTAAATAATACATATCTATCTTTGCAATATTGGTGTAATTAAAAGTACGATTAAATATACGTCGAAGAAATTTATGGTATGTGTCTAACATATAATATATGACCGCACGAGAAACCGTGAATCCTATCCATTTTGAGCAACTCTTTGAAATATTGTTGTTATTAAAAGTACGGTTATATGTTGAAGACATTGATGGTATATATCAAACATATAATATACGACAACATGATAAATCATGAACTCTATCTATTTCGTTTTGCTTGATATATTGCAAAGCTCATAGGTTTACGAGTATAGTTGGATTTGACATTTATGAATTCATTCATTAAAAGAAAAATAGTAAGAGTTTGAGAAATGGTTGGACATAATTAATAGTAATTTGAAGTTATGAGCACAAAAGAAACATCATATTTAGGTATTTATCTCGTATAATCAATATCCTAAAGAAGCGGATATTTATAAGCTTCTCAAACTACCAAGTACACCATTAAAATAATAAAAAATACATCAAAAAAGTACAAACACATCGCAAAACGCCTCGACCGCCTCGAGACGTTCCCAGCCTCCTGAGGCACACACCTCGCTGGACTGGACCGAGGTATACGCCTCGAGGCTAGTTTTTTCATACCATGCTCTCCGGTACCCTTACAATTAAGAATGCCAATGATAACTATATCAGCCTACTGCAAAGGTAGTGTGGGACATTCTCACCACTATATACTCCCACACGAAGAATGAGACGAAGATCTTCTAGCTCTAGTATGACCAATTCATTAAAGCGGTATGCTTATGCATTTGGACATGTCACTGAATAGCGATTAAGGGTATGCGGGGTATATGCGGTTCTAGACGGTTTCTTAATTTTTTATTTAAAAATAAAAAAATCTACAAAAGTGACTATAACTGAACTAAATTATGAATAAATGTGTTCCAACAAAAAATCTAAGAAAAATGACTTTCATGTAGAGCTCAAAACAATCTCTATCAAATATAATTACTTCAATAGGAAAGTTACCACACATAATAATTGACAACCACCAAAATATGCAAGTATCTGAAAGAAAATCGAAATTTCAATTAACAAGGAGAGTCACGGAACTACAGGCCTAAATTTAGACTAAACATTGTTAATAAATTCATAATAATTTCATATAACTACAGACCTAATGATGAATCTCCATTTCATCACCTTTATTCTATCATTTTGGCCTTAAAAATCCTGGCTAATGCACGTAAATAGCCTCAATCTGTACATCATAGCATCCATTATTTATTGTATTTATTGTATATAAAATAAGGTTTTTAATGCCAAAATTATGTAATAAAGAGAAGAAAAGAAAACGGAATAAAATATTGAAAATATTTTATGATCCTAACCTCGAGACCAAGTCCAGAATGGAATTGGTCGACAAGGAATAAAGTAGGGGGAGATAAGGGCCAAAAATACAATAAATACCTCATTTATTTATTCATCAATTATGCATTTTTGACACCTATTTTATTCTTTATTATTTAGTCAGCAAATAAAGAAACTTTGTACATAAAAGTTGTAGATAATAATGTAAATAAAAATACAAAATTGAGTTTGTACAAAAATAATATACAATGTACATTTTATACCCAGAATAAAAAGCCAGAAACCAAACTTCACAGACCCATATCTTTCAAATAAAAACTCAAAATATAGCAAAATCACCTCTAATTGTATATAACTTTTCACAAGCTATTTAATGGTGGTGGTTTTATATTTTTTGGAGTTACTGGGTAGAAGTTAGGTTTTGGGGCCCCTATTGTACATAATACCGATTAAAATATTCAATTTATGCATTATTTATTATTTTTGCAAATTCTTATTTTTATATTTTTTGTAAATATTAATTATAACACATGCACATATTAAAATTAGAATAAAATCAAAAAGAAAATGGAAAATAAAATAAGTTTATGTAAAATACATAGACAAAAGACCTATGTTTCTAGATGTACATAAATAAAAGGGAAATACATTCTTTAATTCTTTATTCCCTTATATTTTTCTAATATTGTAAATAATATACATATTCTACTAAAAATATAAAAATAAAATAGTATACATAAAATACAGGTAAAATACCTATGAATATACCTAGATAATATACTTACCTATTTATTTAAGTGTACAAATAACATCATAAAAATAAAATAAAAATATATTTATACTAATAAAAATAAGTTATAAATAAATAAAATAAATAAATAACTTAATAAAGTAAAATATACAAAAAAAAATAAAAATGTACAAACTATAGGTAATTATACCTATAAACAAGCCACTAAAAATAAACTTGTAATAAAATAAACCAAAAAATAAATAAAAATCGTAATAAAATACTAAATAAAATAATAAACATTTTTTATTTTATACCCAAAAATTAATAAAAGCATCTATTATTTTTAAATAATTATTCTTTAATAACCCTGTTGTTTTGTCATGTAGTGAGCCTACATGAACAAATGGCAGGGCTTCCTCTGTTGACCTCTGGTCAACTCACCCTCTAGCCTCTGCAGTCTGTCAAATCTATCAAAACATGCATTTTCTCCCATTTTTCCCGGTCGATCCATCACTCAAATAACATCGACCCCTTCACGGAAATTACTCCCAAAACACTCATCATACACGCCCAACCCTTATATCCTTTGTACATAACTTGATTTCTTTCCTAACGGTCGGTCAAATAAGGGTGCTCACTTGTTTTATAAACAACTCACTCTGCAGCCCGTCAAATCTATCCAAGACCACGTTTTCTCCCATTTTTCCTGGGCATTCCATCCATCTATCACGCTCTCTTCCTTCACAAGAAATGTTCCCCAATAGTCCATGATACACGCCCATGCCTTGTATCCCTTGTAAATACAATAGATTCATTGATTACGACCGGTCAATAAGGGCTCCCCATTATGTTCATAAATAACTCCACCTTCCTCCTCCATGCTTTTTTGGCCATCTTCAAGCCCTAGAGTTCCACCATTTCGGCCTAGTGTGTATCCAGGTGACAGATGGAGGTCTCCTGAGATGGATGGGAGCTCGCGGAGGAGGAGGTGCGCCCAAGGCCGTCGTCGCCGGCGACCTCTGCTCCCTAGCGTCCAACCAGGTACGAGCTACGTATTTTACCATTTTTAGTTAGGTTTCCATTCCAGCGTTTTATTTATGCATTTAGTTTAGTCATTAGCGTAGTTAGTTAGGTTAATAAGTTCGTAGTCCGCCAGAGCTCCGCTCCGGCGAACGATTCCACCGTGCTTCCCTTGTTCTCCGAACTCCATTTCACTTCCATTTCCTTCCCCATCACGTTCTCCACCTCCCAGCCACCTTTGACCAACCAGAACCTTCTTAGTTCTGCGAATCGAGGTCTCGCTCTGCCACCTCACCAGATTCCTCATCGTCCACCTCATCCTTCGCGCTCACAGCTTCATTTTTGGTCGAGGAGAAACCCCTCGAGCCGCTCGCTCTCTCTGTGCAGGTCATGCGCTCAAAGGAGCCCTCCTGGGCTCAAATCGTTTTGACTTCAACGTTCCCAAGACCCCCTTCTTCTCCGAGCTCGCCAGGCTTATACATGGGATCCTGGACCTTCCTGTGCACACCAACAGCTGCGAGACACCACCCAGACGTGTAGAGACCGTTGCCATCGCCAAAGCCCGTCTGGACATGGAGGAATCAACGATTGAAGCAGGGCAACCTCACTGTTCTTCCCTGTTTTTGGAGGATCGCAGCAGCCATCCGATCTGGGGAAGAGCCCCAGATCACACCAGCGCCGTCCGATTGAGTCGCCCCTTCACCGTAGATCTCAGTCGTGCGATCTAATCCTCACCGTCGGATCGCGAACCGTCATCGTTGCGTGAGGAGTGGACGCGTGTCAAGTGAAGAAAGAAGAGCCATCCGATCGCGCCTATGTTTGGGGTAAATTTCATATCTCGCCCCGCTATTTTTTTGTATTTATTATATAGTTTTGTAAATAAAATGTAAAGTGTTAAATAATTGGGAATTTTGCGTCGGACTTCCTGCATGTTTTGGTATTATCATTTGGGTCCTTCCCAGCCTCACGTCCAGTCCCACGTAAGGGTTGTAATTTTGTATAGAGGCCCCTGGCAATTTTGTATATTGTAAAATGATTCATGAAAATTAAATAAATATTGTTTTATTAAGGTATATTTGCACTGTGGCCCCTGTGTTTTATTTTATTTGCACTTATGCCCCTGCCAGGACATGTATTTTTTCTGACTTTCATCTATTTATTGAAAATAGCTAGCTTGCTCCTAAAATTCCACAAAAATAGGATTAGATACCCCATGCATTGTATTTACACGCCACGTGTACACTTTGCAATTTTTGCATTTAGTCTATTTATAAAAAATAAAAAGGAGCCTAAAAAATCCATGTCTAAATTACAAAATACCAAAAAATATAAAAATGTTTTGAAAAATTACAAAAAAATTAAATATGGTATATTTTGATATTTATTGAGTCTAGAAAACAAAACCCCTAAAATAAGAAAAAGAAAATACAAAAAATAATAAAAATATAAAAAGAAAATACAAAATCAGAAAATTAAAAATCAAATAAAAAATTATATAACCAAAAATATAAAAAATTAAGAATTAAAAAACCCACAAAAATAATAACATGGACAAGAAAAGAATTGAATAATTTTGTGCGCATATTTTTGCACCCAAACCGTATGATCCGAGTGTTCGACCTATACTTGTGCTTACACCTATACACATTTGAATGTAGAGTTATAATAAATTTTAACTCCACAATTTTGAGATTTAATTGCTTTAATTTGATTGTGGGCTAATTGTTGATTAACCGGGATTTATTGAGCGGATAACGCATCGACTATTGATCAGCCTTGTGGATTAATACGGCCCTCGGAGAAATCCCAGTTATCAGATGACGTCGTTGTCGAGGAGCAACATTGTTTGGGGATATTTATTGATTTATTTGATTCTTAGATCTTGTCCATATTTATTTGTTTATTTTGATCATTTATTGATAATTATTGTGACTATTCTGACCATTTCCTTTGTTTAACTTTGATGCGAGGGACCGCTGCGCGGGGAGGACTTCTTAGGAGGACCTATGCACTCGAGCAAGGCGGAGCCGGCTTTCAGACCTAGCCAGCAGGAGAGAGCACCAAAGGAAAATGGAGGAGGATTTTGCAGAATAGTCTAACAGTTTTGCATTTTTATTATTATGTATATTCATGAGAGAGAGAGAGAGACATCTGGCATGTACTAGTTGGACTCTCTACAGACACTCTAACTTCACGAGGTCCATTGCCCGAGGGATTGTTCCCTCGGGGGCCTCAAAGACTTTTACGCCTTTTGTTTTTATTTTATTTTTATTATTTTGTGTGAATGAGCCCTAGCTTAGGATTGTTTGACGTAGACTAAGGCCCAAATCCTAATATATATGCATGTACCTATAGATACGATTTGGGACTTAGTCAATTTTGAAATAATGCTCTTCACACTAATAGCATCATGTATCTAGGGCGATTTCTTTGATTTGCATTTGCATATAGCATAGATTTCAATTCTGTTATGCATCCCGCATGGAGAGAGCTGGGAAGCGCTGTAAGTCTTCTTACTTGGCATGCATCATGGATTTTCAACTTGCATGGCTTTCCCGATCTTCTTCGTCTGTTTTTGACCACTTAGGATGCTTAATGGAAATTGGAACCCCGTTAGGCACGTGCATTGAAAAATAATTTTAAAAAAAATGATAATCAAAATAAAATCGGGACTGCTAACTCTATTGGACCTAAAATAAAACATAATTAGATCCCTTGTCTTAGGGAGAGCAACCCCCTCCTTGTTTGAGCATTTTATTTCTACGTACACGCTAAGGATTAGTGCCCCAATCCCAAAGCCTAATTCCGGTGTGTACAACTTTCTATGATCACCTAACTCTAAAATCGACAAGATAAAAAGACCACATATCGATCTTCACTGTGTTGAGTAGGTGAATCGGGGGTTTGCTTTGTGTATTGACTATGACTTGGAGTCCATTTGCATTTTGAGTTATCGGTCCCGTCCGTGTTAGTCATGCATTTTTCATCTTTGAGTCTCTCTACCTCTCTTATACATATCTCCTCATTTGCATTTAGTCGTGATATTGGCGCTTGAGCTCAATCATCTTCACCAGATCCTTTCGTCTCACCTCTCCTTGCCCACCCTCCTCGTGTCCCCCGTAGCATCTCTTCTATGACCCAGGATTGCTATGCTTTCAGAGATCGCCCGCATCAAGGATCTTGACTTACATTGATTATTGGAGTAAGTCGGGTATGTTTTGAGGATGCTGAGAGTGACTTGGTGGATCTGACTTTCGCTTGGTGCATAGGAGCTTATTGAGGATTCTTGATGATGCACAATGATTAGGTGTGATTCTGTATTAAGGATCTTGATCTTGCATACAGGATTGAGGATGTGATGTGTCTCGACGACTTGAGGATGATATCATGATGCTTCTACTGATCTATCTATTTTGAGGTTCCGGCCGTCTTGATTTCAGAGCTGGATAGACTATCTTGATATATGCTTCATTGTGATGATGACCGAACTCACACGGTGTCTCTCATCTTCTTGATTAGCCCATCCCCGATCTCCTGATGCTATTATCCACCTGTGGCACTTTGAGGATTACGGATTATCTTTTGTGCCAGCTCAGCTAGACTGGATTGACTGAGGGATGTTCGGCGATTGACCTGATTATTTGCTCCCTCACATGATCTTATGCCCTCCGGATGATTGAATGATTGAATGCTTTCGAGGACCTGAGATGATTTTCCAGCAATCCCAAGAGTTCATTGACTTAGCTTACATAACTCCCCGAAGACTATCTGCGGAAGCATGCGACACATTCTTTACGATCGTTTTCACTCACTGCATGTACTGCCACTCTGTTGGGGTATAAAACAGTATCGTCTGATATGACTATTTGGCCTCTCTGTTTGATTGTGTTACCTATCTGTCGGTACACGAGGCCAACTTCTAGGACTCCTTTGAGTCCGCTCCCCTTGACGGTCCTCGCAAGGTTGAGCTTTACTTTTCTGATTATCCCTTTCCTAGTTCATAGTGCTCTCCGAGGGTTATCTGCGAGAGGCTATGACACATTTCTATATATACGGTCTCATTTGCTGGTAGACGAACTGTCGTCTACCGAGACCATTCCAATTGACTCCTTTGAGTCCTCTCTCCTTAACGACCCTCGCAAGGATGAGATCTGCTCTGACTATTCCATTCTTAGTTTGCATTGTTCCCCGAGGACTGTCTGCGGGAAAATGCAACACTTTTTTTATGCTCGGTTTCCCTTCACCTCTTGTGCCTTTCATCTGTGGGAGCACAGGGCCGAGTCGTATGATATACTTTCGATCCCCATTGATTTGAGGTTTACTCGATCTGTCGGATCTTGGGACCCATCTGACTAGACTCCTTTGAGTTTGCTCTCCTTGACGGTCCTCGCAAGGACGAGCCATCTTTCTATGATTATTCTCTGTTTAGTTGGCAGTACGCTCCCCGAGGGTTATCTGCGGGATGCTGCCACACTTTCTTGACTTGTCGGTCTCTTCTGCTGGTAGTTGATATGTCGCCTACCGAGACCGTTTCTACAATCCGTCTGATAGATCAGACTCTTTTGAGCCCGCTCTCTTTGACGACCCTCGCAAGGGTTAGCTCCTGTTCTGATTATTCATTGACTAGCATGTACTACTCCCCGAGGGTTGGGTGAGTACATATTTTAGGTACTCGGCTTCACTGTTGGTGTCTCCTTTCTGTTGAGGCACGAAGTCGAGTCTGCTGATTTTGGTACTCGGTCTCCTCCCTGGTTGTGTCTCCTCTATGTTGGAGCACGGAGCCGAGTCTTCTGATTATTCTCCGATCCTACTCACCTTGAGGACCCTCGCAGGGTTGAGCCTTGTCTCGTGAGATTTCGGTGTGCTCTGTTGACCTTCTGATTCTATGATCACCGGATGTCACGCCGCTGTACTGAGAATCTCATGTTCTTCAAATCTATACACCTTTTTGGAGACCATGATTGACCATGGCCTCAAATTTCAACGAAATTCGGTCAAATTTCTGTCAAATATCGATATCCAGTCGAAATCGAAATTCGACCGAAATGACCGAAATGGCCGAAATATGGGGGTCCTAGTACAAAAAATGGCCGAAATGATCAAAATTTCGATCGAAATTTGACCGAAATTCCATCGAAATTCTGTTTTCGTCGTCACCGAAATGGTGACCGAAACCGACATTTAAGGCCTTATGATTGACTAGGAGGAGTCTGTACTATTCCTTCCCCCTCCAAGTCTAACGGTATCGGATCCGCTCATTCATTCACTCCTTATGAGCCGATCATCTGCTTTACGCTATCGGTCCCTGCTTTACTTTCCGATCTGTTTGTCTCCAGTAGCTGACACCCACTTGATTGCATATCAGGGTGTCTTTTCACTATCTGAATGCGTCCTCGTTCTCATAGGGCGACGATGACAAGAGCACGGTACTCACGTATCAGATACCGTCATGTACTTCACCAATCTGCCTTTGTATATAAGTGTTATGTCTTCTATTCCTTCTTTCTCCCGGATGTTATGTGTGCCCCAGATCTATCACCATATCTTTGTGTCTACACTTAGGATGTACCTTGTCCTAAATGTAGGGGGTACACAACGCGTTGTTCTTTCTATGTCCCGTTTCGTCATTCCTGTTGTTACCTATACTTGATGCGTACATTCTTCACGATCGTTTCTTACATCTGTATATATCTATCTTTTCTTCTTTTCTTCTCTTCCTTCTTATTTTTCTTTTTCTACAGAAAAGGTGTCGCCCCTTGGTTTCAGTTTTCTATACTTAGGACGTACTTTGTCCTAAGTATAGGGGGGGTGCACCCCGATTTGTTTATTCTTTGATCCCCTCCACTGTCTCCTCTCTTGTTGACCTGCTATGCTATACTTCGAGATATTTCACCCTAAGTATAGGGGGAGACAACACGAGCTGTGATCTATTTATTTTATAATTTAATCCCACCTGTGACCCTTCCTACGTTGTGTACAGTCTACTATACTTCGGATTACTTGATCCTAAGTATAGGGGGGTCGGTCACCTTCTTATTCATTTATATCTTATTCTTTCATTCTTTATTCAGTCGTTGTAGTATAGGCTTTTCTATACTCAGTACGATTTATGTCTTCTCTTTCTTTTTTTCGATCTATGAGGACATAGCTCAAGCTAAGTATGTGGGGTCGTATATACTATGTATATACTTTAGCCACAACTCGTACTTTCATATTAATTAATAAATATTGCTAAATATACTACATATACATACATATATAATTCATTAAAAATCATTTAATAACAACAACCATTTCTCAAATTATTTTTGTATTTATTGATTAATAAATCAGGTTAAAATATTTTTGCAAAATGATTTGAAAAATGGTGTGAACCGTTTGGAAAACTTTTTGTAAAATATTTTCAACCTTTGTAAAAATATTTTTATTTGAAAAATTCTTTTCTTTGTGTGAAATAAAAGATATGAAACTTATTTGCAAATGATTTGAAAAATATTTTTGTAAAAATAGTTTGAAAAATGTATATATTGTGTGAAAAATCTTTGCAAATTGGCTTTCAAATGTTTGTAAATATTTGCAAAAAATTATTTTGTACTATAGTTTTGAAAATTGTGGGAAAAGGCTTTGTTGTTGTTGTTGTTGTTGTAGTTTTGAAAATTGTCTTCAAATAAATTTGAGGAATGACCGTTCATTAAAATAAGAATAAAATGTGTATATAAATCGAAATAGATTTCTTTATCAATTGTATATATAATAACTCTGTTAAAACCTGTAAATCCTTTAAAATCCTTAACTACTGTAAATAAAGAAGCACGCCTGTGCAAATAGATGTAAATATTTTATACTTTGTGTACCGAAATTCTTTTCCAATTTTTTTTGTAAAAAGATTCTTTGATTTTTAAATTCTTTGTGAAAAATTGCATCGTTCTGTCTGCATTATACATAAGCATTGTGCATAAGCATTTGCATGTTATTCTTTGATTAAGCTTGATGATTGAACTAGTCTAATAAAGTCATAGATTGGAGCTCGGTTGGACCTTACTGCACCTAACTGCACTGGAACCTTATGGGAACTAGGTTTAAGGTACTTCAGGTCCAATAGGACTTGAGACTCAGAGCTGGGTTCAAGTCACCTCAACTAACTAACTAGAACTTTTTGAGACACACGCATGACTCTTGTCAGTCGTGACCTCACTTGGACACTTGCACCTTTCACTTGGCTCAACTCAGTTGGAGTGGTGAGGGGGTTGGATTTGCCAGTCTGAGACGCACACGGGTGGAAACATTCGTCCTCGTCTAGGAAGGAAAGTGCACCCCAACCTGGTACAGTTTCAATGAAGTCTAAATACAGGAGAGTGTGAGTTGCAATAAAGCTTCAAAAGAGGGATAGTCTTCAGGCTCAAGAGGAAAAACTCCTTATGAAATGTTGCTGTAAATAGTATTTCAAAAAAAACTCCGAAAAAGTGGACAGGCTTGTAAATAAAAAAAATAAATGCCTACCAGAGTATGTATATATGTTGTATAAAAAATAAGCAAGCTTGAGCATCAAAGTTATACCATGTGAGCCTACAGCTGGATGACTTGACTACACTGGTCTTGCATTCCAGGGTAGCTACACTGACTACCGTCCATTCTTCTCTCCACCTCCTCTTGAGTTGGATGCCACTTGAACTTAGAAGGGAATACCCCGCTCCTCGAGGGCAGAGGACTGGATTGGAGAATCATTGGGTTGTCATTATGGAGAAGTCAGACTCTTTGTCATTTCAGTTGGGGAGAGCCACTATCGCTTACATTGTACAACTCAGATTCATAGTCATAAGGGTTTGCATATGATGTAGGCTAGTTCTGACCTGGCTATTGAGGAGGTTTGAACCGAGTTCTGTGACTCTCGAAGGTTGTTGTGCTTTAAATTTGGTTCCCAACCAGGTTCCACACACATTCTTACACTAGGTCTAACTTGAGCTCCAAACTTTGACTTTGTATAGATAAAGTTTAAAAATCATGATCAATTCCATTTATTCTTATTCTTTGATTCGCGATTTTTCTTTTCTTCTTATTATTCATTCTTTTAAATTTATTGCATAAGTGTTTGATAGGGACTAGCAAAGGCAAGTATAGAGGGGTGATGAATCTCCATTTCATCACCTTTATTTTATCATTTTGGCCTTAAAAATCCTGGCTAATGAATGTAAATAACCTCAATCTGTACATAATAGCATCCATTATTTATTGTATTTATTGTACATAAAATAAGATTTTTAATGCCGAAATTATATAATAAAGAGAAGAAAAGAAAAAGGAATAAAATATTGAAAATATTTTATGACTCTAACCCCGAGACCAAGTCCAGAATGGAATTGGTCGACAAGGATTAAAGTAGGGGGAGATAAGGGCCAAAAATACAATAAATACCTCATTTATTTATTCATCAATTATGCATTTTTGACACCTATTTTATTCTTTATTATTTAGTCAGCAAATAAAGAAACTTTGTACATAAAAGTTGTAGATAATAATGTAAATAAAAATACAAAATTGAGTTTGTACAAAAATAATATACAATGTACATTTTATACCCAGAATAAAAAGCCAGAAACCAAACTTCACAAACACATATCTTTCAAATAAAAACTCAAAACATAGCAAAATCACCTCTAATTGTATATAACTTTTTACAAGCTATTTAATGGTGGTGGTTTTATATTTTTTGAAGTTACTGAATAGAAGTTAGGTTTTGGGGCCCCTATTGTAAATAATACCGATTAAAATATTCAATTTATTTATTATTTATTATTTTTGCAAATTCTTATTTTTATATTTTTTATAAATATTACTATAACACATGTACATATTAAAATTAGAATAAAATCAAAAAGAAAATGGAAAATAAAATAAGTTTATGTAAAATACATAGACAAAAGACCTATGTTTCTAGATGTACATAAAAAGGGAAATACATTCTTTAATTCTTATATAAAGAGAAAACCCTAGAGAGGACAAGGGTTACAGAACCCGAGAGGTCACAGGGGGGTTACAGAACTCGAAGGGTCACAGAGGGTTACGGAACCCAAAGGGTCACGGAAGGTTACGGAACCAGAAGGGTTACAAACATAAATGTAAATCTAATAACTCTAACACTCCCCCTCAAGCTGGAGCTGAGAAAGTTACAGCTTGTAACAAAAAGAAAAAGTATGCACCACATCTTCACACGATGCATCATAAGAACATATGTCCGTTGCTGGTAGAAGACCTCGCTCGAGGACGGGTCTGCGACTTTCAGGTCACCGGAACGTATCTCTGTCATGCCTGTAGAGTCGTTGCGATATCAAGTCATCGGAACGTATCTCTGTCGTGCCTGGAGAAGAATCGTTGTAGAAAAAGTCCAACGCATAGTAGAAGTCGGGTCGTAAAAGAAGAAGTATACGCCCTGACGAAGAAGTCAATGCTCGATGAAGACGGATGATCCGAGTAGTAGTCTAGAGTGTCGGTCTATCAGTCATGGTAGGGCAACAGACGTCCTGAAGAATATGAAGAATCATCTATGACTCCCCCTTTCTCCCATACTTGATAGAATAAAGAGTATGTAACATCAAGTTGAGAGAAACAAAAAGTTGGGAGAAACAAGTCGTGGTGAAGCAGAGGCTGTTGGAGTGGGGGCTCCAAGCGGTGCCGACGACGCTGGAGGTGCGGTTGGAGCTGTTGGACCCTTAGGCAACGCTTTAGGTGCCGTTGGAGGTGGCGGTTGGTGTTGCTAAGACTCGGTCTGCCTTGTGCGAGACCATCGAATCCATGAGTGACGCAGGAGGTCCAGCCCTCTCCTTGTCGATGGAGAGAGGGATGGTGGTGGTGGCGGATTTAGGGTATTAGGCTCCGGTGTAGGATCGTCGCTCTGATACCATGTTGAGAAGAGGAGCGGATGGGATGTTTATTTCATAGAGCTGGGGTCTCTTATATAAAGAGAAAACCCTAGAGAGGACAAGGGTTACGGAACCCGAGAGGTCACAGGGGGGTTACAGAACTCGAAGGGTCACAGAGGGTTACGGAACCCAAAGGGTCACGGAAGGTTACGGAACCAGAAGGATTACAAACATAAATGTAAATCTAATAACTCTAACAAAAATGGAAAATAAAATAAGTTTATGTAAAATACATAGACAAAAGACCTATGTTTCTAGATGTACATAAAAAGGGAAATACATTGTTTAATTCTTTATTCCCTTGTATTTTTCTAATATTGTAAATAATATGCATATTTTACTAAAAATATAAAAATAAAATAGTATACATAAAACATAGGTAAAATACCTATGAATATGGCTATATAATATACTTACATATTTATTTAAGTGTACAAATAACATCATAAAATTAAAATAAAAATATATTTATACTCATAAAAATAAGTTATAAATAAATAAAATAAATAAATAACTTAATCAAGTAAAATATACAAAACAACAATAAAAATGTACAAACTATAGGTAATTATACCTATATACAAGCCACTAAAAATAAACTTGTAATAAAATATACCAAAAAATAAATAAAAATCATAATAAAATACTAAATAACATAATAAACATTTTTTATTTTATACCCAAAAATTAATAAAAGCATCTATTATTTTTAAATAATTATTCTTTAATAACCCTGTTGTTTTGTCCTGTAGTAAGCCTACATGGACCAATGTCAAGGCTTCCTCTGTTGACCTCTGGTCAACTCACCCTCCAGCCTCTACAGCCCGTCAAATATGTCAAAGCATGTGTTTTCTCCCATTTTTCCCGATCAATCCATCGCTCAAATAACATCGATCCCTTCACGGAAATTACTCCCAAAACACTCATCATACACGCCTAACCCTTATATCCTTTGTACATAACTCGATTTCTTTCCTAACGGTCGGTCAAATAAGAGTGCTCACTTGTTTTATAAACAACTCACTCTGCGACCCGTCAAATCTATCCAAGACCACGTTTTCTCCTATTTTTCCCGGGCGTTCCATCCATCTATCACGCTCGCTTCCTTCACAAGAAATGTTCCCCAATAGTCCATGATACACACCCATGCCTTGTATCCCTTGTAAATACAATAGATTTATTGATTACATCTGGTCAATAAGGGCTCTCCATTATATTCATAAATAACTCCACCTTCCTCCTCCATGCTTTTTTGGCTATCTTCAAGCCCTAGAGTTCCACCATCTCAGCCTGGTGTGCATCCAGGTGACAGATGGAGGTCCCCTGAGATGGATGGGAGCTTACGGAGGAGGAGGTGCACCCAAGGCCGCCGTCGTCGGCGACCTCTGCTCCCTGACGTCCAACCAGGTACGAGCTGCGCATTTTACCATTTTTAGTTAGGTTTTCATTCTAGCGTTTTATTTATGCATTTAGTTTAGTCATCAGCGTAGTTAGTTAGGTTAATAAGGTTAATTTGTAGTTTGCCACCGTGCTTCCCTTGTTCTCCGAGCTCCATTCCACTTCCATTTCCTTCCCCATCACGTTCTCCACCTCCCAGCCACCTTTGACCAACCAGAACCTTCTTGGTTCTGCAAATCGAGGTCTCGCTCCGCCACCTCACCGGAGACCTCGTCGCCCACCTCATCCTTCGCGCTCACAGCTTCATTTTTGGTCGAGGAGAAACCCCTCGAGCCACTCGCACTCTCTGTGCAGGTCACGCGCTCAAAGGAGCCATCGTTTTGACTTCAACGTTCCCATGACCCCCTTCTTCTCCGAGCTCGCCAGGCCTATACATGGGGTCCTGGACTTTCCTGTGCACACCAGCGGCTGCAGGACACCACCCCGGACGTGTAGAGATCGTTGCCATCGCCAAATCCCATCTGGACATGGAGGAATCAACGATTGAAGCAGGGGAACCTCATTGTTCTTCCCTGTTCTTGGAGGACCGCAGCAGCCATCTGATCTGGGGAGGAGCCCAAAATCACACCAACGTCATCCGATTGAGTCGCCCCTTCGCCGTAGTACTTAGCCGTGCGATCTAATCGTCACCGTCGGATCGCGAACCGTCATCGTCGCGTGAGGAGTGGACGCATGTCAAGTGAAGAAAGAAGAGTCGTCCGATTGCGCCTATGTTTGGGGTAAATTTCATATCTCGCCCCGCTATTTTTTTGTATTTATTATATAGTTTTGTAAATAAAATGTAAAGTGTTAAATAATTGGGAATTTTGCATAGGACTTCCTACATGTTTTGGTATTATCATTTGGGTCCTTCCCAGCCTCACGTGCAGTCCCACGTGAGGGTTGTAATTTTGTATAGAGGCCCCTGGCAATTTTGTATATTGTAAAATGATTCATGAAAATTAAATAAATGTTGTTTTATTAAGGCATATTTGCACTGTGGCCCCTGTGTTTTATTTTATTTGCACTTATGCCCCTGTCAGGACATGTATTTTTTCTGACTTTCATCTAATTATTAAAAATAGCTAGCTTGCTCCTAAAATTCGACAAAAATAGGATTAGATGCCCCATGCATTGTATTTGCACGCCACGTGCCCACTTTGCATTTTCTGCATTTAATCTATTTATAAAAATTAAAAAGGAGCCTAAATAATCCATGTCTAAATTACAAAATACCAAAAAATATAAGAATGTTTTGAAAAATTACAAAAAAAATTATATATGGTATATTTTGATATTTATTGAGTCCAGAAAACAAAAAACCCTACAAAAAAGAAAAAGAAAATACAAAAAATAATAAAAATATAAAAAGAAAATACAAAATCAAAAAATTAAAAATCAAATAAAAATTACATAACCAAAAATATAAAATAAAAAATATACAATTAAAAAACCCACAAAAACAATAACAAGGACAAGAAAAGAATTGAATAATTTTGTGCGCATATTTTTGCCCCCAAACCGTCTGCTCCCAATGTTCGACCTCTACTTGTGTTTACACCTATACACATTTACATGTAGAGTTATAATAAATTTTAACTCCACATTTTTTAGATTTGATGGCTTTAATTTGATTGTGGGTTAATTTTTGATAGATCGAGATTTTTGTCGGCCGTCGCAGCGACTGTGTTCCCGCTTTGTGTGGAATGCACGGCCTTTCACGAAGGTACGGGCTTTTTAATGCGCCGCTTGATCCGAAAATGAGCTTTGCTCCTTTGGGCGCTGGGCTTGGTTCGCGAGAAGGAAAAAAGACTCATCCACAACGATTGGTTGAAGCCTCTTCCCTTCCAGAAAGCGAGAACAGACCGAGCCTTTTCTATTGTCAAAAGCCGCCGGTCATATAGAGGGCTCTGCCCGCCACCGCATATGTATCAAAATTCCCATCCGAAAGAATCAGAAGAAGGTGAGCAGGAGCGGGGAGCGAAGGGTTAGTCCATTAGTCAATCTCTAAGAAGTGGTGAGGTGCAGTGAAGACACATTATGACTCATGGAGGGGGGAAAGAGCGAGATTGGACACTGTCAGGAACTTAGTGCGTGCGTCAAGCCGTTAATCTCTCTTTTCACTCTAGCCAGAACAAAAGCCCAAGCTATTCTAGTCCTGCTTCGTAGTCGCATTCCCTGTAGGCATCAAGAGTGAATAAGTTGGTGTCATTTTTTCATATCCAGCAGGGTACACATACAACATCAATAGCAGGCACACTGTCTTAAATAGAAAGGCGGGATAAGGCGTATCAAAAGATGCTAATACTATTTGAAACCCACCATGAGGTTCTATAATGAGAATCTTGTCTGTCCATCTTTTATTCAGTGTACTATAACAAGTATGAGTCCGCAGAATGCATTAGCCGATCTGGTACATCAGCACATCTTTCTATGCCCAATTCCAATCTTGTCCAACTTTGCTAACTCCCCCTTCTCAACCCACCTCCTCTTTGTTCTGGAAATACATCTTCTTATTCCATCTTTTCCAAATTCGGTGCACGAAGGTAGGCCAGGGCGAGCTGAAGGGTACTACAGAATCTTTCTCAAGGACTTCATAGCCCTATCACTCACTCAACTTACTAAGAAGGATGTGAAATACGAGTGGACGGTGCGAGCACCTAAGAAAAAGGGATCCACATTTGATCTCACTCACCCCTCCGGTTGAAAAGTCTTCCTCTATTAAGATGATATGGGCATTGTGTGGTGAGATGGACGCACAGGAGTCCGTTCTAGACCGGTTTTGAAAGTGAGCGTCAAAAGCCAAGAAAACTATATCAAGGCCCCCTTCCAAATCCCTCATAATGTGTTCTACGCTGTTGAAAGCGTTATCCACATGAGGTGTGTAATGCATAGCTAAAAAAAGGCCAGTCGCTATCTGAATGGTTAAACAAATACCAGATGAATATTCCCTGTTATCACCTAATCATATCTTAAATTCTTTCAAAAACATAACCATTCAACAGACCTAAGTTGAATGTTAGCATCAACATTTTATACTTGGAAACAATACAGTACATGCCTAATAACGTTAGCATAAAAAATTTATACTTGGAAATAATACATTAACCTAATTATATATGAACTTCTTTCAAAAAAAAATTCATTCAACAAACTCGAGTTGAGGTTAGCGTAAATATTTTCTACTTGGAAACAATACAATATAGTAAGTCAGTTAATTGATCATTTTATATGCCTAAACATTGTTAGTAAGCATGAACTAAGAGAAATAATCATTCAACAAACCTAAGTTGGCTCCCAAAAATCAAACATAAAAAAACTATCTTAAAATAAGAGAAAAAGAGGGATCTAGGGTTACCTGGAGGAGCTTCTCATGGTCATGGTTGTGCTTCGCATGATCACGACAGAGCTGGGAGGCCGAGGAGCCTTATACAAAGGAGCATGAGGCAGAAGAGCTTCACATGGAGGAGCTAGAGGCACGAGGCAGAAGAGCTTCACATGGAGGAGCTAGAGGCAGAAGAGCTTCACACGGAGGAGTTGGAGGCTGAGGAGCTTCACACGGAGGTGGAGGGCTTCCAGGCGGTGGTGGAAGCGCAGGTTGGACGAGGCGAAGGACTTGAGATCGAGAACTTGCAACCATATCAGGGATTGTGGAGGAGAAATGGGTTGCAATCGGTTCGCCTAAATCCTAAATCCATATCTGGATCTTAAGATCCGGATCCAGTTACTGATAGTGCTGCAAGAGCTCAACGCGGACACATGTAGTAGCAAATGGTATCAACTATAGAATTTTTTTTCACCCTTGGGCAAGGGGTATAAGCTTATCTCCGCCAAGAGGGCTACTCACTAGATATATAGTAGGTTGTCAACATCAAAGTTATCTTCTGAGGTTTCTCGAGGGAACTTTTTCGTAGCGTGTACCCACGTGAGGGTTCTGCCTTTCTTGGTCCAATGTGGCGGGGGAGGTGTCCGGAGGAGGGGTTTCCTCTACTTCCCCACAGGGTTCTATATGGGTGAATGAAGATTTGTGCCTAGGGGTAGGTTTCAATCTTCCATCATAGAACTAATTCAAGAAGGCTTGGTAGTCTTAAGAAAATCTCTCTTGAGACTCATGTCGAGGTTTCCCGATATATATATATATATATATATATATATATCTACATAAGAAGCTCGCTTACTTCTTTTGACTCAATCCCGACACCCCCCTCTCTTGTCTGATCTCTGATGGTGCTTACTACTTGGGCATATGCGGCCACATAGCCTGCATATGTGGTCTGCATATGGGTAAGGGGCACATTGTAAGGGGCTTCTGGTATGCGGTGTGCTGAGAGGTCCGTACAGGCACATGTGTTGCATATGCGAACGCTCCGCCTGCTTTCATGAATAGTGAATATGTCATCTTTACCACGAAGCAAAATTGTCGCCCTATGTTCTACATGCTTTCTACTTCTAGGTGCAGAGCATGTTTGATAAGCTTGAAGCCCGACCCGATAAAGCATGGCCTAGGCCCAAGCCCGAGCAATAAACGAGCGAACTTGGGCCTAAATTTAGGCTCAATTCTAAATTCTGGCCAAGTTAAGGTTGCAGTGGGCCTAAGCCTGAAGCCCGTGGGCCGACCCGAATAAGGGCCTCCAATCGGCTCGACCTGAACCCAATCCGAACTTGGGCTTGGTGCTAAGCAGAACAAGGGTTTGGTTTGGGTCATTTAGGGTATGTTTGGTAACTGGGTAGGGTTGGGTTGGAGGTTAAGGAGATGGTCAAAATGAGAAATGTGATCTGATGTCACATTGGTTTGTGATGGAATTCCAACCCATGAATGTAGGGAGGGTAAACCAGGGTACCCCTCGAGGACTTCTCCTGTGGTTTCATCCCGCTCCTTAGGGAGTAGAGTTCCACGTTAAAATCTTGTTCTTCAAGTTCTTTATCTTTATTCTATGATTCCGCTTCCGCTTCCTATATCTAACATGGTATCAGAGCGGGTCGATTCTCGTGGATTCGTTCTTGAAAGTTTTATTTCCATACTCTGTTCGAGTTTTGATAATCAGATTCAGTTTTCGGATCATGCATAGTTAATTATTGTTCAAGATTATTGAAGTCCGAGTTCAATATTTTGGGTTTCTTGAAACCCTACTTTTGCCGTCATCAAATTCTGAAGATCGTCAACAACATCAATTTCTAGGGTTATCGGGAACCCTAGTTTCCAGGCCACGCTTCAGCAGGTCGGCTTCCCAAATCTTGCATTTCTTCCAATCTTCATCCATGCAGCAGCGCTCGATTCATCACAGGCTGAACGCAATGGCAACACGCAGATTGGAGGTTCCTTTCTTGGAACCCTAAGATCATGTTCGATGTCGGCCCCACGCCGAAGCCGTTCTGCGGCGATCTGGAGAAGCTCCAGATCCATCTCAAACACGAACACAACAAATCTCGCGTATGGCACAGGTTCTACTCCAAGCAACATCGTACAACCCAACCCAGCTGAGACCTTGCCGCACCACTATCGCGCAGGCCGTGCGATCCAGTTGTTGTCCCTTTCAGGCGGTGGCCGGTCTCCAGGCGTACGATTCCGAAGGTTCGACTCACGCAGGCCGCAGGCTCCACCTAACAAATGAAGCCGCTCCAGACTTCATAACAGGCGGCGGTCCAACTCCAGACTTCGCCTCCGACTCCCCCTATCACATCAGGCGGTGGCGCATCAGACAACGACCAGCCCTCTCCCGCCTCTCATCCTCGCACACCAGACCAGAGGCGGCGCCTCCCTTTATCGCCTCCATGCGCAGCCTTCCTCCAGTGGAGGCGGCGCTTCCTATTCCAGCAAGCGGTTGCTGCCCTCCAGCTCGATCGCCGGGCAGCCTCGCGCGAGCACATCATCCTCCCGTGCAAGCTTCAGCGGCGCCCGGAAGCTTCACCCATCGGGGGCGACGCGCATAAACCCCAGGACGGGGGCGGCGCGAATAAGATTCCTGTGTTGGG
Organism: Ottelia alismoides; assembly: GCA_037367405.1. NCBI lineage: Eukaryota > Viridiplantae > Streptophyta > Magnoliopsida > Alismatales > Hydrocharitaceae > Ottelia > Ottelia alismoides. Next base: position 59,592 of record JAZKJV010010465.1, read on the forward strand.
AACCCTAAGTTAGCAGGCGACAATTTTAAAAAAAGAGAGAGAAAAGAGCCCGTTGTTTAAAAAAAAGGACAGAAAGGGCCCATTTAAAAAATATATATACATATATATTTGGGGTCATTTGTTGGAAGTACGGTTAAGTGGTCCGAATAGTAAAAAAATCGAAAAAGGCGCGTACAAAAGAAAAGTCGTACGCTAATTTCAAAAAAAGAAAGGACTCCAAAAAAAGGGTTTGAAAAAAAGAGGAGTGTTTTGAAAAGCCAATTAATTTGTGGATGGCTATTATTATTATAAAAAATGGAAATAGTCGAGAAAAAAGAGAAATTGCAAGAAAAATCGAGAAGAATGTAACGGCTTAATTGGTATTGTTTTTCCCCATTTTATTGTCTTCTCCCAACTTTGTCGATGTCTCTGTTTTCCGACAAGTATGGGAGAAAGGGGGAGTATATGTAGAGTCACATGTCTATTCAGATTCTCCAAATCCAGATTCAGAGATCAGATTCTCCAGGCCAGACAGATTGTTCAGACTCTACAAAAGATCAGTTGTTCAAACTTGACGATTTATTCCGAGTCCTCAGTTTCAGACACGCACGAGTATGTGGTCTTCTTTCAGATGAGCATGTGATTGCCATCTTTTGTGGTGGTCCCCATCTTTCTTCTTGTTGTTTCGGCCAGAGTTTTCATAGAGACTCCGGAGTAGAGGACCATTCCCTATGCCATGTTGGCAAGGGTTTTCATGTGGTATCATAGGTACTCCAGAGCAGTGTACCATTCTTTGTGTCAGATGGGAGAGACACAGTTCTCCGACGAGGAGACTTTTCAATCCCCATTCTCCAGCGACCGTGGACTCCGAATAGGATTGCACTTCTACGGCCTTTTCAGTTCGGCCCTCTTGTCAGAGATGGAGCAGTTGTCCACATTATTGTGGTGGGCTAGAGTACATCGACGAGGAGACTCATTTTCAGTTGCAGTGTCTCTGACAGGCGCAGTACAGAGCACATGCTCTCCGACGAGGAGATTCAGCAGACTCACACTCCAGCCCGTTCGTCCTCCTCACCTACACGGCATGAGAAGCAACATCCTCGACAATAGCAGTTGTGTGTTGAGTTGATATTGTCCGTAGTGTCCTGTAGCGTGAGTTGAGTTTCTTTCTGTTTGTTTGTCCAAGCTGAGCATTGCATGCTCCAGCTTGAGGGGGAGTATTGGAGTATTTAGTTGTGAGCCATATGAGTTGTAGGAGGGTAAATGGATCTCTCCAGGATCCATTTACCCCATCCAAGAGTTTAGTCCCACATCTACCAGTGGTGGGACTTGGAGGCTTTGTGGAGGCTATATAAGGAGCCCCAGACCTCCTGTATCCATTGAGAAAAAGGAATAGAATATCCGCCCCTTTGATGGCTTCTCTCGTGGTTTCATCCCGCTCCTTAAGGAATAGGGTTCCACGTTAAAATCTTGTTCTTCAAGTTCTTTATCTTTATTCTATAATTCCGCTTCCGCTTCCTATTTTCTAACATGTTCCACCGCCCCCCACCTCCCTATATATGTAGATTTCTACAACTAGAAGAGAGATTTCAGCAGTGATTTGATGTTAAGGGGATCCCTTTACGAATTTGTTTCAGCAATGTGGTGAGATTAAAGATATGACAATATTGGCATCCCCTGATTCTCCAAATATAGAAGGAATAGATCCACGTAGGCAAACTCTTCCTTCACTTTGGCATGTTTCAGTTCGTTGCAACTATTTTTTAAGGAGAACATCAATAAGCAAGATTGAAACTTAGACATAAGAAGGTGGAATATACTCAACTGCTGTATCTTTTTCAAGTTTGAAGGTTTCCAAGCCAAGTTTGATGTCCTAAGGTTGCAGTGCAGCTGCAACCAATTAAAAAGTTATTCTCCTTTTACGTGTACTTGTAAAGTTATAACCCTGCATCTTTTGTATATATACCAAGAGTATAATTAACCTACTGGGATACAGTGAATTTACTTGTATATATAACTAAGTTAAGATGTCATATTCTGTAAGCCAATTCTGCGGCCATTATTGTCTACAGGAGGCAAAAGTTTGGTGTCTCCATATATGTAGACATCCGTATCCTTTGCATATCGTCAAGCATGTAGATAATACCATAATCGAAGTCAGCGCAAATTTTCATCTTGTGTAGGTGACTGTTTTGAACAGGGATACAAAAACTTCCAATGTGATTGAATTATGAATTTTTTGGAGATATTGGGGAAGGTTGGCTATTGAGACATGGGGTGATGACATGATCAGGGCAAAGTACAAACTACCTAACCCAAATAACTTGCTCAACTTCCAAACCATGACAAGTTTCCTGATTCATGCCTTCCATATATATTACTATATATTATGGTGGGACATCGTGAATGTCATACATTCATAATTTAATTAGCCCATGCAGCATGAGAGGCCAACGATGATGAGGCAGTGGCTGACTTAGATAGTGGGCCGGCCCCACCCAAGCACTTGTGGGCAGGGCTCGGGCTTGGGCAGGATTTTCCACAAAATCCTGGGCTTGGGCCCAGCCCGCAGGCATGCATAATGAAATGGGCTTGGGTTGGGCTGGGATGGGCCTGGCCTGACCCCGCCCGATGCTCATCCCTACCTATAGCATGCTATCATAATAGTGCACTCCGAGGATACATGCTATCAGAATCATGGTTGCTCATCGACTGTTCATGTTATTGAGAAGTTTGAGTCCATTGTTGCTCCTGTTGATCAGAAGTATGTTAATCTTGTCTCCTATTCGAGGGAAATCATGGGCCCTTCAGCCAGTTCTACTAGTATTCCTTCGACCTCATCTAACATTATTGCCTCCATCAGCACCTTAGGTACAGATTGTGTCCTTACCACATGTCCCAATGCTGATATCTTAGATCCTCACCAGAGTGGATTATGGATTCTAGAGCATCTAGTCATCTTTGCGGTGATAAAGAACAACTCACCTAGCTACAATACTGTTCATCCTAGCCAATCTATAGCCACTGCCGATGGACGACACTCTCCTAATACTAGGACATGGAGAAAGTCAGTTGATAACTTCCATATGTCGAAGAAAGTGCTGCATGCGCCTTAATTTTTAAAAAAATTATTTTCTATCAGTCATATTACCAAGAATCTAAATTGTTGTGCCATTTTTGACCCGTCTTCTCTTGTATTTTAGGAAATACTTGCAAAAATGATGATTGGATGTGGCCATGAGCAAGGGGTCACTAGTTCACAGTTCTTGTAGGTCAAAATCTAATGACACGAGGCAATACATTGCTCTCCAGGTTTCACGTTTATATATCAAACCTATGATCTTGCAAGTTCTACTTGTGATCTGGTTAGAGCTATATAAAAAGCCAAATATTCAACATCAAAATTCCATCTGAGGTGTCTAACTTACGGGACTTTTATTACATGGTGTTCATTTTTTTAAAGCTTTGGAAAAAGGTATTGGAAAAATCAACAAAACAATGAAATGCTGCCAACCCAAAACACGATTATAATATACCTTTCTGAAATACAAATCACTCACGTGGTAATTACTTGAAAATTTTGCCGCGGAAATTACATAAGGAAAATAAATAGTACTAATTCTTCCGAATATAAAGTTAAAAAAAGATTACCAAAGTCGGAGAATGTTTGTTAGCAACTTGCCGACTTTTACGTCCTCCATTCCCTGTCATAGTTTGAGATCAAATGAATAAGCAAATCACAAGGGAATGACATCTAAGTGGCCATATACAATTCGGATGAAGGCAAGCCAATGCACAAACATGGTACATAGTTATCAAATTCATATTGACTCTACCTTGGCCCAGAACTGTCTGCAACTTCCAACCTTCTCCATAGTTGACTAGAATGGCATTCGGGCCAAAAATGACAGGTTCCTCCCCATCTTTAACCGATTCAATGTACACAGCTGATGGGGATCCATATTCAAGATTGTGGTTTATAACACGGACGGCAAACACAGCTTCTGTTCCTGCTGCGAAGCGCCAGACTTTGCCCGTGTTTTTGCAAGTAACCTCAAGAAACTATATGCCACACAAAGGAAGGATATAAACACTAATATCACCAAAACCACAATAATCTCAGTAGGATTAAATGTTGATATTGGATATATAATCCCATAAAAGACAGCAATCCACAGTCACCTTCGACATGGATTAGAATTTAAAGTGAAAGCACCTTGTTTTCCGTTAAAAAACTGGTAAGAAATCGTATAATCCAGTGCATGATGTCAACTAATACAAAATGCGCATCATTTGCATGCTTCATGCATCACACATAAAAATGGAAGCTTTTAAACGCAGCATAATTAAAATAAGTAAAATCGGGATCACAAGTTTTACGTCATGTACTTAGGAACTTCCCATTAGCAATTTTTTATATAGTTTGACTAACAAAATTCTGCACAGAAATCTAACAAAGAGAAGCAATTTGAAGGAGGTGTACTCCTCGAGAAAAACCTTTTATTTTGGCTGTAAACATCTTGCATTCTTTTTTAGGGTGATAATATCCCAATTACGTATGAGCCCGAACACCACTTCTACTACTGGAAAACTCGGAGTTGACAATGCGAATACAGGCAAAAAAACCCAAAACAACCTATTTAGTCCAAGGAATCCTTAACCTAGAAAGAAATCAAGTACAAGATTCCACATTTAGCTTAATTTAGCTGCAATCTAGTTTAGAAATCGAGCATAAAACCAAAAAGTCGAGATTTTTTATAGATCGCCAGGAAAAAGAGAACATGGTTTATCCGATTTTTCTACACAGAAAGCGATTTGGCATGAGACTATGCACATAAAAGTGTATACCGATGGAGGAACAGGAAGGGAGTTGCCGGATTTAGAAACTACTTCCGGTGCCTTTTCATCCTCCTCTCCTCCAGAAGAAGCCATCGGAGATCTTAGGTCAGCTCTGATGGAGAGCTTTTCGATTTGGCCTTTAAATCGGGAAAAAAGTCAAACCTTTATGATACCCTGTATCTCTTGATTTTCCAATTTATTTTACCGGAAAAAAAATACCACGATAGGTTGTGTAGATCCGATGGTTTTGGGGTGGAATTCTCATTATTTTGGGATTTCTGGGCACATGCTCTTCTATCCTTTGATAATTACATTCTCACCCCTTCATAATTTGTATTTGCACACAAAATCCTGGACAGTGACTAACCAAAACAAGGCACGCCCTTTGTTATCTTTTACATGTTGACAAATTTGCCCTCGTAAGTCTAAGACATTTGCAAATTTTGTCGATGATGCTTCCTCTCCGTCATCCTCCTCCACCTCTCGGTAGGACTGTCAGGAAAGCTCGAGCTCGATGAGCTCGAGTTGGATTTGTGGCCCATTAGGATTATCGAGTCAAGCTCGAGTTGGGTCGTGCTCAATTTGATAACTCGGTATAATTTTAATATATTTTCTATTCCCCCTCTCTTTTACCCCACCCCCCCAAGACTCCACTCCTGCACGAACACACTTTCTATGGTCCCCTCTCTTATATCCACTATTGCAGCCCTAACCTTCGAGTCGTCTCTAGTCTCCACTATTGTAGGCCCGCAGGTACAGGTGCACTCCACCTTCGAGCCCTAAGAACCACCGCAGCAGCACAATGCACCTTCGAGCCCTAGAGTTTTCGATTGGGTGGATCTGGATTCTTGAGTCTGTGTCAAAAGGCCACGTCCATGATAGTGGAGGTGTTGGTTAGCACCATCATCCTCTACCGCTCGACACCTGTAAGACCAAGTACCATGGCAAGGCTCGTTCCCGCGGCTAACAAAAATACAGGTAACCGTCCATCTCTCCTTTCTTCTTTTCTATGATATGTAAATGTAGTTTTCATGTGGCAATTGGGTTTTTACTTGGATCCCTGATGAGTTCAAGTCTGGGTTAGTGAGGGCTAGTTAAGAGGTTCGTGAGCCAACTCGAACTCGATGAGTTCCAATCGTAGCCAGCATTCCAGGGATCAAACTTTATCGAGCTCGAGCCTAGGTTTTTTGTATCGAGTTCTAGCCCGAATTGGGGTCGACTTGGCTCGTTGAACTCGATAGACACCCCTACCTCTCATACTTGACTCTACCTCCCCCTCCATCATCATCCCCACAACTCCTACATTGCCACACCCCCCCCCCTTCTTCCCATCACATGATGACACCATGCTCTCCATCGCATCCCCTCCCTCCCCATCAGACTACCCCCAATCCCTTCCCCGGCACCTCCCTTAACGTCACATCACCTCCCTTTCCGAACCCCTCCCCATCCCCGATGTCGCCCCTCCCTTCCCATCACATCCTCTCCCTTACCTAGCACCATAGTACATGCTAATCTTGTTAGAGTTCAAAGCAAAGATCATGGGGAGAGGGAGGTAAATGTTAGGGTGTAAAATAGAATAACTCTCCATGGATCTAGGTGTATATACAAATTATGGAGGGTCATAATGTAATAACAAAAGTATACAAGGACATGTGTGGAAAAATTATTAATATTTTTTCGTCGCTTTATCATTCATATTATAAATGGATCAACAATACATATAGACACATTGTGCATTATAGTGCATCCTCAATTCATGCACCTCAACAAATAATAATTGTGGATCTTAACCATCTATTTTTGATAGTAGTCCATGTTGTCTATATTATCTATTCTTGTCTATAGTATCTATTCCCCCTCTTCTCTCACCTACGACTTCAAGGTGCCATGCCTCCTAACTAAATTGAGGATTACTCCTATTTTGCAATTAAATGTCATAATAGCCTTCTCTTCCATCCTTTCTTCCTTAATTATTCTCTGATCTACAAGTATTAATGTTGGAAGCCCAGTTATGATGTTATTTTCAAACCTATCATTTGATAAGATTTGCAGAAACATAGACCATGCATAAAAATATTTAACAATCATCTAACAGCAATCCAAATAACATTGAGTGTATATCTAGAACTTCAACTAGAAAAGTTGACGCGTAGCGTAACAAAAACTACTATAGAAGGGTAATGAGCACGTAATGACTGCATGCATATTACTTACTCATGATGTTGCTCCCATGTTCAACTTTATCATCTCTTTTATTATCCAAACTTAGGATAAAGTTGGTGACAGATCATTGTTAAAGTTGAATGAAATTAATCTCACTAGCTTTTTCTTTGCATCTTTGAATGCAATCAGAAGGAAGATTGGTGCAGCTCCGATAGAGGATATAAGATGAGAGAAAACCGTTTAAGATGGTTTAGCCATTTGCAAAGGAGGTCAACTGATATCCCGATTAGAAGATGCGAGATTTGGGATGTTGAGCCGGCTAAGAGAGGGCAAGGATGACCCAAGAAGTGTTGGAATGAGACTATCTGAAGGGATCTTAGTTTTTTTGGATCTAAGCTCGAGCCCCAAGATAGATCTAAATGGAGGCAAAGAATTCATGTATCATATCCTACTTAATATGGGACAAGGTTTTATTGGTGTTGTTGTATCTTTAAATTCCAAATTCAAATCCTACTCTTGTCTCATTGTTTTTATGTAGCATCAATTATGAGGTTTTCCATGGAGTCACACATAAGAAAAAACTTCTTTCTTAACTATTCCATGCCTCTTTAATATCATATGTATTGTATTGTCTTTGGCTCTACTTATTGAACTTGAGGAGGGTTGTATAAGACTTGTAAAGACTTGTAAAGCAATATTACCTTGTAAATATTATAAGGAGGACCTATGTCGTCTATAAATATAGCTTAGCTTGTTTATTATTGTTGTCTTCTTCCTTTCTATGTTATATCCATAAAACTTTGACTCCAAGAGTCGAGAGAATAGTTGAAGTGAGAACAAAGCTTAAATCGATAAAATATATGGTACAAGGGGAGAAAAAGTTGGCTTTTCGGTCGAAAAAAAGAATACGATGCACATAATTACGTTCATTCACTAATCCAGGGGGATTAATCAACTAAAAAATCTTTGGAGCTCTTTTGTTTGGGTTAGTCTAGGCCTGAAGAGGACGTCAACTACTTTGATAAAGGATTTGAAAGGAGTAAGGGATCCATTCTAATGCATACAAAATCCTTGGCAGCAAGAGATGATGACTATGGTAGTCGGATCAGGGTGAGAGCATTCCCACTATTAGGACATAGATCCAATATGTGGTCGTAAAATTGATGGCCTTAGACCTCATTACATGGTTATCAAACTTTACTCGACTTTCCTTTTTTCTTCTATAATATAATAGTGGAGTTAGGGTGGTATCACAACATAATAGACACGCATCCTTTCATTATAAGGAGAGAAGTCTTTTCATGTTTTTTGAGGGAGGCTATCGGAGCTAAACCGAATAACACCTCTTGAACTAGATTCGATATGTGAATCTTGACTTGGCAAAGGCATAAGATAGACAATCTTTCCTTTGAATGCTTCATAAAACTAGATTTAGTTGAAAGTCAACATATCAGTATCTAATAAGAAATCACCCTTAGCATTAGGAGATGTTGAGTGCTAGATAGTTGAAATCTCTCTCCATTATTATTACTATTAAATTTATTTTAGCTTATAAAGCTTTTATTATACATATATAAGATTGACTACATATTCAATGATTATTCGGTCCAAGTAGGGGAAAAGGGGTGATACTGGACTTGAAAAACTTGTAACTTGTAAGCGAGCATATAGCTCGTTTGGGACCTAGTTTAGCTTTTTTAAGGCATGTGGATGATTCTTATAGATGAAGATGCAAGAAGATGCCGTCTCATTTTTCAAAGAGATAGCTGGGAGTTGTATTTGCTTCTAGGTCTTTTATCCTTATATAATATATAGTTAGCAAGTTAATAGGACCATATTAGCCTTAAGTAATCTATTTTTTTAGATACAAGCCTTAAGTAATATGTGGTACTAAGAATAAAGTAATTTAGAGACTACCTCCCTAAACATAGTCCTTTCAAGCAGTGGTTGTTGAATACATGATCCACGGATAGTCTGTGCAAGACAAAACAATGAAATACATTTATTCCGCTCGATCCTATCCTTCGCTTCAAGACATGTCCCCCATTGCTCTTCCATCTCTCCCTATAATATAATATTAATGGCAAAGAAAAATGTATTAGGGGGATGGCTGAAATTCAGAAGAGTAAAAATATTCTCTTTGCTCATTATGTATTGAATTTGGAAGGTCCCTAATTTATATAGAGGAATTGTATCATGCTTTAGAAGCCGTTAAATCAATAATGTAATTTTAACATTTTTGTCTATGAAATTTAGTATGGCAATGAGGATATGTGAGATTTTGAAGACCTTATATGATGTGTTGAGGCTTGACTAGTATTGCAGCATATATGTGTGTGTGCGCTACATTGGTTGGAATTGATAAATATATTTTGCAATAGTGATTGAATTCCAAATGGTTAGTTGGAATTGATGGTTGAGCCTAAGTGGCTTCTCTATAATATCACAATTGTAACATTTTCATTGTACCGACATTTTATACCCTCTAGGTTCTGCTATTTCTTCACAATTGAGGACATGCTGAGGATCTAGATACACAACAATAGAACCTCACCTTTTTCTCTATGGTTTTCTCTTGAGATCTCTGTATCATTTGTGAGGTGGTAATTTGTAGACAATAACTGTAAAGCACTTTCATATTTTCGAGTTGATAATTGGATCCTCTGAAATCTTGTATTTCCATCCTAAATTCTGGAGTATTCTTGACAACCAAAAAATCTAAATGATCACACCATTTTGTAGATCTCATCGAGACCTTTCCAACGAGCCCAAGAATATCGAATTCTGAGCTTCCTAACTCAAGATATTGATGCTTTAAGTTGAATGATCGAGACATACATATGGACTCGAATAGGATCCGAATCGGATCCGATTTTCTATCTGAATTCACCTCGTCTTCCATAAATCGGAGATGGTAGGTTGTTCTCTAAAAAAACTAACTACCACCATCTTTTTCTCTCATTGGAGCACCATCATCTTGGTTGGATTAGTTGCAGAGGGTGACGAATCCACGATTCATCTATTTTATATAAGACCTTAGCAAAATCTCCTTAATAAATCATCAAATAAACTCCCTAAATTGACTTGTACTAATTGTGCAAGAATTAGGACTAAAATATGTAATAAATAACCATGACTTTCGCCTAACTTGAGCTTATCATTTTATATGTAAAATATCACCATTTTATCTTAATTCTTTTTCTATTACTTTTTTTAGTTGTTAACTAACATGTCACTAAGAAACAAAATGCTTAAAAAATTTAAAACCAAAAGAAAATGAAAATATTTGAACATGTATATATTGTACATATATTAACTTGTGTGTCTTCATTTTACTATTTTTTAATTTATAAAAATCCCTAAAAAATAGATTAGTATTATAAATATTATATATATTAATCCACTAAGTAGAATCTAATGAAAAATACAAAAAATACAATACATAAAAATATGGGGATTAATGGGCAATTAATACATATATAAAAATGTATTATATACAGATGATTTATTTTACTTTTATATCCTTCATGAGAGTTGTAGATCTCAATGAGATCAACAACTTTCATGTTGACCATTTTTCATTTTGAAGTTTCCCTCTGTTTATTTTATTATTTCCTTGCTTGGGTCAACAGGTTGGCACCCTTTAATCAGCCCATCTAAGCCCCCACCCCCTCATCTCCCTCCCACGTTAGCTCCGCCAGCCAATCATGGTCCGTCGCCAATTGACCCCGATCAACTGGGGCATCCTACAGCCATTACACCTGAACCCACGACTGCCCCACCATATCCCTTGGATACCTGACATCCCTCACCTTCATTGGCCTTAATTTCACCATGCATATAACCTCTGATGTCTGCCACCCTCGCTGGCCATTCACCTCCTCTCCTCCTCGTTGTAACGCCATCGATCAAGCCCAATAAAACCCCTTGAGCCCATGTTGCACCAACTATCCACCACTATGAAGCCTCTTCCTCCAATTCCAATTAGCCTCCCATGTGAAAGCTGAGATCAAGGCAACCATCGAGCTACGATGAAGGTAGAGGAAGGTGTGATCCGCGGCCCTTTTCTGACTGTGTAGCAGCTTCTTTAAGCTGCAAAGCCTGGTCTCCTCCTCGTTGGGGCCCATAGAGTGAAGACCAAGAGCTCTAGCTCTGCCTCAGACGACATGCCTCCCTCACCATCCCCCGTCTCCGATCTCAGGGCCTGCAACTCTGCTCTGACCTCGATCTTCTGTGATGCCCTCTCAGTATCTACGCCATCGTCGCCCAGTTTCCATCTCTCCATTTTACCGCACCCACATCAGAGCATCCCCGACCCTTGTGAGGATATGTTTACCCTTGCCTCGCATCACTTATCTTCGTCAACCCATCTTATGCCATTATTTCTTGCATGGGATCAAATTTCATCGAAATTCGCCCGAGTTTCGGTTGAATTTTGGTTTCGATAGGTGACTGAAATTCAGCCTTAATGGCCTATATTGGACGAATTTGGGGGCCCTAGTTCAAAAACCGACCGAATGACTGAAATTTCGATCGAAATTCGGTAAAATTTCGTCATTTTGGTCGGTCACCGAAACGAAATCGAAATATGACATTTAAGGCCTTGCTTTACTTCTCCACAACCCATTCCACCAAGCTGCACCTCTAGGTCTTGTATAGACATGGAGCTCCAGGTCTTCCCCTCCTCCCACAGACTCAGGCCTCCATTCCATCTCCTGTCGCATTGTGCTTGTCCGCTAACCATGTAGGATCTCTTCATTTCATTAGTTGAAAGGAGCAACAGAACTCCAATCCCACCCTCCCTGCTCGATGAGCATTCACTGCCTCGATGCCTCGACACTCGTAGCACCTCCGAGAAACACCCAGCACCCTTCCCATCACCTTCTCAAGCTGCCAGGACCTTCATCCAACCTTCAGGACATGGGAGGAGCTCATGCAGCCTCACCAAAACCCCACCATATCACCATCACCCACGGAGGAACATGACGAGCAAGCACCATTGGATTCTGATCCCAATGGTGCATGTATGTGGTTGTCGTCAGCAGTCTGATTAGCCCAGTAGGGGCATCTGCACCACTCATCTGCGCCTCCATCCAGAATCGTGAGATCACTCTAGTCTGATGGCCCTGATCAGTGTCCAAGCCTCCACCCGTGCCATATGCTTGGGTTATCCGAGGCATCTCCCGAGCACCAGCCTCCTGTGACGTGCTCATTTGTCTCTAGGCCCCCATCCGCGTCTAGACCCACGTGTAGGAAGCATGTGGTCGTGGAGGTTTCACAACTATACCCCTCAGCCTCTCATAAATTACCTCTAGGTCCTCCTCACGTGCTAAGCGCGCATCCGCTATTTGCATCAATGCCCCTCTAGCTTTTATGAATTGCAGATAGTTCCCTCTTGAGGACCAATTTGAATCGGAAACCTTATTTTTATTGCATTTTAGTCCCTAGAACTTGTTTATTGATTATCTTTCTCATTTTCAATTCAAATTTCACGTATTTTATGTTATTTTGAAGCTATTTTTATATCAATTGTGAACAGATCAGATATTGTTGTTTTGAAATATTATTTGATGAATTAATTGATATATGCAAGCTTAATTTAACATATTGTGACAATTAAATTCGGAGAAAATTCATCATTTTTTACACATAATTTCTAGAGGAAACTTATTTCATCTACCTCATTGATTATTGAGTTAGAAAATATTCTTGAGGAAGATTGATTTCATGTATTGAGGAGCTCATTATTAAGAGTATTCTTGATATGTCAAATTGAGTTATTACAAGATTAAATAAATACCCTACAAGATTAACATTGTAATTAGTTAATTATTTAGATTAATTTAAAAACCATGCAACTAAATAATACATTGTCTCCTAAATTTGATCTTGTTATACTTACCAAGTTATAAATTATCCACATATTCAAAAGTGTGGTTTTTGAGGAATTAATTTTCACCTCCCTACACTACAATTCTCTATTATTAAATAGGTGAAAGTATGGTTCGTCAAAGTTGTTGTCATCGTTGGAAAGGTGCTCCAATTGAAGATACCTAACCATCATTGCGTACGGGAGCTTGAGGTCATTGTTCTGCGCACGTTTACGCTGCAATCGAGCGATGGAACATTATTTCCGTACGAGGGGGAGATCCTGAGGGAACATCCTCGGATGTAACGATGTTCCCTTCCCTCATCAATGTTGGCTTCGTATGAGTTTAATGTATCTATCAAGTTTCCTTTGGACAATGTTTCCTATCGCTTTTGGTTCTTTGACTTTGGCCCCAACTCCTCTATATCATAGATATCTCATCTTATTATTAGTGTATGGATCCCTATGATGACGACTTGTTTTCTTTCCATTAGAAATAAGTTACTGATCTATTTACGTGAGAGTGGGTTGGATGGAAAACATTACACAGTACATTTATTCACCCCTCATTGCTTATTTCAGATACTAATAACATACATAACCATGTTATTTGCGGCTATATATAACTTGTGTTTGATGTATAGATAATCCACTAATGGTTGATGTTGAGATAATCCACCAAGGTCACATTCATTTGGATAGAAGGTCAATCATGGATGCCTTTAGATAAAATCACTATTTGTTGACTCAATAGTGATCCACGATCTGGTTACAAACGAATTCAAAGGTGATAATCGATATCTCTTGATGATTAACACCCCTTTTTGGTATTACCATAGCATCTATCATATGTATGTATTTGTAGTCTGATTGGTATTCTCCTTCTAACTTATATTGTTGAATTCGTTTCCACTTCTACAACGGTTACATAGTTGCATTGCAGTACTAGCATAACTTATATTTATTTTGTAAAGTAACTGTACAAATCCAGCATTTCTTGTCTGTTATGAAGTAATATAAAAAAACTTGAGAACTATGATGGGGAACTTGAACAGTTTTCTAGTAAGGATTTTAGTCTGTGATGAACATAAGATTAGGGATGAAAACAGATACGGATATATCCGAATCTCTTCTTATCATATTCGAAAAATTACGGGATACGGATATCCATATTCGAATATTAATCAAATACGGATCGAATATGGATACCGATTGTAAAAAAATTCCGGATACGGATAAAGATATGGTAATGGCTTGAATATCCGAATTTGGACCCGGATATCCGAATATAATATTTAATATTGCTTTATATATTAGTTAATATAATATAAGCCACATTTATGTGTTATTATGTTAGTATTATATATTATATAATACAATATGTTAATGATATTGTTTGGGAATTGGCACAAATAAAATTTACAAAACTATATTCCCTTTATGCTTTCGGTCAAGAATGCAGGTTATCTCGACGTTCCATTTTATCATGATACAACATATTTATATTTCATTGTCATTTTTAAAATCATTATAAACTTTGATTTAGTATGTGGTCTTTATTCTATTCGTATTCGGATTCTATGTTTCTTGGATCTATATTTGGATTCACTCTTTATTCGACTCATATTTGGATTGGCTCTTTATTTGATCCGTATTCGGATTCGATAAATATCCGATTCGAATTCGTATCCGTATTTATTTTTAAAGATATGGTCTCCTTAATGCATATCCGAATCATATCCGTATCCGTATTCTTATTTGATAGAGATGAAGCGAATATGGATATGAAAATAGGCATGTATCCGATCCGTATCCGATCTGCTTTGATAGACAAATTTATTCTCACCACCCCCACATAAAAGAAGATAAATTATAGATATAGGCCACAATGTCTTAAATCGTCTATGTCGAAACCTTCTCGGTGCCATCTCATATTATATATATGTAACACATGAGAATCACATCTTCGCAGAAGAAGAAAAAATAGACGAGATCAGTGTAATGCGATACTGATGATTTATATTATAAAATAACATCAACAACTATTGTTCTAGTTGTTGTTTTTAATGGATTCCTCACAAGTTAAGGAATAATAATGAGAATTGAAATAATTGAGGATGTTATTATGGATACAATTGTGATAAAATTTTGGTTGAGCTGTGATTACTACAATGGTAGTCAGCCTACATGAGTTAAATCCCATTATGATGCTAGTGTTGATTCGACTCATACTGCTTGTTGCGTCATGGGTGAGAATTAGAGATGTTAGGGTAGGTGATTAGGCATCGCAATGGACCACGCATGCATCCTTGGGCCCCGGGTAGATGTCTTGAAAGGCACACCCCAACGGACAAGTTAGGTGATGTGTTGCACCTAGCAGCCTGATTGCATCCATAATCGCTCGATGGAGTAGGTAGATGTAAAGCCTTGAACTTGATCTCTCTCGGACGAAGATCCGGCTCGTCAAGAGGAAACCAACAGAATTTGTTTCGTAAAAATCGGACTTCGTTTGGAATTGTTAGGAATTTTGGAAGAAAGATAAGTAAGGAGACTTAAGATGCCATTAACCCTTAATAGCCATCATTAAGACTATTAAATATGATGAAAAAACTAATAATGGATTGAGAATCGTTAATGACCATTAGATAACACTAATTAATGGTTAGCAAAAGTTAAGCATAAGCCGCGAAGGTTAAATCACGATTAGTAAAAATTAACCATGATTAGCATTAATTAAGCACCATTAGTGAATCTAGAATCTTATGTATAATTCTAACTTAAGCTCTAAGTTTTGGATAAGCTTTGGCCAAAACCATAGATCAAAATCATGCGCTGCTAACCACAGTTAAAGGTTAAATCATGTTTTACTAACCATAGTTAGTGGTTTTCTGAAGCCTATAAATAGCCCTCTTTCATTCATTCTCTATGATTTCCACTACCACCACTACCCCGAGGGTTAGGGGTTAAGAGATCGGCAGGAGGAGAGTGAGGCGGGGAAGGAGCGCTAGCGAAGCGTTGCCGGGAGGATGAGGAGGAGGAAGGTACGACCCTCTCCTAGTTGGCTTCGTAAGTAAGCTCTAACCTGAGCTAGGTTTTCGATTCATCTTCTTTTTCTAGCTTAGTTTTTTATTCATCTTTCTTTCCGATTTATTTTCTGTTGTGGTTCGAAGAGAAATCTATGTATCAGCCTACTTAGAAGCAGGCGACTATGCACGCCAGTGAACTTTGTGATTCATCACACCTTTACTCACCTAAGACGTGTGGTGTCTACCGACTTTATCGCTTGTAGTCTGATTATATTCTTTTTGATTTCGATGTTGTTTTCCTCTGAGTGATTTTATAGAGGAAAGTCTTTCCGTTTTTCTTTTAAATATGTCTCAATATAAGGGAAAACTCTGTCGAAATTTCATAGAAATATATCCTAATATAACAGAAAACTCTGCTGAAATTTTCATAGAAATATATCCCGATATAAGTGGAAACTCTGTCGAAATTTTCCTAGAAATATCAAGTCAAATAAGGGGAAGCTCTGCTAAAATTTCAAGAGAAATATGCTCTTTGCGTTCTTCGTGTGTTCTTCACGTTTTTCGTGTTGTCCGTGTGTTCTTCGCGCTCTTCGTGTGTTCTTCGCGTTCTTCGTGTTCTTTGTTCATTTTTCATTTTCTTAGCACGTTCTTAGTGTTCTGATACGAAAATGAAATTCTATCATTTTAAGAGATGTAAATCATTCTTTTTGAAAACGAATCACGAAAAGCACTACATACGCGAGAGAGAGCTTGATTAGGTAATGAAATACTTCCTTTTGTTATTGGATTTTCGTACGATATAATTGAAATTCTTATTTTTATGTTCTTCACTACGAAGAACCCTAATTTGATTTTTTTTGAAAAAATATGGGAAGTTGCTTTGTGATTTGCACTAAAATAATGTCTAAGCATCGAATTGATGTAGTAGCTTAGAAAGTTAGGGTCTGGGAGTTAAAATAAGCATAACTATGAGTATATATACATATGAGCTAATATATATGTAAGTCTATACTCAAGGTTGATGAATATGCAAATTCAAGGCTTAATGGAAGAATTACATCATGGGAATTGATGTGTACTGATATGTATCCTGAAAAGGATCGTGTGTTATGTTAAGAATGACTTGGAGTAGAACTACATGTCGGGCATGCAACTTGTAGGTTTGTCAGAAGAACATCCGTATTGGCAGGCCAAACCTAGGTGGTATACGATTGCCTGGATATGTTGAGTATGCGAAATAAATTATTTGCAATGTGTGGTATTCGGCTTCTATTAGACAGATTGACTGACTAAAGATATCGTCGTATCATGTGGAGGCACGGGTGGTTGGATAGTGGTTGGGTCATGATAACATGTATTTAAAGCCACTAGTATAAATGATTAAAGGCTAACATGATGTTTTAAGCAATCAGTCCTCGAGGACAGTGTGTTTATTTGTTTGTCAGGCTGAGGGTTTAAAACCCTGGATAATAAAAGAAAATGAAATTATCATGGTAGCATTGGAGGATTTGTTGAGGCAACGTACGGAGGCATAAGCTCACCATATCAACGCAATCTCCAATCCCGAAGTGTCCACAGCGTCGGAGTTCATATAGTGGTGATGTAATTCCCTGGACTAATCCGTAACGTGGAATAGAAAGGAATAGAATTTAAACTAATGAGAATGAATTAATTTTTTTATAATAATTTTTTTAAAACTAGATTACTTGTTTACTTTTCTCTTCTTCGTTACTTAGCACTCGCTAAACTTCATCCTATGATTTATGAAAAAATCACAAGTGTCGGTGAGCCATCGCAAGGAGTTTAATAATCCAGCCAGCTAACAATAGTAGTCATCCAACCAGCTATAATAGCTTTACTCTATAAGGTAGTTGGTAATATTATTGTGTATTTCTTTTCTAGTTGATGTACATGTAAATGTTTATAGTGGGACAATGTACAATGTAAACTTTATTTTGTGAATAGAAAACTGGTAAATGCTTCCTTCCTAGTACTTTTAATTGTAGTCTATTTTTGAATTTAGTTGTGATTGCTGAATTAATTATTGTTGAGTAACCAGATCCGGATATGGGAGGATCTAATGACCCGGAATTGGGGTCGTGACAGTTTGGTATCAGAGCTCGGTTACTCCAGTAATTTATTCGGTAATTGATAACTATGAGCGGTATTCAGAAACTATGATTGTCTTAAGATCCTTTGATATTAATAAGTGATTGCAATACCATTCACAAGTCATTGTCCCTTATGTACATCATGATAAACATATAAGATGCAACATTTGATCTTGATTTAGTCCAAGAACATGACAAACCAAGACCTGTCTAGGCAATTAGCGGCTATGATGACAACGCTCCAAGTTATGGGGCAAAGACAACAAGCATTAGAGGAGAGGCTCAATGCAGTGATGAATACCCATTCATCAATCTTTATTCTTTATTTTAGCTACAAAACCTTTGCAAAATACCTTGTAAATATGTGTAAATATCATGAATTGTCAAAATGCATGCATCTTGTAATTATGCATAATTAGCATGTTTTTGTGCATAAATAAAAGAATAAAGAAACACAAGAAAAAGAGATAAATATTTAGAATAAATATTGAGCGACCTAATCCCAAGGGAGGGCTCAGCATGGGCCCGACCGCAAAAGAAACCAAGTAGAGGGAGATAGGGTCAATCACATTGGTACATGCACCTATGTATATAAAAAATTATTTTCCTCAAAATAAAAATAAAAAAATGTTTCTTATATTTTGTACATATTTATAAAAATAAAACTAAAATAAAAATGGGAAAAACAAAAGAAAAATAAAAATAAATAAAAACCTCTCTCATTAGTGTACATAGACCATGTATATAAAATAACATACCTATTTATTTTCTCCTTGTAAATAATTAATAAAAACCCAATAAAAATATTTCTATATTCCATATTTTATGGTGTAAATAAATAAAATAAAAATCAGAAAATAAAAATAAAATAAAAAGAAAAAGAATAAAATCCATTTTCCACCTTGTATATATACCATGTACCTATGTATATAAACCTATTTATTTAACTAATGTAAATAAATAATAAAAATAAAAGAAAAATACCTTTTTATTTCAAATTTTATGTTGTAAATAAGTAAAATATAAAATTGGAATAATTATACAAAAAACAATTAAAAATACATATATGTATATACCTATATATAATAATAATATAATGTAAATACATAAATAATTTTTCAAAAAAATAAATAAAAATCACTAAAAAATACTTTGAAAATAAATAAACATTTTTTTTTTTGAAAATTTTTCGAAATAAGATCGATCATTTTCTATTTTTAAATGATTTTATAAATAATTTAAAAATGGAATTACTTGATTGGTCCACGGGGGATGTTGACCCCCGGTCAACTCTCCCCCGCGGACCCCCTTCCTGGCGAATCGGGTTTCTGACCCGATTTCTCCGAATTTTCCCCACCTATTCCGATCTCCATCCACCTAAACCCCAGGCCCCGATTATCACCAGTTGATCCGAGACCTTCGCCCGGGGATCTACCAAGGGATCCGTGCTTCGCTGTGCCATGCCCGATTCATTCTTGTCGGACCCTCACTCGTATAAAGTTCCACCTCCGCCGCATTTTTCACTCGTCTTTGGCTCCGCCCTTCCATCCCAGGACCTCACTACCTTTCCTAGAGTGACAACTAGCCGAGGGAGGTGTCGCAGTGAGGAGGAGGTGTCCCCAGCCACTGATCCAGCGAGCTCTTCGTCGTGCGCCGCCGCGAGGTGCGCCTGAGCCTCGGGACCCGACGACCCCTTGAGGCAAAGACCCAGGAGCTTCCTTAGCTTCAGCCCAGTCGACTGCGACCATCAGATATCCCCGATTCACCTTAGTTTCGCCTAATTTTCATTCACGCCCAATTAGCGCCGCCGGCAGTCGCCCGCTAATTCACACCATCTCATGCACCCATTAGATCATCGAACCTCTGACTCACACTCACGAGACCCCTATCCACATTCTACGCCCCTCCATTCACCTTGGTTCTCCCCAGAACCAAGAACCGAGTCTCCTCCACCGTCGCCTCGCCAGAGACTACGCTCCGCCCTCATCTGACCACACATTCCACCTCTAACCGGGTCGAGGCACTTTGCCCTCGACCCAGGAGTTCTTCTGTGCCATTTTGCAGGTCAATGAGACCCATCTGAGGGTCCGCACGTTCAAGCACAGGAGCTTGGCTCCTCCGCCGTCACCGGAGCTCTCGGAGCTTGTCGGCCTCATTGGAGGTGCCCACCAGCTGCGGACGAGCCAAGGCGAGCGTTTCTACATCTCAGCAGCTCCAGAGGACGACTCCATCGTGCATATTGGGCCGGTAAACTTCACCGGTGAAGTGTTCTTCGAGAGTCCTCCGTCACCGTCCGATCAGCCTCTCGCGCCAGACTAGATCGTGTCCATCCATTCGTGAGGAGTTATCAACAGTCAAATCTTCATCTGGGCTTGATCAGGACCGTCCATCCAACGAAGGGGCGTGTACGCATCTCACCCGTCAGATCAACACGTGGCGCTTCCTCGTCCATCCGATAATAATAAGGGTATGTGCACTTAGGCCCCTCTTCTTTTAGCATTTACTGTTTAGTATTGTAAATATTTTAGCACGTTGTTTTTAATTAGGATAAATTGCACTTTAGACCTCTATGTTTCTTGTATTTGCATTTCAGTCCTTGTTTATGTGAGCCACGTGCGTCGACACGTGAGGATTTGGGTCATTTGCACATTTAGTCTTGTGGTTCCTGTGTGTTATTGATTGAATCTTTTTAAATAGGAATTGCATCCATACCCCTCCGTGTCTGATTCGCGTGCCTTGCGCGTGCATTGTGGACTTTTTGCATTCCAAACCCTAAGCTTTATTTATTTGTTATCATTTGATCCTGGAAACATGTTTTCTTACATTTAGGTCCCTGTGAAGCTGTGTGCCTTGTTTTTTATTAAATAAAATATCAAATTAAATCCAAATTAGGTGAAATTTGGAGACGTGGCTCCTGCCACTGTGTAAATATTTCCCTAAAATTTTGGGACATTTTTTAGGCTTTTCACTATTTTTAAAAATTCAAAAACTTTGATTTTTGGTACTGTTTGGAAAAGAAAAATAAAAAAAATATAAAAACTCCTTTAAAAATTCTAAAAAAATACGAATAGTTAGTTTTGTTGTTTTCTAGCTGCTGTGCATTTTTTTGTGCTTTTTGGATTTATAAAAACCAAAAAAATTAAAAAAAACACTAAAAACCTTATAAAAATTCTAAAAATTCTAAAAATTCTATAAATTCAGAATAATACAAACTCTTTTCTATAATTTAGTTTTTGCATTTACTTTTCACAGAAATTACCATCAGATTTTTATAGACCAATTATAGATTTTTAATTGGCCTTTTAAATCTGACTGTACATATTATTCCTGTTTTCACCTTTCTTGATTTTTAGAAAATTTAATAAAAATTGAAAAATTCACCAAAAACACTTAAAAATATAAAAAACACAAAAATAATTTTATTGAAATTTTTGGAGTATTTTTGAGTGCTTAAATAAATTGTTGTGTTTGCTTGTTTTTTCATTTTCTTATTTTTCCTCATTATTAAAAATACAAAAAAATTAAAAAAAACCAATTAAAAATCCACTAAAAAACTTTTGTTTATTTTATTTTATTTCTTTGACTACTTCGTAGGCCGCAAGGCCAACTCTACTCCCTGAGTTCGACTCTGGTCTCTATACAAGGTTAATAAAAATAGCGAGGACCACTATCTGATTTTGATTGTTTTATACCTTGTTTGGTGGATCTTATATTTTCTTGTTGAGTCCGATTCTCCGAGATCCGGGTCGCAACGACCCGAGATTGATTTCTACCTTGCTCGAATTTAGGAGGTTGATTCTTCGGCTCAACAGAATGGCGCCGTTGCCGGGGAGCACGGCTTAGTAGTCCTTATTTTTCCTTTTTGTTCAGTTGTGTTTTCGCAGTTTTCCGCGGCTTCTCTTTCGTCCGTGGCTTTTCGCGGCTTTTTGTTTTCTCTGTTTTCTTTTTATTTTATTTTTTTATTTTATTTGCTTGTGTTTGTTTTTACTTTGGGTGTTTATTTCCATTTTTGTAGATAGTCTCTTTTATTGCTTATCTTGTTTATTTTTATAATAATTGTGCTTGACACCTCTGTTGACTTTTTGCGAGGGCCCGAGGACCGAGGCGGCTCTTCTCGAAGAGCCGACGCAAGCACGGGAGTCGGAGGCAACTCTCTTCTCTACAGAGCCGCAGGAGGATGCAAGGAGTCGAGCAGGAGTGCGGGAGCCACGGAATAGCCGCGGATTAGTTTAGTTTAGTTTAGATTTATTTTCAGATATTATTAATTTGTAATAATACAGGACCAAACTCAGACTTGGACTTGTGGTGATTGTGTGGTCTGTTTCGCCGAGCACCGGTGTGCTCGGGGGACCCCACCGTGGTTTTTGCCGGTTTTGTTTTTCCTGTCGTTTATTTACTGCTTATTTGGTTTTCATGGTTTTTGGCCTTAGCTTTGGATTTTCTCTGATTGCGCCGTAATAATTAGGGTCCACACACTTAACTATCTGCATGTACCTATTAGATCGTAACTGGACCTAAATAAAAATTAATAAGAAAAGGCTACTTGGTCACTTGAGGGGTCCCGAGATGCTAGAGGTCGTATACAACACTTACAGGACCCGTTGTGACGGGCACCGATAGGCATCCGAGACCGGACACCGACCCCTCCTGTTGACCACTTAGTCATCTGTTCTGTCGTGTAGAAATTGCTCTGTTTAAGGCTGATTCCCATGCATCATATAGGTAGTTTATATTCCGTCTTTACTTTATACTCGGATCATTTTGCATGTAGACTGCTGGAGTCAGGTACGCATCTCTTACTCTGCATGCATTATTGATTTCTCACGCATCGGCTTTTTCGTCTTCTCCCCCCTGTTTTTGGACTTAAATAACAAGGAGAATCGAAAAATTCGTTAGGCGTTGTTTGATTTGAAAAATACTTAAAAAATAAAAACCATAAAAATTGAGATTGTTAAGCAAACTCGACCCTAAAAGACACCTCACCTAAAAATCTGTCTTGGGGAGAGCAACCCCCTCATTGTCTGGTTTGTATGCACGAGAGAGTGACCCACACCTTAGGCTAGAGCCACATCTGACCCCTTATTCAGACTACTGCTTCTGGGCTAGTCGTTCTCCAGTAAGGATCGCTCCGGTCTCCGGTAAAGCGGGCCGCGATATCCTTAACAGAACGAGCCGATTGGGTAGCTGATGAATCCACATTTCATCATCTTTATTCTATCATTTTGGCACCGAAAACCCTAGCAAATGCTTGTAAATACCCTTAAATAGAGCATCTTAGCATTCATGCATGTGCATCTCAACAGTGTATAAAATACTGTAATTAAGGCCAAAATTATAGAATAAATAAAGAAAAGAAAAAGAATAAAATATTGTAAATATTTTATGACTCAAAACCCCTGAGACCTAGGCATCTTGATGAATAGGTCGACAAGGAATAAAGTAGGGGGAGATAAGGTCAGAAACACAGATAAAACACCTATACTCCTTTATTCATTTTGGGACCCATTTTTGGTTCCACTTTGTATACACCAAATAAAGAAACTTTGTACATGAAAGTTGTAGATAATTTCATAAAGAAAAAGACAAAATTGATTTCACAGAAAAAGAATGTACAGACAAAAAGATATGGTCTGAATAAGAATCTAAAATCCCAACTTCCCAGACCCGTATCTCACAAACGACAGCTCCAAATGCAGTGTACTCACCTTTAATTGTATATAGAATAAAATAATCTATCCAATGGCGGTGGTTTCGCATTTGGCGGAGCTACGGTCTGAAAGTTGAGTTTTGGACCCTCATTGTATACGTGTACTGAATAAAATATTCAATTTATTCTTTATTCAATATTTATTCATCTTTATACTTTTATAATTTTGTAAATATTACATATACTATATATGTGCATTAAAATTGAAATATAATGCAAAGAAAAATAAAAATAAAAATACTTGTACAAAGACTACATAGGTATATTATATACACTTATACCTGTATAGAATACAATTGTATTTTATTAAATATACAAAACATATCAGAAAAATAAAATAAAAATATAATTATGTATATAAAAGTATGTTATAATTTTACAAAATCATAAATAAAAATAATAAGATTAAAGATACATAAACTAAAATAAAATACTAAAACACATAGGTATTATACCTATATAGGGTTAAAAAGGCAACTTGTAAAAATATATGTCATAAAAATAAATAAAAATCAGAATAAAATACTACATAAAATTTTGAACATTTTTTATTTTATAACTTTTATTTAATTCGGCCATTTACTATTTTTAATTGAATTAATAAAGATTTTTTTTTCAGGGTTTTTCCTGGTTGGTCCACGTGGACCAACCAGGTGCTAACCCTAGTTGACTTCGGTCAACTAGCTGACCTACACCTATAGCCCCTGTCAGACTTGGTTTTTGAGCCACCTTGGTGGCTTTTTCCCAGTCGAGTCTTGCATGATTTCGTGTTACTTCCTTCTGCAAACATCTTCACCAACCATCCACCTATCTCGCCCAAGCTTAATCTTGGTCGTCGGACCCAAGATTTGCAAGATTTTCCTTGGTCTTTGGACCTCTGCCATCGGGGGTCAAACCAAATAAAACCGACCCCCCATTTTCAAATCAATTTCGAGTCCCCTTGGTCCACCCCTCTCCGCCTCTCTTGCGCTCCAAGCCTTGCCGGAGGTGACAGCTCCGCCGCGAGCCTTTCAGCCAAGGCGAACGAGGTCGAGGAAGACTCCAGCACCTCCGCCAATCGCCGGCGTCGAGGTAACCTTCATCCTCTGGCTCCGGCCATCGAGGGCCTCCACTCCGCCATTTCTTTATCGCATTTTATTCCTGTTAGCTTAGGCTTTAAAAACCCCCAAAAAATCAAAGATCCATCACGTATTTCGCCCATTCAACCATCATCGCCGGAGCGCAACTCCGGCCACCGTCAACCATTCCCCCTCGCACTTAGTTTAGGTCCACCAAAGGTCCAGGCACTTTGCCCTGGACCTTCTAACTCTTTTTGCAGGGTCAAAGCGCGTTGAATCGCGCCTGGGAGCAATTTTGAGGCTCACCGGAGTTCAGCCGAGCCATCCCAGCTCCGCCACCTTCGCCTGAGCACCTCGGCCGTCGCCGAGGCATTTTGTAGCCCCCAGGAGGTAGACGACGACCCCAGGAGCCTCCACGGCCATTTTGAAGCACATTCGTCGCCGGAGGAGGGAGATCGAGGTCGGAGAAGCTCACCTTCGCCGGCGTTCTTCCCCGTTCTTGCAACCCTCTTCCCTGCCGTTGGATCGAGGAGGAGTCCCAGATCGCACAGTTGCCGTTGGATCTTCCTCAGCCTCGACCGTCAGATCAACTCAGGAGGATCTAATCTTGGCCGCACATCCGCGAAGCGCCATCGGCCGTCCACAACGCGCCACGTGTTTAAGTGGCCCTCCATCCGCCGTTGGATCGCGCGCAAGAGGGTATTTTGCAACTCACCCCCTGCGCATTTTTGTATTTAATATTTAGTTTTTAAACTTTCGTCTGTAGTTTAAATATTTTGTAATATTTGCAAGTAGGCCCCCAAACGTTTGATATTTGCACTTAGGTCCTCCGCCACGTCACCTCACGTGACCTGTACACGTGAGGTGGGGGCATTTTGCAGAGGAACCCCTGTACGTTTGGGTATTTCTTTTTGGTCCTAAAATTTTGGCGATAAGTGTAAAAGTTTAGGTTATTTTGCAACTAAGCCCCCTGGGTTCTCTGATATTGCATTCCAGTCCCTCCCAGGCGCGTGCTAGTCACGCGCCCTGGTGGGTAATTTGTGGGCATACCCCAGCGGCTTTTGTAATTGCTTTTTGGTTCCAAAACTTGAATATATAGTGTAATATTTTGTGGAAAATTGCATGTTAGCCCCTGGATGTTTTGAATATTGCATTTATGCCCTTGCTAGGCCTGTTTAACATTTGTATGCTTGTTGTATTTATTTGAGTGATCTTTTTAACTCCAAAAATTCCACAAAAATAGGCTCAAGTTTCTGGATAGGTGTACTCTAACGCCATATATTTAGTTTTTGATTTTATTTTCTTTTTATATTTATTAAAAATCAAAAACTCCATATTTGTGCACTGTCTAGCTTAGAAAAGACCAAAAAAATATTAAAACACCTCCAAAAATTCCAAAAAAATCACATAGTGTCTATTTTATTATCTTTTAGTGTCAGTCCAAAAATCATTAAAAATTTCAAAAGAAAAACACAAAAAAATTAAAAACTCTTAAAAACTTCAAAAAAATATAAAAAATAGCAGAAAACTCCAAAAAATATAAACTCAGCTTCTGTTTATCCCTTAGTTTATTCTCTTTATTAGAAAAATGGTGTGAAACATTTTTGAGTACTGGTTGCTATTTTTAAATTACATTTTATTCACAGCCAGCCTTAGTTTCACTGTTTTCCTTTATTTCAGTCTTTAAAAATACCAAAAACATCTTGAAAAATCCCCAAAAATCACAAAAACAGTAAAAAACCCTAAAAATACCAAAAACATTTTATTTCTGAATTTTTGAGTATTTTGATGCCCTTTTATTAATATTTTAACTTGTCTTTCTTTATATTGTCCTTACTTTCCAATATTGAAAAAAGAAAAAAAATATAAAATATAAAATATAAAATATAAAAATCAGAAAATTAAAAATCAAATACAAAAAAATATAAAATTAAAATAAAAAAATTAAAAAAAAATTAAAAATTAAAAACCCACAAAAAAAATTGATTGACTTGCTTGCTTAGTGTATACACATCACACACTCACACACTTGTGCATTCAATTGCTTGAATTACACTGTTTGCTCCCTGTGTTCGAACTCTCTGCATACTTGCCCTTTACATCATTTGTGCAGAGTTAAAAATAAATTTTAACTCCACATTGTTTCTAATTTGTTGATCTTAGTGTGGGTTAATTGTTGATTAATTTCGGGATTCGTGTGGTCAAACACCGACTGTTGACTCGCCTTGTGAGTCGACATAACCGCATCGATTTCCGAGATTATCAGTAGCCGGTAAACGGTCCGCGGCTTGTACTGGCTGGGAAAGATCTAGTTCGAGATCGAGACAGTCTCCTGGGGGAGTCGGATTCCTAACAAGTCATGTAACCGCTCTGATATCCGGACATGATCACCTAAATAAAATCGACAAGATAATTGACCGAGATCTTACAGTCTTCAGCTCAGCGTGGACTAGGTGAATTCGGGGTTTGTTTACTCATCTTGGTTATTTTCCAGATCTCATCCGCCCGACTTGGCAGATCAAGATGATGGGCAGGAGGTCTCTTAGGCAGCCTCTGGCTGCACTGCTTTTTAGCACTCCATCCCGTTCATCTAGGTTGGTTCGTGAGACCCAAGACCCGCTCTTAGAACCCGAGTTCGATTCCGCCCTGTTCCCCCTTGACCACCCTTCTTCTATTCCTGAGATGCCAGTGCCAGATGCGAGACAGCAGACGGTTGATATTTCGGAACCTTAGTTTGGGTCTTTTGCCTTTGCAGAGACCATGGCCAGCAGCGAGGAGCGCACTGATGGTCCGAGGCCAGAGACGACCACATACGTTCTGGACCAGGGTGCGATCAACACCACCATGTTAGCTTCCCTCGAGACCATGCAGAGACAGATACGAGATCAGGGAGCCTTCATAGTGGAGATGAGGAGAGAGATGGAGAGACTGAGAGTCGACCGCAAGCAGCGCGAGCCCAGAGATGGACCACGGAGACCCTATGAGCCGACAGCAGCCACAGCAGCCGCAGCAGCAGCAGAGCCGAGACCGATGCGGGAGTTGCACAACCCCGGATCGACACGGATGCACCGGCGGGTGGTACTTCCAGCGATCATGGGGGACTTCAAGTTTCCCCCGAACACACTTCAGCTCCTACCCCGCTTCCACGGGCTCGCCACTGAGGAGCCCCATCTACATCTCCAGGAGTTCGAGATGATCTGCAGCACCGTCCACGACCGGCAGGTGGACGAGGACACCATCAGGATGATTGCTTTTCCTTTCTCCCTAGCAGACAGAGCAGCCAACTGGCTGAAGCACTTAGGGAGATTCGTATACACCTGGGAGCAGCTCCGCACCGAGTACTTGAACAAGTACTATCCACTCGGGACCAATGCAGCGAGGGCCCTGATCAGCAACTTCTCCATGCTCCCCAACAAGCAATTTCACGAGGCATGGGAGAGGTTCCGTGAGCTTACCGATAGATGCCCGCACCACGATATCACGAAGTCAAACCTAGTTCAGAGCTTCTTCTGCGGGTTGACACCAGAGCTGCAGGGCCTGGTGAACGCTTCTTGTGGCGGTTCCTACTTCACCAAGGATGAGGATTAGGTCTGGTCCATCTACGAGGAGATGGCCGAGAACTACACAGTGATGTCACAGACCCGCCTCTATACTCAGGGACGCCCACAACCACAGTCCATGCAGTTTCAGAGGATAGCACGGGTTGATGCCGGTCCTTCTACTTCGTTCGCGACAGCCGCACAGGTCGAGTCTACAGCCGCAGACCTGGGGATCATCAGCGAGAAGCTGGACCGGATCAGCTCATTGAGAAGAAGCAGTGCCAGGGCATATCTCAGATGGATCAGATGGCACAGACGCTGAGTGACATGAAGACACAGATCATGTGTCTCCAGGAGGCACAGACGGCTTCTCAGCCCCGTCTTCAGGCACGAGGAGATCCGAGCAGCAGTGGTAGCTCATCTCAGCGCTCCAATCAGCCTAGACAGGTTCACCTTGTACAAGCAGAGCCGTACCAGCAGCCATAGCCATACTACCAGTCACCACCATCCCCAGACACTCAGATGGTGGTCTACCAGCCGGATCAACCCCTGACAGTACTCCCGCCACCCTCCTACGAGCCGGAGCCGTTGATGGATGTCAATGGGATTTGGTACGACCACCCCCAGCCCGGTATCCGACGAGACCATCCCGGATTCCGCTGGTCGGCCGAAGGCACCAGTTCCCAGCAGCAGCCTCCAGTTCAGGGTGGCCAGTACGACCATCAGCAAGAGTAGCATTGGCCCCCAGTTCACCACAACAGCAGTCACCCCAGCACCACCAGCAGTATGGTCCTCGTCCCTATCAGCAGGGACAACCGTGGAGGCGAGAGCAGCCTCAGCAGTATCATCAGCAGTATCCCTCTCACCCGCACCAGCAACAGCATCCTCACTACCAGCGAGGCCACCCGTCGGGTTCTCATGGGCCAGCCTATGAGAACCCTGCCTTAGACGACCTAGCCCGCCTCATGACCGAGCAATAGGCTACCTTTAGACGGGAGATGGATGAGTTCCGCTCGGAGATGCGGGAGATCGTGAGAGGGAAGGCCGCCATCCCTGCCCAGATTGAGCCGAACCCGAACAACCTGAAGAGGAAGTCTGAGCAGGTAGAGTTCACAGAGATTACCACTCCTAGTGATTCATTTGGTTATTTGTCTGCATACATGTTTGATGCTGATTTTGTTACACTTAGGAGCGGTAGGATGCCAGCAGGCGGCGCCTCGTCTGAGCGACGTTCCCACGCCACTTCCAGAGCGCCAGGCGAGAAGGAGCGTAGTACTGATGCTGCGAGAGATGATGACGGTGGTGCTGACACCACCATGCCAGTCGACGGTACTGAGGCTGTCGCTTCACCAGTTGGAGGAGGTGGTACTGATGCCACCACAGTTGCTGAGCCAGAGCACGGTACTGATGCCGCGAGTCGACATGCCGAGGGTGGTACTGAGGCCACCATTCCCAGTTCTGCTAGTCCTGTTGTCTTTCCATCTGTACATGTATCTCAGGATTTTTCTGGAAATAAAGGAAAGGGTTTATTTTATTCTGATCCATCTGTGGTGCTTGATGATGTATGTGTGGATTCTATCGTACTTGAGCAGCCTAGACCCTCTCCTAGTCCTTCATCTGAGAAGGATCATGTGATCCCCTTTCCACGAGCACTTCATATGGCAAAGGGGAAGAAAATAGAAAATAAAAAAGGGAATCACCAGATAGAGTTCAGCTAGCAGATGATAGATAGATTTCATATTCAGCTGACTCTTCAGGAGGCCTTGGAGCACATCCCTCTCCTCCAGAGATCACTCAGAGACAGGACCACAGTCATGAGGAAGAGGAGGAACCATCAGTATGAGATCCATGTGCTTACTCGAGCCACTTGTTTTGCGATACAGAACCGTCTGCCAGCCAAGAGGCTAGATGTAGGAGCCTCGTATGTGAGATGCCACATCCATGAGCAAAGGTTCGACCGTACTCTATTAGACAGCGGATCTTCGATCAACCTACTTCCGGCAGCCCTTCTCGACCACTTCGAGTTGGGCACTCTACGACAGAGCAGGACGATCCTTCAGTTTGCTGATCAATTTGTCAAGAGGCCGAAGGGGTTGCTGAAGGACGTTGTCATCACGATTTACGACCTGGAATTCCCCGTAGACTTCGTTTGTTGGACATGGAGATCCATGAGTCTGTAACCGATGCCCCGATCATTCTAGACACCCGTTCTTGGCCACAGCCATGGTAGTATCCGACCATGATAGCGGGAAGGTATACTTTCGCGTCGAGGGCGAGAGTATACAAATAGAGACGGTCGAGGACACTAGAGCCAGAGATTCAACTTGCTCAGAGCCGACTTCCGATTCAGAGCAGATGAAAGAGGCAGGGTGAGACATCCACCAAGACTGCGATTTTGTGATCGCAGATGACGAGGTAGTTTGGGCAGATCCAGTCGCACAGGCCATCCTCTCACCTTCAGAGTTTGCTGATGCAGAGACGTCAGCAGAGGAGAGCTTGGAGAGCGCATTCCTGGTCCAGGATACATTTCAGGCAGCAGACCCGATTCTTGACCGCGAGACAGAATTTTGTGAGTCTAATACAGATCCGTCGGATTCAGATATTGATTGGGCAGAGTTTGATGATTTGATACCGTGACTGACTTCTACTGAGCCTACAACTAGGGAGGAGGTTGATCCCAAGCAGAGCAGAGACAGTCCAGCAGATGATGAATCTCCATTTCATCACCTTTATTCTATAATTTTGGCCTCAAAAACCCCAACAAATGCATGTAAATAGCATCAAATTGTACATAATAGCATTCATCATTCATTGTATTAATTATATATTAAATAATGTGTTTAATGCCAAAATTATAAAATAAAGAGAAGAAAAGAAAAAGGAATAAAATATTGAAGATATTTTATGACCCAAACCCCGAGACCAAGGCCAGCATGGGAATGGTCGACAAGGAATAAAGTAGGGGGAGATAAGGGCCAGTGTGCAATAAACACCTCATTTATTTATTCATTTATTTATGCATTTTGACACCTATTTTGTACATAATTATTTATTCATCAAATAAAGAAACTTTGTTCATGAAAGTTGTAGATAATAATGTAAATAAAAATATGAAATTGAGTTTGTGTAAAAATAATACTCAGTGTACATTTTATACACAGAATAAAAAGACAAAATCTCAACTTCACAGACCCATATCTTGCAAATAAAAACTCCAAATCACCCCAATTCACCTTTAATTGTATATAGCTTTCCAAGAACTATTTAATAAAATTAGTTTCATGATTTTTGGAGTCCACTTGCAAAAGTTAGGTTTTTGGCCCCCATTGGGCAGCCTGCCTGATTAAAATATTCAATATATTCCTTGTCTATTATTCTTGTCAAATTATATTTTTAGAATTTTGTGAATAATGTATATAATACATGTACATACTAAAATTAGACTGAAACTAAAAAGGATTAATAAAATAAAATAAGCCTATGCAAGTTAGTAGGCAAAATACCTATAACCAAGAATGTATATAAATAAAGAGGGAAAACACTCTTTAATTTTTCTCTTCTTTTATATTTTTATAATAATGTAAATAATACTTATAACCTATTAAAATGCAAATCCAAAATAAAAATCAAGAAAATACATTAAATAAATTAAGTACACAAAATACATAGGTAAAATACCAAGAAGAATACCTACACATACATACACCTATTTATTTAAAAATGAAAATAAACTCATAAAAATTAAATAAAAATACCTTTATACTCACAAAAATAAATTATAAATTTATAAAATAAGACAATAAAATAATAAAATAAAATAAACAAATAAAAAATTAAAAGATACAAAATACATGTAAATACACACATATACACTTTATTAAAATAAAACTATAATAAAACACTTTAAAAAATTCAATAAAAATCGTAAATAAATACTACATGAAATAATACACATTTTTTATTTTTTAAGAAAATTCTAATAAAATCATTTACTAGGTTAAATAAATCAATTTCTAAAAAGATTTTCTATTTTGGCGTCTAGCGGCCAACGTGGACCAATGGGGCACCGGCCCTTGTTGACCGCCTGGTCAACTGTCCCATCTGGGACCTGGCGTCTCTAAACTGTCAACTCCCCAGATTTCTTCCCTTTTTTACGGCCATCCCATCCATCGATCGAGCTCGCTTCCTTCACAAGAATTGATCTCTGATCATCCATGATACCCGCCAATCACTTGGATCGACCCGATACTCATTGGATTAAGCAATAATCGCCGGTCAATAAGGCTCCAGGCCATTGTCTATAAATAAGAAGCTCCACCCCTTCCTCAAATTTGGCCAATTTTAATCCATCCAAAAGCTTTGATTTCGTTCCTGGGACATTCCTCGTGACAGGGGGAGTGCTCCAGCACCTCGAATCGACCGGAGGAAGAACGATTTTGACGCGGCGGAGCTCCGGCGTCCGTCCTACTCCCTGGTGGCCCCCAGGTATAAGAGTTGCTCCTTTATCACTTTTTAGTCAGGTTTTAATGTTAGTTTTTAATTCCAGTAGTTAGTTTAGTCCGTAGTCAATCAGTTTAGCGTAAAATCAAAAATTTGAAGTTCGTCGGAGCTTCGCTCCGGCGACTTCTTCACCGTGAACCCGACCGTGTCCGACCGCCACGTGCATCCCATTTCATTCCCCATCATTTTCTCCATCGATCGCACACCTTTGTTCAACCCAGGACCTCTGGTCTTGGCGAATCGGAGCTCTACCTCCGCCGTTCGCCGGAGCTCCTCCGCCACCCCTCGTCTTGTTGTATAGCTTCAAAACCCCAGGTCGAGGAGGAAGCCCTCGCTCCCCCGATTCTTCCTATGCAGGTCCAACGGAGAAAGAAGCCCATCTGGGCTCGAATCGAACCAGGAAGAGGCTCCTGGAGGGTTCATCCTTCATCGACCTCATCCGAGCGACTCGGACCTCCAGGAGCCATGAGAAGACCATCAGACGACGCGGAAGGCCTCCAGCTACGTGCAGACCCGCTCAGATGCGAGGGAGGTGCCCAGAGAAGCCCAAGCTTCACGATCGAAGCTTGCCGGGGGCGAGCTTCTTCCCTGTTCTTCCTGGGACCTCCAGCGCCGTCAGATCAGGAGGCGAGCCCCAGATTGATCGAGAGTCGTCCGATGAACGCTTGCACCGACCGTTAGATGCGAGGCGCATCTAATATCACGCGTTCATCGACGAACCGGTATCCACCGTCAGATGCGTGACACGTGGATGAGTGGGCGAAGACCAGCCGAAGGATGAAGCGCCATAGGGGGTAAATTTCAAACATCTCCCCCCCTTTTTGTATTTATAGTTTAATGCTAAAAATAAAAAACCACGTTGTAAATGAAATGTAAAATTTGCAGTCCGCCCCCTGTAGTTTATGTATTTACATTTTAGTCCCTACATGCCTCACGTGCAGCACCCACGTGAGGCGTGTGATTTTTGCACTTAAACCCCGCCGGGTTTTGTTAATTGTAAAATGGCCCCGAAAATAAAAGTAAATGTTTATTTCTGTTGTAATTTTTGCATGGATGCCCCTGATAAATATTTTAATTGCAAAAATATCCCTGCCAGGCCATATATTTGTGTATGCTTTGTCCATTTATTTTGTGCCTCATATTAACTTGAAAAATTTTGCAAAAATGGATATAAGCTCTTGTTAGTGTACCCTTGCATGTCATATTTTTGGATTTTAATTTTGTTGTATTTTTGCATTTATTAAAAATAAAAAACATGCCTTTTATTTACTGTCTAGCCTATAAAATACAAAAAAAATATTAAAAGACCTCGGAAAATTCCAAAAAAAATTCCCTAGTATGTATTTTGACCTATTTTAGTGTCAGTCCAAAAATCCCTAAAAATCTCAAAAGGAAAATCTTAAATATTCAAAAATACACAAACACTTCAAAAAAATATATAAAATCAAAGAAAAATCAGAAAAATATAAACTCAGCTCCTATTTCTTCTATATTTTATTATCTGTATTTGAAAAATAGAGTGGAAAAATTTTGTGGTTGTTTGCTATTTTTGATTCCTATTTTACTTACAGCCAGTATCTATTTCATTGTTTTCCTCTATTTCAGCTTTTAAAAATACCAAAAACAATTTGAAAAATACCCAAAAATCTCCAAAATAGTAAAAAATTATGAAAATACCAAAAAGACTATATCTCTGGATTTTTGACTATTTTTGTATAGTTTTATAAGTATTATAGCACCCCTTTATATATATATCTACTCCCTATTGAAAAAATATAAATATATCTATCTATATATATATAACTATGAATATATAAAATTCTAAAATAAAAATAAAAAAATAAAAAATATTAATTATTATTTATATATAGAGTTATCTAATGTAGGTAGTATATGCTATATACTCCCCCTCTAGGGGTGCATATATATTTATATATTTATATTCTACAAATTCTATATATATTACCTAATTATATTATTAAAATAAAAATAAATAAATAAATAAAGAGAAAAAAATATATAAAAGATACAAACCGACAAAAATAGGCTTCACACATGGATGACTCTGTGGTACTTGTATATCATAGGCTATTGCATTTTGTATTGCTCTCTGTGGTTCGACCTCTACATGCTTAATCACTGTACATTTTGTGGTAGAGTAATAAAGATTAATTCACACTTCTTTTTGGACTTAATTTCTTCATTCTTTTCTTGTGGGTTAATTGTTGTATAACCGACGTTCTGTGAGCGATCGCCTCAGCGACACTATACATATATTATTGTGACCCTCGCAAAACCCCAGTTATCAGATGGCGCAGTTGCCGGGGAGCAATGAGCATAGCCTAATTTATTTTGTCATTCTTGTGTACATTTTTGATTCATCTTTGATTTTGTGAGCAGTTATTTTTATTGTCATTAATCACCATGCTCTATTGATTGATTCATTTATTGCGATTATTTTTTATCTGCTCTATTTGATTTGTTGAGCTAATCTAATTCAATCTTTTTGTGGCTTTGATGCGAGGGCCTGCCACGCGAGGATGGCTTCTTAGGAGGCCAAGGCAGCCAAGCTTGGAGGAGGGTGGTCTTCACCTCATGACCACTTGGAGAGAGCATCAAGGAAGCAAAGAGAGGGGGATTAGATAGATTTAGAACACTTAGGATTATTTTTGTAATTTATGGTGAGAGAGAGAGATAATTTTGGCATGTAATTAAACATGACTCTACTCTTCACAATGAGGTCCAGTGCCCGGGTGATTGTTCACCTGGGGGCCTCATCGCGGCTTTTCGAGTTTTCATCGCTTTCTTTTCTTTGTTTTCCGAAGTTTTGAGCTTTCCGCCTTTCTTTTACTTTGTTTTGTGTGCTTGGAGCCCCTAGATATAGGTTGCTTGACTCGGTAGCTAGGTCCACACATTAATAAGAATGCATGTTCCTATAGTCTACTTCGTATGGATCTAGTCAAATTTAAACAAGCCGTTCATTTGTCTCTTAGCCATTGTGCCACAGCGAGCCCTGTAAAGCGCTTTCTCCTAAACTCAAGTGTGTTGAGCAGAGGAGGGGTGAGCCAAGACCGGACCTTTCAGGCTAGAGATGAATGAGCGACTTATGGTTCTTCACGCTAATAGCAGCTAATGTTTAGGGCGATTTTGTGCCTTGCATACCGATATGTAGATAGGTTTAAAAATTCTGTTTTGCATACCGCATGGAGAGAGCTGGGATGCACTGTAAGTCTTCTAACTCAACATGCATCATTCGGTTAAATGGTGAGATTTCCATCATGGAACCACTTGCACGGCTTTTCCACTATCCCCCTCTGATTTTGAGCACCTAGGACTTAAATGAAAATATACAAAAACGTTAGGCGCTGGTATGAAACAGACTCAAAAAAAAGTGAAAACCCAAAAATTAAAACAAGGGGACTGCTAAATAAACTTTGACCTTATTAAAATCTGTAATGGACTATCATTGTACCGGGTTCATAAAGCCCTCATTGTTTTTAGGTACCTTGGAGGGGGACCAAAACCCTGCTCCCTTGAGCGAGTGCAACCCCCTAAGGATTAAAGCCAAAAACCCAGTCTGCAACTGCCTTGTGTATCGCCTGGATTTCCGAAGTAATGGCGCTTCTATCGAACGTAGGCGAGTAGGGCTTGGTCACCAATGATGACTCTCTATTGTGTAGAACATCGACCCTGTCCGAAGTATTGAGCATAGGCCACGCCTTCACGGGGGTGTCTATCTCATTGTCCTGCATCCGAGTAGGTTCTTGCACGCTCACGGGTGATTCCATTGCGAGCGAGAACCGAAGTATTGGTTTCGCCTATCGGCTTCCTCTCTCTATTTCTTTGGCTGAGTAGGGATCCAGGAAGGGTTACAAGGACTCCAAAAAGTACAGACTACAGGTTACACAGGAGGAGGACAAGTACGGGATACTCTTCTAGCAGTACTCTCTCTCCTATAGGGTAGCGTACTAAGGACTTGTTATAAGACATGCCTGAAATCACAACTCTAAAAATGAAAAGATAATAAATATCCGAGCTTTCACGGCTTCACATGGCGTGAGTTGGTGAACCCGATTTTGTATTGTGTTTGTATGGATCTAGATTAAGGTTCAAAGATCAAGTCCCGCGCCTTTGTGCACATTTTGTTGTTTCTCCCTTTGACCACCCCGCTCAACCAAGCCTCTCTACTGTTTTACACTCCTTTTATTCCTCGTTGACCATCGTATCTTTCATCCAACATCCGATCTTCTCTTGTGCTTCGCGAAGTTGATCCATGGATGGTTTCCGTCGGGACCATGCCGACACCCACATCGATTCCATAGATTCAACTCCGCCAATAAGTTCAAGGCGATTCCCGAGAACCCGATCCGGACTTTGCGGATCGATCTCCAGACTCCTCGTTTTCTACTTTTCTCTTGGCCACCCAATAAACTGGGATCACTTTTGTCCCACTTTCGCCGTTGTGAATGGAAGTCGATTACAGTCTACATCCTTTTCCATTCACAACATGTTGGGGTTGACCTGAATTCCAGCTTCATCACGACAGCTGAACATTAATTGCAAGCAGTCTAATCAGGACTATCTCATTATGCATATAGAAGACAGTGCGAGCCCTGGAGACTACTCCGGAGTTCATCTCGTCCGACTCAGATCCTGACATGGCTCCAGGAGGAAAGGGCAAGGGTCAACAGCCACCCCAACCAGAGGGACAGGTGCCAGATCAGAACCAAGTCAATGCACAGTTACTGGCATCTATCCAGGCCATCCAGCAGCAGCTGACCGAGCAGGCCCTCACACAGACATCCTTCCAGGACATGTTGAATGATATGATGAACCGAGACGATGGAGGAGGAGGCAGAGGCAGAGGAGGTAGGGGAGGAGGAGGTGGAGGTGGAGGTAGTGGTGCAGATGATGATGTAGAATTTCCACCACCACCAAAGCCAACCCTTAAAGAAACATATAATCCGGGAGACAACCAGATGACCGAGTGGATACTCATTCCACCGGTACACGCTCACTTTGAGCTGAAGCCCCAATTCATTGCTCTTCTCCCTGCATTCCACGGAAACACCAGCGAGGAGCCGTACATTCACCTGCAGCAATTCTCCCGCATTTGCCGTACTACTCACTATCCCAATGTCCCTCTGGACATTGTCAAGATGATGGCATTCCCATTCAGCCTACAGGATAAGGCCCTCTATTGGGTCAATCATCTGGGAAAGGTCGTGACGACCTGGGAGGAGCTGAAGTCCGCCTTTCTGCACAAATATTACCCTCTAGGTCGGCTCAACCAGATGCGAGCCCATCTCAGTAATTTCTCCCAAGGACCCCATGAGTCAATACATGAAGCATGGGAGAGATTCACTGACCTGCAGGAGAAGTGTCCCCATCACGATATTCCGAAGACCAGCTTGGTCCAGCATTTTTTCGGGGGACTGAACATTGAAAGCCAAAGGCTCGTAGACGCAGCATGTGGGGGTTCACATTTCAATAAGGATGAAGATGTATTCTGGCAGATATTCGAAGAAATGGCCGAAGGAGAGGCCGCCCTCTCTTCATCCAAGGCGTATCAGAAGCAGCCCCAGATCCTTCAAAAACAAGTGCACATGGCAGCGTCCAAGGAAGCAGAGAGAGATGAGAGCTCCAACCTCAGTATCATTGGGGGCCATCTCTCGAAAGTTGATATCATCGAAAAGCGATCACAAGATCTGGAGAAACTCGCTGTGATCGAGAAGAGGACCCAGAATTTAGACAAGCTTGATCAGATCAATAAGTACCTTGAACTGTTGGTGGGCACCATCAACTCTGTTCAGTCGGCTACACCATCGGAAGCTCCCGCTGAGAAGAAGGACGAGCAGCAACCGCAGCATCAGCCTCAGCCGAGCCAGCAACCACCGGCAGTCCAGCACGTGTACTACGTGCAGGCGCCCGACCAGGGCCCGCCGCAGCAGCAAATGGTCGTGTACCAGCCAGAGTTTCTTTCCGGACCTGACCCAGTCTTCCCACCACCACCCCTGATTCAGGAAGTGAACGGGGTATGGGCTAATGATGCACAACCGACCCGTCCTTCGGGACAACCCCAGGGTCAGCCATTTGCCAATCGGCAATACCACCAACCTCAGGGTGGTCGCTTTGGACAGTCCTCGCAGCCTCACCAACAGTACCAGCAGCCTCCCCAGTCTGCACAGCAATGGAGGCAGAATCATCCGTACCAGCAGCCGCAGTACCGCCACCCACAGCCGTATCACCAGTACGCGGCTGCCCCCTCTCAGCAATACCATCAGTATCCTCCTCCCTCATACCAACAACTTCAACTTCCTGCACCATCGCAGCACCACCATCAACAACCTCCACACCCATCCAACCAACAGCAGCGTGGTTTGCACGCTGAACCTTCAGAAGTACCCCCTGCGAACCCCACCATGGATTGTCTGGCCCAGCTTGTCAAAGGGCTAGCGGATATGACCAAGCGGCTTGACGACCTGACCGCCACCAGAACCACCATTCCGGCTCAGGTCGAAGCCAACCCCAATAATTTCAAGAAGAAAGAGCAGGTAGAATATGATGTCTTGTCCGTGTCTGGTAATGATATTACTGTTTGTTCTAATGTTGTTACTCTCAGGAGCGGTAGGGCCTTGCCTCCGCCTACTATCACAAGTGGGGTGAATAAAGAAACAGGTGGATTGTCATCTTCCGCATCAGCCGTGCCAGCTACAGGGGCGGGTGAGGAGGAGGAAGAAGGATAAGCCATTCCCGCCGTCGTGCTATGTCACCAGCAGTCCCAGCCAAAAATACAAAAAAATCAGCAAAAGCAAAAACAACAAAAAGAAGCTTGTAGCCGAAGCGAAGCCGCGCCAGCATTGGAGGAGCCGCCAGCAGCAGCCGATCCCTCGCCAGCCGATGGAGCAGACGCTACTCTTTTTGATCGCCCTGCAGCACTAGCATGTCAAGACACAGCTTGTACTCCTTTTTATAGTTCGGATGTACAACATTCTATGGGCGATGATTTTAATGTAAATAATAACTCTCATTTTCCTGTCAGTGATGTACATATTCCTTTTCCTCATGCAATACAAAAATCCAAAAAAAATGCAAAACGAAGAAAGGCATTTTCTGATCCAGGTGTTATAGAAATTTTAGATAAATTGACTGTTGAGATTCCTTTGTTGAAGGCCGTGGAATACATGCCAGCTGTGAAGAAAGTACTGAAAGAGGCATGTACTAACAGGCATCGCTCAACGCAAGAAAACAGACACCGGGAAGTAGAAAAGCACGAACTCTCCATGGCCACTGTTGTAGCCATCAGCAACCTCCCGCAGAAGAAACAAGATACAGGAGCACCTCTGATCAGTTGTGAGATTTTTGACCAGGTCTTCGAGCGCACTCTCCTTGATAGTGGATCTTCCATCAACCTTCTGCCCTCGTCTATAATGCAAGAATTTGGGCTAGGACCGCTCAAGCAGACACACATGATCCTTCAGTTCGCTGACCGATCCGTCAAGCAGCCCCGAGGCCTTTTGGAAGATGTTGTTGTTAAAGTACAGGAGATGCAATTTCCAGCTGACTTTGTAATCCTTGATATGGACTCGCCTGCACCCGTGCTTCAGACCCCTATCATCCTTGGCAGACCATTCCTTCGTACTTCAGGTGCCGTGGTTGATTACGGGTCTGGCAAGATTACTTTCAGCTCGAACACCCAGCAGATCACGATAAACATGAACAGAGAGCCGAATGCCACAACTGATGAGAGCCAGGTAGCATCCGAAGCAGTCTGTGATTTTATTGCAGAGATCAGAGATTCATGCTTGTCATTGGACGATCCATGGACCCGAGAAATCCTCACTCTTGAGGAGGACTCGGAAAATGCAGTCAGCATATGCTCCAACGATTCATGGGAGACAGATTCTCAGATGCAGGCGCATCTCTTCGAGCAGTCACTCCAGACCGAACAAGATCAGCTTAGCGCAGACCCGTTCGACACATCACCAGGATCTCAACAACATGATGAGGATTGTGGAAGCTTCAAGGAAGTACATCCCACCACCAGCATAGTCTCTGAAGTGACAGATAAAGTGGACAGGTCAAAACCAGAACTCAAGCCACTTCCAGCAGGCCTAAAGTATGCTTTCCTTGTGGGTGAAGAACAAATGTATCCGGTCATCATCAGCAGCAGGCCGAATCCGGATCAGGAATCTCATCATCTCGAGGTTCTAGAAAAGAACCGCAAGGCACTTGGTTGGAGCGTATCAGACCTCCGAGGGATAAATCCAGCTTTGTGTTCACACCACATCTATCTAGAAGAAGATGCCAAGCCGTCCCGCGATTCCAAAGAAGGCTAAACCCTAACCTTCGGGACGTCGTCATGAAGGAGATAACGAAATGGTGTGACACAGGCTTTATCTATCCCATCTCCGACTCAAAATGGGTAAGCCCACTGCATGTAGTTCCAAAGAAGTCATGGCTTACCGTGGTTACAAATGACAAAGGAGAGGAAATTTCCACTCGGGTACCAACATCCTGGCGGGTCTGTGTTGACTACCGCCGACTTAATGCAACAACTAAGAAGGACCACTTCCCCTTGCCATTCATTGATCAAGTTCTCGAAAGACTAGTAGGCAAGGAGTTCTTCTGCTTTTTGGATGGGTACTCCGGGTACAACCAAGTGGCAATCGCCCTTGAAGATCAAGAGAAGACTACCTTCACTTGCCCGTTCGGCACCTACGCCTTCAAGAGAACGCCCTTTGGTTTGTGCAATGCACCTGCAACCTTCTAAAGATGCATGTTAGCAGTCTTCGCCAAGATGGTAGGCAGTTTTCTTGAGGTGTTCATGGACGACTTCTCTGTCTATGGTGATAGTTTCGATTCTTGTCTTGAGCACCTAGACAAAGTACTTCAGAAGTGCCGAGAAGTAAATTTAGTGCTTTCATGGGAAAAGAGCCACTTTATGGTCACTGAAGGCATTATGCTGGGCCACTCCGTTTCCAAACGTGGCATGGAAGTCGACCCGGCGAAGGTGGATGTTATTTCAAATCTCCAGCCACCTCAGTCAGTGAAGAATGTGAGGTCATTCCTAGGGCATGTGGGATTCTACAGGCGATTCATCAAGGATTTCAGCCGCATTGCCCGACCTCTGACAGAACTTTTATGCAAGGAGACTGAGTTCATTGTTGATCAGCAGGTTCTCCTTGCTTTCAATCAGTTGAAGGAGCTCATCACTCAGGCTCCAATCTTACAGCTGCCCGACTGGACTCTTCCCTTTGAGATAATGACCGATGCGTCAGACTTTGCAGTCGGGGCTGTTCTTGGGCAAAGGAAAGACAGAGTGCCCTACGCCATTCACTATGCCAGCAGAACATTAGACGAAGCACAGAGAAATTATACAGTGACAGAGAAAGAATTGCTGGCTGTGGATTTCGCCCTCGAGAAGTTCAGATCCTATTTGTTGGGATCAAAAGTCACAATCTTTACAGACCACTCTGCTATCCGGTACCTACAGCAGAAGAAGGATGCCAAGCCAAGACTGATTCGTTGGATCCTTCTCCTCCAGGAATTCGATTTGGAAATTAAGGACAAGCCTGGAGTTCAAAATGTGGTAGCAGACCATCTCTCCAGAATAGAGCAGCATGAATCTCCTCTGAACAGTGCACCCATCATAGAAACTTTCCCTGACGAAGCCATCTTAGCAGTGGATTCTCTTCCTTGGTATGCAGATATAGTCAACTGCCTCGCCTCTGGGGTAACACCAGCGGATTGGACGAAAAATCAGAAGAACAAATTCATGTCGACCATCCGATTCTACCAATGGGAGGATCCTCTTCTATTCAGGGAAGGAGCGGATTGCATTTGGTGCAGGTGCATTCCTCAGACGGAGCAATTTAGTGCCCTCGAGCATTGTCACTCGCTCGAATCTGGTGGACACCACTCTGGAGATCAGACGACAACCAAAGTACTTCAGTGTGGCTTCTGGTGGCCCACTTTATTCAAGGATGCGGCGGAATTTGTCAAACGATGTATTGACTGTCAGAGACTGAAAGGTACACTTACTGCCAAAGATTCAATGCCCCTGAAAATCATTCAGATAGCAGATGTTTTCGATGCATGGGGCATTGACTTCATGGGACCTTTCCCTAATAGTCAAGGTTTTGAGCACATCCTTCTTGCCGTCGATTACGTGAGTCGTTGGGTTGAAGCTATCCCCGCTCGAGCCGCTGACAACCAAACAGTATGCCAGTTCCTGAGGAAGAACATCATTTCACGGTTCGGGATACCGAAAATTCTCATATCAGACGGGGGTAGCCACTTCATTAACAAAGAGGTCAAGAAGTTAACGAAGGAGTACGGCATCGACCATCGTATCGCATCTCCTTATCATCCTCAGACCAATGGCATGGTGGAGCTATCAAACAGAGAAATCAAGACTATCCTACAGAAACTTGTTAGGCCAAACAGAAAGTACTGGTCTCAACTCTTGGACTCGGTCCTATGGGCTTACCGAACCGCCTACAAGTCTCCCTTGGGCATGTCGCCCTATCGTCTTGTATATGGAAAACCGTGCCATCTGCCCGTGGAATTAATTCACAAGTCTCTTTGGGCAATCAACAGTTGCAATTTGGACTCACGCAAAAGTGGTCAGAAGAGAAAAGACGATCTGAACAGGCTCTTGGAATTCCGAGACTATGCATACGATAACACCTTGATGTACAAGGAGAAGGTGAAACGCTGGCATGACCGGCACATCAGACGAAAGACTTTCGATGTTGGACAGAAAGTGTGGTTATTTGATGCAAAGTTGCGGATATTCCTGGGTAAATTAAAGAGTAAATGGACAGGGCCATTTCGAGTTTGTGAAGTGCGTGACAATGGAAGTATTGCAATATCAGAATTGTCCCCTGACGCACAGCCCTTCGTCGTCAACGGCCAACTCCTGAAGCCTTACTTAGAACCAGATGCATTCTTGGCCGTTGTTGACTCTATCCAGCTCGTGCAACATGATGACATCTCCACAACTGCTGCAGCATCAGAAGATTCAGACGATGTACTCCAACCACTGTTTATCTGATTTTCTTCTTTTCTTCTTTTCTTCTTTTCCTTTTCTATTTTCTTTTTCTATCTAAAAGGTGCCGCCCTTGTAGACAGTTTTCTACACTTAGGACGTACTTTGTCCTAAGTATAGAGGGGATGTGCACCTAGAGTTTTTCATTTCAGTCCGATCCTCTCCATTGTTTCCTCTTCTTGTCTATACTGAGGAGTATCATACCCTAAGTATAGGGGGAGACAATCTGAGTATGATATGTGTATTTCCACCCTTGACCCTCCCTGCTTTTTGTACAGTCTGCTATACTTAGGATTACTTGAAGCTAAGTATAGGGGGGACGGTCAACTTCTCATTCATTCATTTCATTCATCTAGATTCTTTAGATCTGTCTATACTCAGTACGAGTTATGTCTTTGCTTTTCCTTTCGACCTATGAGGACATAGCTCAAGCTAAGTATAGGGGGGTCGTATATACCATGTATACTATAAGCCATAACTCATACTGAAAAATA
This sequence comes from Ottelia alismoides, assembly GCA_037367405.1. Classification (NCBI taxonomy): domain Eukaryota; kingdom Viridiplantae; phylum Streptophyta; class Magnoliopsida; order Alismatales; family Hydrocharitaceae; genus Ottelia; species Ottelia alismoides. Next base: position 103,933 of record JAZKJV010010465.1, read on the forward strand.
AAACATCACCTCAATAAAAAATGTAAAAAGTAGTCCTATAATAATAAAAGATGATTGTGAGCTCCTCAGACTCTTTGTACTTGTACTGATTATTAAGTCAGGAAAAATGTTTTGTGAAAGAAAGTTTTCTTTGAAAAACCTTGTGAAAATTGTTTGAAAATAGTGTGTACGAGTATTCAACCTTTGAAAAATCGGTTTTGTGTGTAAAATTTATTTTCTTTGAGTGAAATCAAAATGTGTGAAAACTAGTGTGCAAATGATTGTAAAAATTTGATTGTCAAAATTGTTTTGAAAAACCTATCTATGCTGTATAAACCTTTGTAAAATCATTTTCAAATACGTGTACATGTTTGCAAAATTATTTTGGACTAAAGTTTTCAAAACTTTTATGAAAATGATTCTCGAATAAGTCTGAGGAGTCTGCACAAAAATCTCTTATACAAAAATAAGCATAATCCCAAATAAAGCTTATAAGAGCCAAAACCATATTATACATCAAATACAATTTTTCTTCTTTTGTATATACTGACTAATAAATCAGGTTAGATACCTATACAGTATGATTTGAAAACCAGTGTGACCTGCTTTGAAAAATTTGCTGTGAAATGTTTTCAACTTGTGTGAAACTGTTTGGATTGCAAAACTTTTTGTGAAAGAAAGGATTTGAAAAACCTATGTGCAAATGTTTTGAAAATTGCTTGTCAAAATTATTGTGAAAAATGTACATATAGTGTGAAAAATCTTTGCAAAAATAGTTTTCAAATGTGTGTAAATGATTGCAAAAATTGTCGTGTACTATAGTCTGCAAAATTATTTTCAAAACTAGAGCTGAAGAATAAGAGCATTAATACAAAGACTTGTAAATCAGAAATAAAATGCATAAACTTCTTTCTGTACAAGCTGATTAAAGTACGCCATTAAAACCTGTAATGTCTTCGAAAATCCATACATTTTGTAAATAAGGCGGTACACTCGTGTAAATATTTGTGTATACTTTTTTATGTGTCAAGCTTTCTACCTTCAAAAAAAATTCTTTGTGTAAAAAGATTATTTGATTCTTGTAAAATCTTTGTGAAAAATTGCATCATTCATTGTGCATAGCATAAGCATACCATTCATATTCTTTTTTAGTGAACTTGATGATTGAATCAGTCCAATAAAGTCTCAAATTGGAGCTTGGTTAGACCTTACCGCACCTACCTGCACTGGAGCCTTACGGGAACTAGGTTTAAGGTACTTCAGGACTATACAGACTTAATTCTTTGAGAAATCAGGGCTGGGTTCAAGTCATCTCAACTGACTAACTAGAACTTTTCGAGACACACACATGACTCTTGACGACCGTGACCTAACTTGGACACTTGCACCTTTCACTTGGCTCAACTCAGTTGGAGTGGTGAGGGGGTTGGATTTGCCAGTCTGAGACGCACACGAGTGGAAACATTCGTCCTCGTCTAGGGAGGGAAGTGCACCCCAACCTGGTCCAATAGCCATGAGGTCTAAAGACAGGAGATTGTGGGTTGCGATAAAGCTTCAAAAGAGGGATAGTCTACTGGCTCAAGAGGAAAAACTCCTTATGTAAATGCTGCTGTGAATAGTATGTTGAAAAAAAATGGCCAGACCTGTACAACAATAAAATGCCTGCAAAGTATGTACAAAGCCAATAAGCAAGCTTGAGCTCCAAAGTCAAATATGTGAGCCTGCAGCTGGATGACTTGACTACACTGGTCTTGCATCCTAGGGTAGGTAGCTACACTGGCTACCGTCCATTCTTCTCTTCACCCCCTCCTCTTGAGCTGGTTGCCACTTGAACTTAGAAGGGAATACCCTGCTCCTCGAGGAAAGAGCTGTTGGATTGGGGAATCATTGGGTTGTCATTCTGGAGAAGTCAGTTCCTTTATCATTTCAGTTGGGGAGAGCCACTATCACTTACACTATACAAGTCAGCTTCATAGTTATAAGGGTTTGCGTATGATGTAGACCAGTTCTGACCAGGCTATTGAGGTGGGTTGAACCAAGTTCTGTGGCTATCGAAGGCTGTTGTATTTTAGAGCTGGTTCCTGACTAGATTCCACACACATCTACACCCAAGGTCTGACAGGAGCTCCAAATTCAGATTTTATAAAGACATGCATTGCACTGAAATCACCCCTATTCACTCTATCCTTCTTTAATTGTCCTTTTTCTTTCTTTATTCTTTTTGTACTTATTGCATAAGTGTTTGCTAGGGACTATCAAAGGCAAGTATAGGGGGGGTGATGAATCTCCATTTCATCACCTTTATTCTATCATTTTGGCCTCAAAAACCCCAACAAATGCATGTAAATAGCATCAAATTGTACATAATAGCATTCATCATTCATTGTATTAATTATATATTAAATAATGTGTTTAATGCCAAAATTATAGAATAAAGAGAAGAAAAGAAAAAGGAATAAAATATTGAAGATATTTTATGACCCAAACCCCGAGACCAAGGCCAGCATGGGAATGGTCGACAAGGAATAAAGTAGGGGGAGATAAGGGCCAGTGTGCAATAAACACCTCATTTATTCACTCATTTATTTATGCATTTTTGACACCTATTTTGTACATAATTATTTATTCATCAAATAAAGAAACTTTGTTCATGAAAGTTGTAGATAATAATGTAAATAAAAATACAAAATTGAGTTTGTGTAAAAATAGTACTCAGTGTACATTATATACATAGAATAAAAAGCCAAAATCTCAACTTCACAGACCCATATCTTGCAAATAAAAACTCCAAATCACCCAAACTCACCTTTAATTGTATATAGCTTTCCAAGAACTATTTAATAAAATTGGTTTCATGATTTGGAGTCCATCTGCAAAAGTTAGGTTTTTGGCCCCCATTGGGCAGCCTGCCTGATTAAAATATTCAATATATTCCTTGTCTATTATTCTTGTCAAATTATATTTTTAGAATTTTATGAATAATGTATATAATACATGTACATACTAAAATTAGACTAAAACTAAAAAGGATTAATAAAATAAAATAAGCATATGCAAGTTAGTAGGCAAAATACCTATAACCAAGAATGTATATAAATAAAGAGGGAAAACACTCTTTAATTTTTCTCTTCTTTTATATTTTTATAATAATGTAAATAATACTTATAACCTATTAAAAATGCAAATCCAAAATAAAAATCAAGAAAATACATTAAATAAATTAAGTACACAAAATACATAGGTAAAATACCAAGAAGAATACCTACACATACATACACCTATTTATTTAAAAATGAAAATAAACTCATAAAAATTAAAAAAATACCTTTACACTCACAAAAATAAATTATAAATTTATAAAATAAGCCAATAAAATAATAAAATAAAATAAACAAATAAAAAATTAAAAGATACAAAATACATGTAAATACACACATATACACTTTATTAAAATAAAACTACAATAAAACACTTTAAAAAATTCAATAAAAATCGTAAATAAATACTACATGAAATAATACACATTTTTTATTTTTTAAGAAAATTCTAATAAAAATCATTTACTAGGTTAAATAAATCAATTTCTAAAAAGATTTCCTATTTTGGCGTCTAGCGGCCGACGTGGACCAATGGGGCCCCGGCCCTTGTTGATCGCCTGGCCAACTTTCCCATCTGGGACCTGGCGTCTCTGAACTGTCAACTCCCCGGATTTCTTCCCTTTTTTACGGCCATCCCATCCATCGATCGAGCTCGCTTCCTTCACAAGAATTGATCTCTGATCATCCATGATACCCGCCAATAACTAGGATCGACCCGATACTCATTCGATTAAGCAATAATCGCCGGTCAATAAGGCTCCAGGCCATTGTCTATAAATAAGAAGCTCCGCCCCTTCCTCAAATTTGGCCAATTTTAATCCATCCAAAAGCTTTGATTTCGTTCGTGGGACATTCCTCGTGACAGGGGGAGTGCTCCAGCACCTCGAATCGGCCAGAGGAAGGACGATTTTGACGCGGCGGAGCTCCGGCGTCCGTCCTGCTCCCTGGTAGCCCCCAGGTATAAGAGCTGCTCCTTTATCACTTTTTAGTCAGGTTTTAATGTTAGTTTTTAATTCCAGTAGTTAGTTTAGACCGTAGTCAATCAGTTTAGCGTAAAATCAAAAATTCGAAGTTCGCCGGAGCTTCGCTCCGGCGACTTCTTCACCGTGAACCCGACCGTGTCCGACCGCCACGTGCATCCCATTTCATTCCCCATCATTTTCTCCATCGATCGCACACCTTTGTTCAACCCAGGACCTCTGGTCTTGGCGAACCGGAGCTCCACCTCCGCTGTTCGCCGGAGCTCCTCCGCCACCCCTCGTCTTGCTGTATAGCTTCAAAACCCCGGGTCGAGGAGGAAGCCCTCGCTCCCCCGGTTCTTCCTATGCAGGTCCAACGGAGAAAGAAGCCCATCTGGGCTCGAATCGAACCAGGAAGAGGCTCCTGGAGGGTTCATCCTTCATCGACCTCATCCGAGCGACTCGGACCTCCAGGAGCCATGAGAAGACCATCAGACGACGCGGAAGGCCTCCAGCTACATGCAGACCCGCTCAGATGCGAGGGAGGTGCTCGGAGAAGCCCAAGCTTCACGATCGAAGCTCGCCGGGGGCGAGCTTCTTCCCTGTTCTTCCTGGGACCTCTAGCGCCGTCAGATCAGGAGGCGAGCCCCAGATTGATCGAGAGCCGTCCGATGAACGCTTGCACCGACCGTCAAATGCGAGGCGCATCTAATCTCACGCGTTCATCGGCGAATCGGTATCCACCGTCAGATGCGTGACACGCGGATGAGTGGACGAAGACCAACTGAAGGATGAAGCGCCATAGGGGGTAAATTTCAAACATCTCCCCCCGCTTTTTGTATTTATAGTTTAATGCCAAAAATAAAACGCCACGTTGTAAATGAAATGTAAAATTTGCAGTCTGCCCCCTGTAGTTTATGTATTTACATTTTAGTCCCTCCGTGCCTCACGTGCAGCACCCACGTGAGGCGTGTGATTTTTGCTCTTAAACCCCGTCGGGTTTTGTTAATTGTAAAATGGCCCCGAAAATAAAAGTAAATGTTTATTTCTGTTGTAATTTTTGCATGGATGCCCCTGATAAATATTTTAATTGCAAAAATACCCATGCCAGGCCATATATTTGTGTATGCTATGTCCATTTATTTTGTGCCTCATGTTAACTTGAAAAATTTTGCAAAAATGGATATAAGCTTCTGTTAGTGTACCCTTGCACGCTATATTTTTGGATTTTAATTTTGTTGTATTTTTGCATTTATTAAAAATAAAAAACATGCCTTTTATTTACTGTCTAGCCTATAAAATACCAAAAAAATATTAAAAGACCTCGAAAAATTCCAAAAAAATTCCCTAGTGTGTATTTTGACCTATTTTAGTGTCAATCCAAAAATCCCTAAAAATCTCAAAAGGAAAACCTTAAAAATTCAAAAATACACAAAAACTTCAAAAATATATATATATATATATAATCAAAGAAAAATCAGAAAAATATAAACTCAGCTCCTATTTCTTCTATATTTTATTATCTGTATCTAAAAAATAGAGTGGAAAAATTTTGTGGCTGTTTGCTGTTTTTGATTCCTATTTTACTTACAGCTAGTATCTATTTCACTGTTTTCCTCTATTTCAGCTTTTAAAAATACCAAAATCAATTTGAAAAATACCCAAAAATCTCGAAAACAGTAAAAAATTATGAAAATACCAAAAAGACTATATCTCTTGATTTTTGACTATTTTTGTATAGTTTTATAAGTATTATAGCACCCCTTTATATATATCTACTCCCTATTGAAAAAAAATATAAATATATCTATCTATATATATAGAGGGAAATGGGGCTGCCCCCTAGGGGGAGCTAACTTAGCTCCCCCCGCCCTATTTTCTTCAAATTTTTTATTTTTTTTGAAATTTTTTCCGTGAATATTCATCACTATATCCCCATATTATGTTATAAAAATTTCGTGTGAAACAGAGACTCCTACGGCCTCCATCCAGACAGTCATTTTTTTAACGGTAACAGGATTTTTTAAATCGGCCCCGTTTGGATAGAGGTCGTAGGAGTCTCTGTTTTGTATGAAATTTGAATAGCATAATATAGGGATTTAATAATGAATTTACACGGTTTTAGATTTCAAAAAAAATAAAAAAAATTTGTGAAAAAGGGGCGGGGGGAGCTAAGTTAGCTCCCCCTAGGGGGCATACACATTTTACCCATATATATATATAACTATGAATATATAAAATTCTAAAATAAAAATAAAAAAATAAAAAATATTAATTATTATTTATATATAGAGTTATCTAATGTAGGTAGTATATGCTATATACTCCCCCTCTAGGGGTGCATATATATTTATATATTTATATTCTACAAATTCTATATATATTACCTAATTATATTATTAAAATAAAAATAAATAAAAAAAAGAGAAAAAAATATATATAAAAGATACAAACCCACAAAAATAGGCTTCACACATGGATGACTCTGTGGTACTTGTATATCATAGGCTATTGCATTTTGTATTGCTCTCTGTGGTTCGACCTCTACATGCTTAGTCACTGTACATTTTGTGGTAGAGTAATAAAGATTAATTCACGCTTCTTTTTGGACTTAATTTCTTCATTCTTTTCTTGTGGGTTAATTGCTGTATAACCGACGTTCTGTGAGCAGTCGCCTCAACGACACTATACATATATTATTGTGACCCTCGCAAAACCCCAGTTATCAGCAGAGCAGCCTTTTCCATATACAGATTGCGAGAGAGTTTCCGTTCTCCCATACAGATTTGGCAGCATTTACTCAGACCTTTCAGAGGCCAGATCCGCCAGCACCTACTTGTCCAGAGCTGAAGCCGCTACCGTCATCGCTGAAGTATAGGTTCCTTCCAAGTGAGCATGAGATGTACGCAGTCATTATCTCAGCAGATTTGACTGGAGAGCAGGAATCCCGTCTGATGGGGGTTCTTGAAAAGAACCGCAAGGCGATAGGATGGAGTGTAGCCGATCTCCAGGGGATAAGTTCGGCCATGTGCTCCCACCATATCTATCTCAAGGAGGGCGCGAAACCGTCGCGTGAGTTCCATTGGCGGCTGAACCCGAATCTTAGAGATGTTGTCATGAAGGAAATCTCAAAATGGTGGAGCATCGATTTTATCTACCCCATCTCCGACTCAAAGTGGGTCAGTCCGTTGCATGTGGTGCCCAAGAAGATGTGCATCACTACAGTTGTCAGCGAGTCTGGAGAGGAGATCGCTACCCGGGTACCCACTTCTTGGAGGGTCTGCGTGGATTACAGATGACTCAACCAGGCCACCAAGAAGGATCATTTCCCCTGCCCTTTAGTGATCAGATTATTGAGAGACTGGCAGGGAAGAGCCATTACTGTTTCTTGGATGGGTACTCCGGCTATAATTAGGTGGCCATCGTGCCCGAGGACCAGGACAAGACCACCTTAACCTGTCCCTTCGAGACATATGCTTTCAGACGCATGCCATTTGGATTGTGCAACGCTCCGGCGACATTCCAGAGATGCATGATGTCCATCTTTTCGGACATGGTGGGGGAGTGCTTGGAGGTCTTCATGGATGATTTCTCGGTCTACGGCGATAGATTCGATTCCTGTCTTGACTGCCTAGACCGAGTCCTTCCGCGATGCATTGAGGTTCACCTTGTGTTGTCTTGGGAGAAGAGTCACTTCATGGTGACTCAGGGGACGGTGCTTGGCCATATCATCTCCAACAGTGGCATGGAGGTTGATCCGACCAAGGTGGATGTCATTAGAAAACTCGATCCGCCATCCAACTTGCGGCAATTACGATCCTTTCTGGGGCACATCGGTTTCTACCGACGCTTCATTCATGATTTTAACAGGATTACTCGACCATTGACTGATCTGCTGATGAAAGACATCGAGTTCCTTGTTGATGATAAGTGTCTATCGTCGTTTGAGACTCTCAAGAGCTGTGTTGTAGAGGCTCCTATTCTCCAGCCACCTGATTGGTCTCTCCCATTCGAGATCATGACGGACGCCTCTGATTTTGCCGTAGGGCCGTGCTGGGACAGAGGAGGGATGGAATCCCATTTGCCATTCACTACGCTAGCCGTACATTGGATGCCACGTAGCGGAACTATACAGTCACTGAGAAGGAGATGCTAGCTGTAGTTTTCGCCCTAGATAAGTTCAGATCTTACATCATTGGATCTAGAGTGACCATCTATACTATCATACCACCATTAGGTACCTCATGGCAAAGAAGGATGCCAAAGCCAGATTAACCAGATGGATTCTTCTACTCCAGGAGTTTGATATAGAGATTAAGGATAAGCCTAGAGTCAAGAATATGGTGGCGGATCATCTCTCTCGATTAGAGCATATTGAGGATTCTGAGCAGACTGAGCTTATTTGTGAGACCTTCCCAGATGAAGCGATCCTTGCTATCGCCTCACTCCCATGGTATGCCGATATTGTGATCTATCTTGTCGCCAAGAAAGTTCTACAAGATTGGCCCAGGCAGAAACTTGAGACCTTCCTCACAAAGGCCAAGTTTTACCATTGGGAGGATCATGTCCTTTACCACGAGGGAGGGGATAGCGTCTGGCGTAGGTGTATTCCTTAGGAGGAGCACCACAGCGTCCTTACTTACTGCCACAAGCTTGAGGCAGGGGGACATCACTCTGGGAGGAGAACGACACAGAAAGTGCTCCAATACAACCTATGGTGGCCTACTCTCTTCAAGGACTCTGATGAGTTCGTGAAGAGATGTACTGACTGTCAGAGGATGGGCACTTGTGGACAGCGTGATATGATGCTGATGTAGCCCATTCACTTCTGTGAGGTTTTTGACGCATGGGGCATCGTTTCATGGGTCCATTCCCTAGGAGTCAGGGATTCGAGTACATTCTGTTGGCCGTGGATTATGTGAGTTGTTGGGTTGAGGCCATCCCCGCCCGAACCGTAGATGCTAGGACTATTTGCAGATTTTTGAGGAAGAATATCATTTCACGGTTCGGGGTCCCTCCAGTGTTGATATCTGACGGGGGGTCTCATTTCATCAACGACAAGGTTAAGGCTTTTGCTAGTGAGTTCAGCATAGACCATCGAGTTGTCACTCCATACCACCCTCAGACGAATGGTCTTGCTGAAGTATCGAACAGGGAGATCAAGACTATATTGTAGAAAATCGTCCGCCCTGATCGAAAGGATTGGTCACAGCTTTTGGACTCGGTCTTGTGGGCATATAGGACGTCTTTCAAGACTCCTTTGGGTACATCTCCCTTTCGCCTCGTTTATGGCAAGCCCTGCCATTTACCTGTTGAGCTGAGACATAGGTCACTTTGGGTTGTTACTGATATACTTTTGGATCCAGAGAGTGTAGGAGATCAGAGGAGGGCAGAGTTAGCAGCCCTGGAGGAGCTTCGTGATACCGCCTTTTCAAACAGCCTACATTACAAGGAGAGAGTGAAGGAGTGGCATGATTCCCATATCAACCACAAGCAGTTTGAGCCAGGACAGAGAGTATGGCTGTTTGATGCTAGGCTTCGTCTATTTCCAGGGAAGCTACAGAGCAAATGGAAGGGACCTTACTTGGTGAGAAAGGTACATGACAATGGGAGTATAGATATATCTGAGTTGTCTTCTGAGAGTACCTTTCATGTGAACGGCCAGCGGCTCAAGCCATATCTAGATCATGAGCCGCGGGTCGTTGATGTTGCCCCGATTCACTTTGCGTGCTTGACTCACATCTATTGCATCTCACGCCTGATTATCACTGATTCTTCCGACTTGTATAGATCCAGTTGTCCATATCACTCTATTCTTTAGTCCCACACCCCTTTGCTCATCTTATGATTACGCTATACTTAGGGTGTACTTTACCCTAAGTATAGGGGGATATAGGACTATCGGGTATTCTTTTGATTCTTTCTACCTCTGTTTTGCTGCCTATACTTAGGGATATTTTACCCTAAGTATAGGGGAGGTAGACCCTGTACATTCTCACTTGGCTTTCCCTTTGTGTACAACCTACTATACTTAGGATTATTTGATCCTAAGTATAGGGGGAAATCCAGAAACCCTCTTGTATTTCTATTCTTTCATTCATCTTTGTATATAGCCTTCCTTTTCACTTCCCTATACTCAGCACGAGTTATGTCTTCTTCACCACTCTTGACTCTGAGGACATCGTTCAAGCTAAGTACAGGGGGGGTGTATATATTTCATATATACTTTAGCCATAACTCGTACTTTGTGTGAGTGTGTTAATAAATAAAAATGGCTAAAACCCAAAAATCCATAAAAAATAAAATTTTTCCTTGTAAATAAAATACTTTTATTGCACATACATAGCTAGTGTACAAATTATTTTTGTAAAAATGTTTGTAAAAACTTTTTGTGTAAATAGGTTGTAGCTATTTTCATATCAAAATTATGTATATAGTACAAATTTTTGTAAAATGTTTTGAAAATCAAAAGTTTGCAAAAACCTTGTGTAAATTTGTGTACATATTTTGCAAAACTTGCATTCATGCATACATCCATGTTTTCAAGACATTTTTAAAAAAAATTGCACATGTGTAAATAGTTTGTAAATAGCATCTTTGTAAATATTTGTATAGTTTATCCTGGATCATAGTTGACATTTAAACTAGCCTGGAATTAAATTGGAAAATGGAGCTTGGTTAAGATCTTAATCCACCTAATTATAAGAGGAACCTTATAGGGCTTAGGGTTGAGACTTTTCAGGTCCATGGTGACTTAATTCTTTGAGTCCACTAGGCTATGATCATATGTCATCTCGATGAGCCTAAGTAGAGCACTTAACAACACACACATGACTCATATAGACAATGGTTTGACTTGGACCCGCACTTTACACCGAGCTCTCTATGGATGAGGTGGTGAGGAGGCAGTCTTTCTTGACTTGGGTAGCATATGAGGGTAGTACTTCTAGGCGGAACCTCTCTTCTTCTTATAGTGAAGGAAGTGCGTCTCAACTTGGTCTGGTTGCCATGAGGTCTAACGACAGGAGTTGTGGGTTGCAATAATGCTTCAAAAGAGGGATAGTCTACTGGCTCAAGAGGAAAAACTCCTTATGTATATATGCTGCACTTTGTAGATATGTTGAACAGATGCACATCGAAAAATAATAATAATAAATGAAAAAAGAAAATAACTCCAAAAAAGTGGTGGGTCTGAGAGAAAACGATAATCCCAGCGGAGTGTATATAGTGCAATAAGCAAAGCTTGAGACTCATGTTCCATCTTATGAAGCTTGCAGCAGGGAGACTTAGCTACACTGGTTGAGCTCCCAGGGATACATTTTTACACTAGCCATGGTCCATTCTTCTTCTTCCCCCTCTTCTTGAGCCGGTTGAACTTGAACTTAGAAGGGAATACCCCGCTCCTCGAGGAAAGAGTGGCAAGATTAGGGGTCATAGAGTTACCTTGTTGGGGAGGGTTGTCATTTTGCTACTTCTGAGGTGGAGAGCTATACCTCACTTACACTGTACAAGGAAAGATTCATGGTCTTCAGGGTTTGTGTATGTAGACTTGTTCTGATCTGGATTATTGAGGAGTCTTGACTATAGATTAGTGGATCTTAGAGGCTGTTGAGTTTTAAACCTGAGTCCAAATAAGGTTCCGACACATAAATAATCCAAAGATCTGATCGAGCTCCATATTTAAATTTAATGAAGGCAAGTTTAATAATCAGCATTGATCCTTGCATTTCCTCTCCTTTTCTTTTTCCTTTCTTTTTCACTTCTTTTTCAAATAAGTGTTTGCTAAGGGACTAGCAAAGTTAAGTATAGGGGGTGATGAATACCCATTCATCACTCTTTATTCTTTTATTTTAGCTATAAAACCTTTGCAAAACACCATGTAAATATGTGTAAATATCATGAATTGTCAAAATGCATGCATCTTGTAATTATGCATAATTAGCACGTTTTGTGCATAAATAAAAGAATAAAGAAACACAAGAAAAAGAGGGAAATATTTAGAATAAATATTGAGCGACCTAATCCCAAGGAAGGGCTTAGCATGGGCCCGACCGCAAAAGAAACCAAGTAGAGGGAGATAGGGTCAATCACATTGGTACATACACCTATGTATATAAATAAATTTATTTTCCTCAAAATAAAAATAAAAAAATGTTTCTTATATTTTGTACATATTTATAAAAATAAAACTAAAATAAAAATGGGAAAAACAAAAGAAAAATAAAAATAAATAAAAACCTCTCTCATCAGTGTACATAGACCATGTATATAAAATAACAAACCTATTTATTTTCTCCTTGTAAATAATTAATAAAAACCCAATAAAAATATTTCTATATTCCATATTTTATGGTGTAAATAAATAAAATAAAAATCAGAAAAATAAAAATAAAATAAAAAGAAAAAAAATAAAATCCATTTTCCACCTTGTATATATACCATGTACATATGTATATAAACCTATTTATTTAACTAATGTAAATAAATAATAAAAATACCTTTTTATTTCAAATTTTATGTTGTAAAAAATAAAATATAAAATTGGAATAATTGTACAAAAATAAACAATTAAAAATAAAAATAAAAAATACATATATGTATATACCTATATATAATAATAATATAATGTAAATACATAAATAATTTTTCAAAAAAATAAATAAAAATCACTAAAAAATACTTTGAAAATAAATAAACATTTTTTATTTTGAATTTTTTTTCGAAATAAGATCATTTTCTATTTTTAAATGATTTTACAAATAATTTAATATTGGAATTACCTGATTGATCCACGGGGGATGTTGACCCCCGGTCAACTCTCCCCCGCGGACCCCCTTCCTAGCGAATCGGGTTTCTGAACCAATTTCTCCGAATTTCCCCCACCTAATCGGATCTCCATCCACCTAAACCCCGGGCTCCGATTATCACCAGTTGATCCGAGACGTTCGCCCGGGGATTTACCTAGGGATCCGTGCTTCACCATGTCATGCCCGAATCATTCTTGCCGGACCCTCACTCGTATAAAGTTCCACCTACGCCGCATTTTTCACTCATCTTTGGCTCCTCCCTTCCATCCCAGGACCTCCACTACCTTCCCTAGAGTGACAGCTAGCCGAGGGAGGTGTCACAGTGAGGAGGAGGTGTCCCCAGCCACTGATCCGACGAGCTCTTCGCCGTGTGCCGCCGCGAGGTGCGCCTGAGCCTCGGGACTCGACGACCCCTTAAGGTGAAGACCCAGGAGCTTCCTTAGCTTCAGCCCAGTCGACTGCAACCATCAGGTATCCCCGATTCACCTTAGTTTCGCCTAATTTTCATTCACGCCCAATTATCGCCGCCGACAGTCGCCGGCTAATTCATACCATCTCAGGCACCCATTCGATCATCGGACCTCCGACTCACACTCACGAGACCTCTATCCACATTCTACGCGCTCATATTGGGCCAACAAACTTCGGCGGTGAAGTGTTCTTCGAGAGTGCTCCGTCACCGTCCGATCAGCCTCTCGCGCCAGACTAGATCGTGGCCATCCGTTCGTGAGGAGTTATCAGCAGTCAGATCTTCATCTGGGCTTGATCAGGACTGTCCATCCAACGAAGGGGCGTGCACGCATCTCAGCCGTCAGATCAACACGTGGCGCTTCCTCGTCCATCCGATAATAATAGGGGTAGTTTGCACTTAGGCCCCTCATCTTTTAGCATTTACTGTTAAGTATTGTAAATATTTTAGCACGTTGTTTTTAATTAGGATAAATTGCACTTTGGACCTCTATATTTCTTGTATTTGCATTTCATTCTTTGTTTATGTGAGCCACGTGCGTCGACACGTGAGGATTTGGGTAATTTGCACATTTAGTCCTGTGGTTCCTGTGTGTTATTGATTGAATCTTTTTAAATAGGAATTACATCCATACCCCTCTATGTCTGATTCACGTGCCTTGCATGTGCACTGTGGGCTTTTTGCATTCCAGGCCCCGAGCTTTATTTATTTGTTATCATTTGATCCTGGAAACATGTTTTCTTACATTTAGGTCCCTATGAAGCTGCGTGCCTTGTTTTTATTAAATAAAATATCAAATTAAATCTAAATTACGTGAAATTTGGACACATGGCTACTGACACTATGTAAAAATTTCTCTAAAATTTTGAGACATTTTTTAGGCTTTTTACTATTTTAAAAATTCAAAAACCTTGATTTTTGGTACTGTTTGTAAAAGAAAATCAAAGAAAAATATAAAAACTCCTTTAAAAATTCTAAAAAATGAGGAATAGTTAGTTTTGTTGTTTTCTAGCTGCTATGCATTTTTTATGCTTTTTGGATTCATAAAAATCAAAAAAATTAAAAAACACTATAAAACTTATAAAAATTCTAAAAAATTCTATAAAATTCAGAAAATACAAACTCTTTTTCTATAATTAGTTTTTGCATTTATTTGCACAGAAATTACCATCAGATTTTTATAGGCCAATTATAGATTTTTAATTGGCCTTTCAAATCTGACTGTACATATTGCTCCTGTTTTCACTTTTCTTGATTTTTAGAAAATTAAATAAAAATTGAAAAATTCTGAGAAATTCACCAAAAACACTTAAAAACACAAAAAACACAAAAACAATTTTATTGGAATTTTTGTAGTATTTTTGAGTACTTAAATAAATCGTTCTGTTTGCTTGTTTTTCCATTTTCTTATTTTTCCTCATTATTAAAAATACAAAAAAATTAAAAAAACAATTAAAAATCCACCAAAAAAACTTTTGTTTATTTTATTTTATTTCTTTGACTACTTGGTCCCCCTTCCTGCTGAAAGATCGTTTCGTTCCGGCGGGCCCCTGATCTATCAATAGAGGGAGCAAAAAAGGGGCTTCGTAGGCCGCAAGGCCAACTCGTGCTCCTTGAGTCCGACCCTGGTTGCTATACCAGGTTAATAAAAATAGCGAGGACCGCTATCTGATTTTGATTGTTTTATACCTTGTTTGGTGGTTCTTATATTTTCTTGTTAAGTCCGATTCTTCGAGATCCAGGTCGTAACGACCCAATATTGATTTCTACCTTGCCCGGATTTAGGAAGTTGATTCTTCGGTTCAATACACAAGCTGAGAGGCTCGAGGCATCTAGACCTGTGGATGCTAGGATTGAAGGTTCTGTCCACCTTTCTAAGGAAGAACCTAGTTGCCATCCTTCTACTAAATCTGTTCCTACTTCAGTTGAAGGAGCAATGGACAAGGCTCTTCTTAGACATCAAAAATTACTGGATAATTACAGAAAGGGGAAGATTCCTTGATTCAAAGTCATAGAGACACTTTCCGAGGCAGAACTATGGCTTGATGATGTCATTAGGATGCTGAGAATAATACATGCACCATTAGATACTTGAGAAATTTTGTTGACTACTCTCTAGCAGACTATGCAAGACGATGGTGGAGAGCTATCTCCATAAAATTTGTAGATCCGGTTCCATGGGATATTTTTGAAGAAAGGTTCTGAGCTCACTTTTGTCCTCCCATTAGGAAGAACTGAAGAGGAGGGAGTTGGCTGATGAATCCATGATTCATTAACTTTTCTGTCGCATTTTGTCTTAAAACCCTTAACAAATACATGTAAATATCCATTAATTCTCATCTTTTAACAAATCATCCTTCTTGTATAAATACTCACTTTTAACCACTAAAATCATGTAAATAAATAAAGAACAAGAAAAGAAAGAAAAGGCAGATTGAATATATATATATACACAATATGACTTAAATATAAATATAGCTGTAAGATATATTTATAGCCTAACCCCCGAGACCAAGTCAGCATGGATTGGTCGACAAACCAAAAAGTAAGGGGAGATAAGGAAAGAAAACCTAAAAAAATAAATTAACACACACATATACACCTTCTATTATTTATACAATAAATACAAAACTTCAAAGATGTTTAACTAATTCATATGAACATATTTTTCACCAAACTCTTCTCCTAATTATTTCTAAAAATGTATTAAAAATATAAAAATAAGTTCAAGATATTACCCTGTAAATATGCAAGAAACTCAGCCTGTAAATTGTCAAAATCTCAACTTCCGAACATCATAACTTCTTCATACGAACTCCAATTTCACTCTACTCACCTTTAAAGTTCATAAAATAATATTCTCTAATTAATAAAGGTGGTTTCATCGAATTCGGGGTCCGTTTGCAAAAAGTCGATTTTGGGACCAAAAGACAACGGGGTTTCTGGGCTATTTATTTTATGTAACACACACTATTTATAGTTTTCTTAATTTTATAATTTTTAAATTATTTCATGATCTTGTAGTTTCACCATAAATTATTTCATAATTTTTGGAGTATATTTATTATTTTAATAAAATCAAAAACCTTAAAATATATGTATAAATGAACTAGATAACTTATACCTCTATTTATTAAAATATGCAAATTAACTTATTAAAATCTATAAAAATTCGTATAAACCTTATTTAATATTCTAATAATTAAAAAAATATAAAATTAATTTTTATTTATTTATATATTAAATTTAAAAATCTAAAACTTATTTATAAATACATATTTATTAATATAATATTTATATTTTAAATAATATTTATTATTTATAAAAAATATTTATTTCATAAATTAGATAATTAATTTATTTAACTTTCTTGTATTTATACTTAATTAAAATAACTTTATTTACTAATTATTATCTATTTTACAAAGAATTTCCAACTCTGGGCCAACCAGGTGCTCACACTTGTCAGCACCTGATTCATCTTCCCAAGATTCAGTTGGCCGACTTCTGCACCAACCTGCCGACTTCCTCCATTTATCCCGCGCAACCTTCAACACCTTGGAGCTACCTAAACCGTCGATTTGACCCTCCTAACTACCCTCTCCATCGCTGGCCATTGATCTAGGCTTGGAGCCCAAGCAATCCCGTCTATATAAGTCCTTCAAGTCTGCCATTAACCAACCAACTCTTCCAACAACCTGAGCTCTAGCTCCAGGCTATCCGACCCCCAACTTCCAAGCCTCGCTCCGGTCAACCTACGGTGGTGACAGCGCCTTGGAGAAGCCCGCGAGGAGGAGACGTCGGAGAAGGTTCCAAGGCTTTCGTCAGCCTTGCATCGCCGCCCAGCGCGCGTCCAAGCTCCTGTCAAGGGTCGCCCGTCGAGCAACTTTCCAGGTACTACACCTTGAATCCCCAGACCTTCTTCATCCATCTTCTTTGTTTTATTTCTCGATTTACGTGCGTTGATTAGCAATGCTAATCCTCGATTTAGCTCTCTTAATCATCTAGGTTAGACGCCCTCGTAACTTCTTCTTCCAAATCATTTCGAATCACAACCACATCGTGTTCCATTTTGACACCTACTCATGCATTTTTCAATAAAATATGGAGACCGAATTTTGTATTGATTTGATCTTGCAAATCCTTTACCCCTCGGCCGATTCCTAGAGAATCGAGCATATGATTTTGCTATTTGCAGATTAATCTTCGTCGGAAGCCATTTCTCCACATATGGGAGCCTTCGACCTTTGTCAAAATCCACCTCCAAAGATGGGTCGCCAGAACTGAATAATCTCCATGTGCCGAAACCACCGTCTTCATCGCAGCTCCACTGCCGCTCCGAGGCGCCACCGCCAGAACCCTACCGCGGGCGAGCTCGAGGGGTGGAGGAGCCACCCCTCTGGCCCCGCCGGAGAGCCAAAGACGTCGGCGATTGCTCTGGAGAACTCCGAGAAGGGACCCTCGTGACTAGGCAGCCAACAGACCTCAAGAACAGACGAAGCACAGGTGCACGACACGTGGCGCACCTGCATCCGTCCGATCCGCGCCAGCATGTTCTAATCTCAGCCGTCAATTGTGAACTGGTGGAAAATTTATAACTTCAACCCAGAAGGTTTTCCAGACTTGTATCCCCCCAGGTTTTCTATATTTGCATTTAGGTCCCTCCACATGGACCTAAATGTAAAGTTTTGTATATTTTTCTTACAGAACAATCCCTGAGGACCTTTTTGCAAACTTTTTAAATAGTTTTTTTACGCTTATGCCCCTGGGCTGTAGGGGTTGTTTTGACCTCGTTTGACCTTCTTTCTTGACGGGTTTTTAGGGTAGTTACGCAACTACCCCATCTACCTAGTATTAGGTTTTCGTGAGATTTTGTCGTGTTTTCGTCGTGTTTTGATTTTGTCGAATTTCGCCTCGTTTTGTTTTGATTTCTTGTGTTGTTTGAGCTCGCTGCTCGACCCGATTCACCTTATTATATTTTACCACCTATATAATATTCACCTATTATACAATAAATAAATATTTTTGAAAAATCTCCCTTTTTGAAAATTAAATAAAAATTTGAAAAGATTAAAATCAAATAAAAAAATAAAAAATAAAAATCAATAAAAAAGTTTCTTGCCTTGATAACTTGAAGAAGAGATAAAAAATAAAATTACAAAGATAAAACCGAAAGAATCAAAGGATTCTATTCTGCCTCCTTGAGTTCGACCCAGGAACACTTGCCTGGTTAAAATTTAGTGTAGATTTTCCGAAGGAAAACCGAATTTGTTTGATACGAGCTGAGATCGTTTTCTTGTTTTGCGGCTTTTTGCTACATTGACCGTGTTCTTTCTTCTCTAAAAACAAAAGCCGCGAAACTGATTTTCAACCTTATCAAAATGGTGCCGTTGCTGGGGAGGCGTTAGAATTTTTTCTCTTTCTTTGTGATTTTATTTTTTTCTCTCTTCTTTTTATTTCGCTTTTCGTATGGTTTTTCGTACGGCTTTTTCTTCGCTTTTATTTTCTTAGTTTTTCTCTCGATTTTTCTTACGGCTTTCTCGATCAGTTTTCTTTGCTAACTTTCTTTACAGGGCCTGCAGAATCAGCCGGCTTCTTCGGAAGCCGATTCAGTTGAAAGAGTAGAGGCCGACTCCTTCACGAGTTGGCTGCAGAGGGCAGAGTAGTTAGAGTATTTTTCTGTAAAAGAGAGAGAAAGGGAGAGAGAGTCTGTAATAGATTATAAACAACCCCCCCCCCCCATTTTTTTTCAGGGCCTGATTCGCTGGATACCGTGTGTCCGAGGATCAGGGCACCCACCGCGGTTTTTATCGCTTATCGGCTTTCTGCGGTTTTCTAGATGTTTGTTTAGGATTTTTGACTCTAGTTGTTTGCGCCCGCGTAGTTAGTCTCAGGACTCGCAACCTAGTTGCATGATTTAGGGTTTTTATAAAAGAAAAAAAATCGGTAGATGTTGTTTGAAAAAAACCAAAAAAATTACAAAACCGCAAAACTAAAATCGGGACTGCTAATCCTATTTGATCTAAAAGCCGTAAAACGACTCAATTGATTTGGTAGAGTAACCTCCGTACATTTCTCAGAGTGCACGAGCTAGAGAGCCGACCCATAAGGATAGAGCCCAAAGCCCGTATTTCTCGCGAAATACTACTGGGTCCATACACCTGATTACTGTTCCTCAGTGGGTAAGCTCGGGTAGCTGGAAACTGTCCGGGTTTACTTAGCATAGTGGGAGGTTTAGAGGACACTGCACAAGGCTCCGTCCTCAAGTAACACGGGTAGCCGGAAATGGTCCGTACCTACTCCCATACTGACTGAGTGCGAGTGGTCTCTTGTAAGGATTCGGGCCAGTATTTCGGAGAAACCATCAGGCACCTATTGGCTTGCTCAGCCCGCGATAACCAAAAAAACTTGTTTGCTAATCACAATCCTAAAACCGAAAAGATAAAAAGACCAAACTCTTACGGTCTTCATCGGGTTGAGTTGGTGAACACGGGGTTTGCTTTGTGTTTGCTTGCGGGGCGTGAGTTTCCGCAGCTTTCGCATTTCTCTCTCTCACTTGATTCGTAAATGTGTTCTCCCGACAATTTCTCTTGACATCGAAGACGACGTCTCGACGGCTTTTCGGCTCAGACTCTGTGAGCTTTCGACCGTCCACCGTCGAGCGTACATCTTCACAAGCTCGGGATGACTCTCTTCCTGAGCTGGTCCCATCAGATCTCGAGGCGAGTCAGACCCAGACTCCCTCGCCTCCTAGCCAGATTATTGAAGCAGACCCTTGCTTCAATACATCATCTAGATCTCCCGCATACTTTTCGCTGAGTTCTTACGAGAGTTTTCATTTCACAGACGATCAGATGGCTCTCGACAAAGGACCAGCAGCAGACGAGAGGCCACCAGCTGGGGAGCAGCACGAAGGAAGGCCAGACGCAGATGTTACAACGGGCATTCTCGATACACTTCAGCAGATGAACTTGCAGGTTCGAGAGCAATTTAGAGTTCAGAATGAACTGCGGGCTGAATTAGCCGCGCTGAGAGCAGGGGCCGGGAACCAGTTACCGCCTGCAGTTACCGCAACTTTACGGGACGAGTATGACCCGGGCGCAAGAACGCTCCACCATTGGATTTGGCTACCGCCGAATCGAGGGCCATACGAACTCAGACTGTCCTTCATTTCTTTGCTTCCCAAGTACTATGGGAATGCCACAGAGGAGCCGTTTACATTTTACAGCAGTTTGAGATGATTTGCGGAACGGCTTGTTATCCAGGAGTCACGCAGGAACCTGTACGCCTCAAGGCCTTCCCTTTGCCTTAGCCGATAAGGCCCTTTATTGGCTGAGTCATCTGAGGAGAGAAATCTCTACATGGGACGACCTGAAGTCCACCTTCCTGTGCAAATATTTTCCTCTGGGAAGGACGAACATGATGAGGAGCTAGATCTCCAACTTTACGCAACTGGCGCACGAATCATTCCATGAGGCATGGGATCGATTCAAGGACCTGACGGAGAGATGACCGCATCATGAGATCCCGATGAAGGTGCTCGTGCAAAACTACTTCGGAGGACTCCAGCCAGAAATTCAGGGGCTCGTGAGTGCCGCATGTGGCGGTAGTTACTTGAACAAGGACGCCGAGTCAATCTGGGCCATCTTCGAAGGGATGGTCGAGAACTCGAGAGTCGTAGACTCTACTCGGGCATTTCAGAAAGCCCCACATCCACTACATCATCGAGAACATCACAAGGTGGCGAATATCTTAGACTCTGAATCCAACACCAACATGGGCTTTATTATAGAGAAATTGACGTTGGTGGACGTGATTCACAAGCAGGTCCAAGACCTACAGCCGCTGCGAGAGTTGGAGAAACTCTCATCTCTACCTCAGCAGCTGAGTGATCTCTCGAAGAAGGTCGCTGATCTTCAGATCCAGTACCAGCAGAGCCAGACTTCTTCGAATGCGCAACCAGCACGGAGGATCGCACCCGCTCCACCCACCCGTCAGATCCACTACGTCCAGAGCGAGTTTGAGATTCCGCAGATCGATTGGCATGAGGATCAGTCTCATGCCAATCCCGGCCAGATCACCAGCACCGCAGAGATGGAGGTGGAGCCACAATCCACTTTCGAGATCAACGGGATTTGGTATACTCCGATGCAGCAGCCGAGTATACCAAATCAGCAGCCGCAGCAGCCGTACGGTCATCCACAGCATGGACGTCCACAATTTCAGCACCGCCAGAGCTTCACGTCGCAGCAGTCTCATCCGAATATCTACCATCAGAGACTGCAGCCTTCATATCAGCACCCTGCTCACTACTCACCGAATTATCCTTATCATCAGCAGCAGCAGTCTTCCTCCACACCTCAGCGATACTCCCAGCCTTCCACCTCTCAGCATTACACGTCAAGGCAGGAGAGAGAAGCAAGCCAGGGCCACCACACCGAACAAGAGATGTCTTCACAAGCCCAGGCGCTCAACCAGATCATGGACATGCTGAGTACGCTCCAGATCGCACACAAGACTGAGATGGAGCAGGCTAACCGTTGTCTGGATGAGTTAACCGTGCCGAAGACCACTCTCCCAGCCCAACCTCAGACGAACCCGAACAACAAGAGGAGGCATCCAGAGCTGGTAGACATTACAGGTAAGATCTCGTTTCTTGAATTTTTAATAAACTTCATTCGTCTCAGGAGCGGTACATCACCACAAGCACCTGCTGGAGAAGAGGAGAGGGCACTAGAGGAGCACGAGTAGAGCCATGATCCTGAAGCCGAGGAGGAGAAACCACAAGATGATGAGGACCATTATGCAGAATCAAGAGACGGGAGCAATGCCAACACATCAGATATGGACACTAGCGACTCAGACGATGACATTACGCCAGATCAGGCAGAGAGCCCCGACAAAAATCTTTCTTCCCCTGTTTTAGAGAGTTTTGTAAATAATTCTGAAACTCTCGATGTACAAGCTGATTCTCAGATGAATAAAAGTCCTGATTTTCTAACTCCTGAGATTGTTCCTTTTCCCGATGCTTTGTTTGGAAAAGGAAAGAAAAAGACCAAAAATAATGTTGTCACTCCAAAAACCGAACGTTTACTTAAAGATCATATCTTTCTGAAGATTCCACTACACGATGCCTTGGATCATTTTCCTACGCTCAAGAATCAGTTGAGGAACAAATGTACTACGCGTAGGAAAAAGAGATCACGAGTTGAAAAGTATATTTTAACCAAGGCAACTTCGTGTGCAATTCGAAACAAGGTACCCAAGAAGAAGAAAGATTTGGGAGCTCACTATGTCAACTGTCAGATTGAAGACATTACATTCAATCATACTCTCTTAGACAATGGTTCCTCGATCAATTTACTTCCATCCTCTTTACTTGATAAGCTCAAGCTAGGTCCTCTTTATAAATCACGAGCGATACTCCAATTTGCAGATCGATCTATAAAGAGACCTAGAGGTGTACTGAGGAACATTATCGTGACCGTTCAGGGCTCGCAGTTTCCCGTGGACTTTACGGTCCTAGACATGACATGCCCTACACAGTTACACCTTGCTCCAATCATTCTCGGGAGGCCCTTCTTGCAGACAACAAGAGCACTATTCGATTATGATGCTGGGAGAGTATCATTTCGAACAGACAACGGAGAGATACACATTGAGATGGAGAGAGAATGTAGCAGTCCTAGATCAATATTGTCATTCACTTCAGAGGACACCAGTCTTGCGGAAGATTGCCAGAACATAGATAAGACACATTCTCCTGATCTTGAGAGTGTTTATTTTGATACCCAAGATATCCTACACGAGGATAGGGTAGATCATTTGGTACCAAGTTCTTCAGATGATTGTTCACATATAGAGACAGAGTTCATATCAGACTCAGATGAGCAGTCACCTGCAGTAGATATCTCTGTGCCGTAGATTGAAATCACACATATTACAGCACAAGAGTCCATCGAATACATTACACAGATCATACACTCTATTCAGCGTAGAGAGTCGGATGTGTAATGCTTACACATATAGACACCTTCTGTAGTCCGACTCCAGAGACACATACTTCAGAAAAGAGAGCTATGCCATGTACATAGTTTACTTACATAAGAGGCTCTACTTTTTCAGCCAAGGAGCCGTATGCACAGAAAAAGCAGAAAATTCAATATGATCCTGGCTGAAGTGATCTATTTTGTACAGGAATCATGATCATTCTTTCACTTCTTCTTGTACAAATTCTTTTGAGCCATTCGTTTCTGGAGATTTACAACACTTGTATATTCTTCGTAGACCACAATCGTCCCCATTTTTGTTTGTCTTCTATGCTTAGGATACCAGATCCTAAGTATAGGGGGACCGATTGCCCGCTGATTTACGTTTTATTTTTTGTACCGATTCTTTTGTATAGCCTTTCTTTCTCACAAATCACTGGTCCCCAATTTTTGACTACACTCTTTTATATACTTAGGATGCCTTATCCTAAGTATAGGGGGGACCGAGTGATTTCGATGATTTCATATTCTTTTCCTTTTGAACTTTCGTTATTTATTCTTTTCATTCAGTCATCTCGTTTTTGCTCTCCCATGATACTTACGATGACCTGATCGTAAGTATAGGGGGGGGGGGGTTGACTGACTTGTACCCGATATCTTTTTTCACCCACTTTTACTTAGCACGAGTTATGTCCTCCTTTTTCTCTTTTGACGCTATGAGGACATAACACAAGCTAAGTATAGGAGGGTGTGTATATATTGTATATATACTTTCGTCCATAACTCGTACTTTTATGTATTTTCTATATCTATAAAATCCATAAAAAGTGGGAATGGGTTAATTTAAAATCCACTTATATTTATATATTATTTATAAAATCCTTGTAAATAAGTAAAATATGTTTAAAACTTGTATTTAAAACTTGTAATTAAAATATGTCTTTAAAAATTGTACTTAAAATTTGTATAATATTTAGTTAAAATCCTATTTATTAAAACATGTGTAAAAACCATTCAATCCTTGTAAAATACTTTGTAGATAAAATTTGTAAAATGCATTAGACACTTAACTTAAATAAAATATATCTTGTAAAATTCATGAATAAAATCTTGTTTATAAAAATCATAAAATCCATAAAAAAATACAAAGTCCTAAAATTCATAAAAATTTCAAAAGCCTTAAAATCCATAAAAATGAGTAAAATTCAGAAAAGACACTTCACAAAAACATGGTTGCATTTGCATTCGCATTTTTCAGAATAAGTTTGATTTATGGAACTAAGGACTGAGTCTGGTCTAAAGGATGGAGCTTGATTACGGCCTTTAACTCTCGTTGTAAGGAGCCTGACTAGGATCTGGAATTTAGACTCTTCAGGTCTTGTGACTTAAATCTTTAGGTTCCATAAGACCATATTCGGGAAATCAAGTCATCTGTGCTTAAGTAGACCATTTGGAGTCATCCGTACAACTCTACACCAGTGAACCAATCTTGAACACATGCACTCTGCACTTAGCTCAACTCGCATGGAGTTCCGAAGGGCAGTACACCTTGGTAGTGTGTTTCTATCCTTATCTTTGCGGCATTGACGTCTAAAGACGGGAGAGATTGGGGTTGCGATAGTTGCTTCGGATGAGGGAAGGATCTGCTGACACAATTTTTCTAAGACCTCAAAAAAGGGACGGACTAAAAAGATGCTATATCCGTCGAGGCACAAAAAGATGAATGCAGTGCAAGCAAATTACAAAGTCAAAGCAAAGCAGAAGCCACCAAATAAGACCACAATGGTCCAAGCTTCCACCAAAAATGCCTGCACATCTTAGTGGAGACTCAGCTACACCGGTTGGGCTTCACAAGGAGATGCGTCTACACTGGTCGCACTCCACTTCTTTTCTCATTCTTCTAACTTCTCCCTATATTCGATTATGGACATAGCAGAACTGAACTCAGAAGGGAATACCTCCCTCCCCGAGGAAAGAGTAGCGAGATGAGGAAGCCATAGAAGTGTATAGCCAGTATGGACGGTTTCTTCGGTTCTCTAAGCAGGAAGAGCTAAATCAATTCACACACTGTACAAGTTGACTTCAAGGATGATAGAGTTTGCGATATGAATAAGTGAGTCTGAACTAGCCGATGAAGTGATCTTGAGTAAGGATTTGTGGAACTTGAGGACTGTTGAGGATAAAATCCTAATCCTAGTTAAGGTTCCGACAAAATGCTTGTTTTAGGCCCGATCGAGCTCTGTCCTTTGTCTGTTCTCATGAATTAGTTTAGGAAAACAAATTCATTCTAACTTTCTTTCTTTTTCACTTACTTTTTCAAAATAAGTGTTTGCTAAGGGACTAGCAAAGTTTAAGTATAGGGGGTTGATGAATCCATGATTCATTAACTTTTCTGTAGCATTTTGTCTTAAAACCCATAACAAATACATGTAAATATCCATTAATTCTCATCTTTTAACAAATCATCCTTCATGTATAAATACTCACTTTTAACCACTAAAATCATGTAAATAAATAAAGAACAAGAAAAGAAAGAAAAGGCAGATTGAATATATGTATATATATACAATATGACTTAAAATATAAATATAGCTGTAAGATATATTTATAGCCTAACCCCCGAGACCAAGTCAGCATGAATTGGTCGACAAACCAAAAAGTAGGGGGAGATAAGGAAAGAAAACCTAAAAAAATAAATTAACACACACATATACACCTTCTATTATTTATACAATAAATACAAAACTTCAAATATTTTTAACTAATTCATATGAACATATTTTTCACCAAACTCTTCTCCTAATTATTTCTAAAAATGTATATAAAAATATAAAAATAAGTTCAAGATATTACCCTGTAAATATGCCAAGAAACTCAGCCTGTAAATTGTCAAAATCTCAACTTCCGAACATCATAACTTCTTCATACGAACTCCAATTTCACTCTATTCACCTTTAAAGTTCATAAAATAATATTCTCTAATTAATAAAGGTATTTCATCGAATTCGGAGTCCGTTTGCAAAAAGTCAGTTTTGAGACCAAAAGACAACGGGGTTTCTGGGCTATTTATTTTATGTAACACACATTATTTATAGTTTTCTTAATTTTATAATTTTTAAATTATTTCATGATCTTGTAGTTTCACCATAAATTATTTCATAATTTTTGGAGTATATTTATTATTTTAATAAAATCAAAAACCTTAAAATATAGGTATAAATAAACTAGATAACTTATACCTCTATTTATTAAAATATGCAAATTAACTTATTAAAATCTATAAAAATTCATATAAACCTTATTTAATATTCTAATAATTAAGAAAATATTAAATTAATTTTTATTTATTTATTTTTTAAATTAAAAAATCTAAAACCTATTTATAAATACATATTTATTAATATAATATTTATATTTTAAATAATATTTATTATTTATAGAAAATATTTACTTCATAAATTAGATAATTAATTTATTTTACTTTCTTGTATTTATACCTAATTAAAATAACTTTATTTACTAATTATTATCTATTTTACAAAGAATTTCCACCTCTGGGCCAACCAGGTGCTGACACTTGTCAGCACCTGGTTCATCTTCCCCAAGATTCAGTTGGCCAACTTCTGCACCAACCTGCCGACTTCCTCCATTTATCCCGCGCAACCTTCAACACCTTGGAGCTACCTAAACCGTCGATTTGACCCTCCTAACTACCCTCTCCATCGCTGGCCATTGATCTAGGCTTGGAGCCCAAGCAATCCCATCTATATAAGGCCTTCAAGTCCGCCATTAACCAACCAACTCTTCCAACAACCTGAGCTCCAGCTCCAGGCTATCCGACCCGCAACTTCCAAGCCCCGCTCCGGTCAACCTACGGTGGTGACAGCGCCTTGGAGAAGCCCGCGAGGAGGAGGAGACGTCGGAGAAGGTTCCAAGGCTTTCGTCAGCCTTGCATCGCCGCCCAGCGCGCGTCCAAGCTCCGGTCAAGAGTCGCCCGTCGAGCAACTTTCCAGGTACTACACCTTGAATCCCCAGACCTTCTTCATCCATCTTCTTCGTTTTATTTCTCGATTTACGTGTGTTTGATTAGCAACGCTAATCCTCGATTTAGCTCTCTTAATCATCTAGGTTAGACGCCCTCGTAACTTCTTCTTCCAAATCATTTCGAATCACAACCACATCGTGTTCCATTTCGACACCTTCTTATGCATTTTTCAATAAAATCTGGAGACCGAATTTTGTATTGATTTGATCTTGCAAATCCTTTACCCCTCGGCCGATTCCTAGAGAATCGAGCATATGATTTTGCTATTTGCAGATTAATCTTCGTCGGAAGCCATTTCTCCACATCTGGGAGCCTTCGACCTTTGTCAAAATCCACCTCCAAAGATGGGTCACCAGAACTGAATAACCTCCAGGTGCCGAAACCGCCGTCTTCATCGCCGCTCCGAGGCGCCGCTGCCAGAACCCTACCGCGGGCGAGCTCGAGGGGTGGAGGAGCCACCCCTCTGGCCCCGCCGGAGAGCCAAAGACGTTGGCGATTGCTCTGGAGAACTTTGAGAAGGGACCCTCGTGACCAGGCTGCCAACAGACCTCAAGAACAGACGAAGCACAGGTGCGCGACACGTGGCGCACCCGCATCCATCCGATTCCGCGCCAGCACGTTCTAATCTCAGCCGCCAGTTGTGAACCGGTGGAAAGTTTACAACTTCAACCCAGAAGGTTTTCCAGACTTGTATCCCGCCCCCAGGTTTTCTATATTTGCATTTAGGTCCCTCCGTAGGGACCTAAATGTAAAGTTTTGTATATTTTTCTTACAGAACAGTCCCTGAGGACCTTTTTGCAAACTTTTTAAATAGTTTTTTTACGCTTATGAACATGGGCTGTAGGGGTTGTTTTGACCTCATTTGACCTTCTTTCTTGGCGGTTTTTTAGGGTAATTACGCAACTACCCCATCTACCTAGTATTAAGTTTTCGTGAGATTTTGTCGTGTTTTCATCGTGTTTTGATTTTGTCGAATTTCGCCTCGTTTTGTTTTGATTTCTTGTGTTGTTCGAGCTCGCTGCTCGACCCGATTCACCTTATTATATTTTATCACCTATATAATATTCACCTATTATACAATAAATAAATATTTTTGAAAAATCTCCCTTTTTGAAAATTAAATAAAAATTTGAAAAGATTAAAATCAAATAAAAAATAAAAAATAAAAATCAATAAAAAAGTTTCTTGCCTTGATAACTTGAAGAAGAGATAAAAAATAAAATTACGAAGATAAAACCGAAAGAATCAAAGGATTCTATTCTGCCTCCTTGAGTTTGACCCAGGAACACTTGCCTGGTTAAAAATTTAGTGTAGATTTTCCGAAGGAAAACTGAATTTGTTTGATAGGTTGAAGAACCGTCTTGACTTGTTTCACGGCTTTTTGCTACATCGACCATGCTTCCTCTAAAAACAAAAGCCGCGAAACCGAATTTCAGCCTTATCATTGGCTTATCTGACCCAGGGCTCCAAGAATGTACGAGATAATCATATTCACTTTACGGAGCTACTATGTTATGCCCCAGCTTTAAAAGCTTCACCACAGGAATGTCTTACCAAATTTGTTAGCGGGCTTTAGGGAGATCTTAGAGAGAACTTTGCAGGTTTTAGAGCCATCACTATAGATGATGTCATAGACATCGCCTCTCGTATTGAGATGGAAAGGGATGAAAACTGCCAAAGAAGAAGCTTCCACCTTACCGGTGGACCATCTAAACGTAAGATGAATTATAATCATAGAGACCGTTGCTATCATCCAGTTGGTTCTAGTATAAGATTGCCACATACTTTACGCTAGGAATTATCAGGAAGAGGAGGTTTCTCTAGATCTCCACTATACTCTCGCGACTCTACAATAGGGGCTAGTACCTATATCGTTGGATCTTCTGCATAGACAAGAACACATGCATGTTATTATTGTCATCAGGAAGGCCACTTCAAGAAAGGCTATCCAAAATTGAGAGGATTAGGGTTCAAGCCAACCCCAACTAACAATATAACTTCCACCTTAAGAAATGGAGAAACACACAGAGGAAGACCAAGTGGAGGTCAGGGCTCAGAAGGACCTACTCCTACACAGCAACCACTACAAAGTGTTGCAGTCTCTAGTTTACATATCCCTAATGGCCAACTCAATGCAATCACCGAAGAACATGCCTACAATTCAGGCACGGTCGTATGAGGTATCGTTACTATTCATGGCTTTTCGGTATATGTCTTGTTTGATTCGGGTGCTTCACATTACATAATTGCTCGACGGTTAGTACCCACTTTGGGTAAGATACCTATAGAGGTACAACAGTCCTATCTGATCAAGGGATCGGGATGACAAATATTATAATCCAAGAAATTCTGGATAATTATGTAGTACTGATAGCAGAACATCAGTTACATGTTTCCCTACTACTGATTAAAATGGTGACTTTGATCTCATCCTGGGAATGGATCGGCTAGAAAGGCATCATGCATATCTTGACTGTTTCCATAAGACAACTTGATAGAGTTCCGGTTTATTGGAACGACATCCAGTGATGATGTCAAATACATAACGGTTGTTAGAGCAAGGGTGCCAAGGTATTTTAGCTTATGTATCCACTACATGAAGGTCAAACAAAATGATAGAAGATGTATTTATAGTGAGCGAGTTTTTTGATGTGTTTTCAGAAGAACTACCTAGATTACCACCTGAGCGAGAGATTGAATTTGAAATCTCTCTCACACCTGATACTCAGCCTATCTCTATGTCTCCATATAGAATGGCACCAACTAAGTTACGAGAGTTAAAGGTACAATTACAAGAACTGTTAGATAAAGGATTCATTCATCCTTGTACTTCACCATGGGTTGCACCTGTCTTGTTTGTGAGGAAAAAGGATGGATCAATGTGATTATGCATTGACTATAGACAGCTAAATCAGAAGACAGTAAAGAACAAGCATCCTCTGCAAAGAATATATGACCTCTTTGACCAGTTGCAGGGTTCAACTGTGTATTTCAAGATTGACTTAAGGTATGGATACCAGTTGAAGATTAAAGATGCGGATATCCCCAAGACAACCTTTCAAACTAGATATGGACATTATAAATTTTTAGTTATGTCTTTTGGACTAACAAATGCCCCACCAACTTTCATGGAACTCAGGGAGTTTCTAGATCACTTTGTAGTAGTTTTTATTGATGACGTGCTTATTTACTTCAAGGATAAGTACCAGTATGAACATCATCTCCGACAGACACTTGAAACATTAAGGAAGAACAAACTGCATGCTAAATATAGCAAATTTGACTTTTGGCTATCCGAAGTACACTTCTTAGGCCGTGTTATTTCTGGGGAAGGTACATCAGTTGATCCTACAAAGGTTAGTGCGGTGATGAGTTGGGAACACCTAAATACTGTCACAGAAATACGATCTTTTCTAGGTCTAGCAGGGTATTATAGAAGATTTTTGAAGGACTTTTCACGAATAGCATTGTCAATGACTAGACCAACTCAGAAGGAAGTCCCATTCATATGGTCTGATGCATGCGAAGCTAGTTTTCAGATAATGAAAGAATGCCTAACATCTGCACCTATCCTTACTCTACCTTATGGGACTGAAGGGTTTACAGTGCACATTGATGCATCTAAAGAAGGACTTGGGACAGTTCTTATGTAACATGGTAAGGTAGTTGTCTATGCATCACGACAACTCAGGACACATGAGAGGAACTACCCGACACATGACCTTGAACTAGTTGTTGTAGTCTTCATTTAAAGATATGGAGACACTACCTCTATGGTATTACTTTCAAAATCTTCACCGATCATAAAAACTTGAAATATATGTTTGACCAGAAGGGGCTCAATATGATACAGAGACGGTGGTTAGAGCTATTGAAGGACTATGATTGCACCATCTCCTACCACCCCAGTAAGGGGAACATCGTAGAGAATGCCCTTAGCAGAATAACTTATTCGCATGGGTTGATGAGTACTATCCATTTCTGGGGCATAATATCAATGTTGAGTGAATAGAAACCAGTTGATAGTAGTGCTGACACTATAACTTTTCCTCACCAATACAAAACAGAGATCTGAGATATAAAAAAGAAAAGACAGGAGGACGATCTAGTCCTTAAAGATTTGAGATAACAACTTGAGAAGAATGAGATAGAGGGATTCCATATACAAGCTGGGTTATTGTATAACCATCACAGAGTTTGTGTACTAAATGCACTCAAGTTGAGGAAAGACATCTTACATGAAGCGCATTGCTCCAGATTATCTATTCGTCCAGGAATTATGAAGATGTATAAGGATCTGCGTTCCCACTTTTGATAGCCGGGAATGAAGAAGGATATTATTGAGTTTGTGAATTCATGTTTCACCTGCCAGTAGGTAAAGGCTTCGTATCAAAAGCCATCAGGATTGTTACAACCCCTCCCTATCCCTGAATGGAAATGGGAAAGCATTTCCATGAACTTCGTCACTGGCTTACCTCAGATGATCGGTGGTAAAGATAATATATGGGTTATAATAGATTGTTTGACTAAGGTAGCATACTTTATTGCAATAATCTTATCTTCCACTCCAGACCAACTTTCCGAGTTATATATTACGCATGTGATTCGTCTCCATGGTATTTAAAAGGAGGTAGTTTCCGATCAAGATTCATAATTCACCTCACACTACTAGGAAAACTTCATGAAAGCCTTAAATACACATATATGCTTGAGCAAAACATATCATCCCAAACATATGGTCAGTCAAAACGTACTATCAAACTCTAGAATGCTACGAGCATATGCCTTAGAATGGAAGGGATCGTGGATTAAACATTTGCCTCTTACAGAATTCACCTACAACAATAGTTATCATACAAGTATTGGCATGGCACCATTTTAAGCACTATATGGATGTAGGTGTACCATTCCTCTATGTTGCCAAGAGGTCAGGATAAAAAACCTTTATGATTCAGATAGACTCCATGAGACACGGGAAGTTGTAGAGCTTGTTCAAAAAAGACTACTAATTGCTTAGAGTCTCTGGAAAAGATATAGTTATACCATGAAAAAATATCTTGAGTTTGAGGTAGGTGAATTTGTATTTCTCAAAGTATTGCCTATGAATGGAATTCATAGGTTTGGCTTACGTGGAAAGTTGGCACCCAGGTTTGTGGGTCCCTTTACGATTATTCAGCAGATTGAGAAAGTTGCATAAAAACTTGCACTTCCTCCGCATCTTTTGGTCGCACATGATGTTTTCAAGTATCAAATTTGAGAAAGTATATTAAGGATCCTGAGAATAAAATAAGCTATGATGATCTTTATGTTGAGCCAGACTTGACATACCTTGAAATACATGTGCAAATACTAGACATGGATATCAAAAAGTCGAGGAATAAAGAGGTACCTCTAGTTAGAGTATTGTGGCGGAACCAAGAATTTGAAGAAGTCACATGGGAACCTGAGGTAGATATGAGAGAAAAATACCCCTACTTGTTTGAATGATAACACTATGTATTGCGTATATCTTCATTATAAATGAAATGACGTTCATTCTCTTTAAGGTTTTTATGGTTTCAATCCTCTTTAAGGTTGTTATGCCTATATTTCAAGTCTCAAGGATGAGACTTCCTTTAAGGTTGTTGTAATTGTAAAACCTTGAACTTGGTCTCTCTCTCTCTCTCTCAGATCTTATATCTTAAGATCCGACTCGTCAAGAGGAAACCAACATAATTTGTTTCGTATGAATCAGACTTTGTTTGAAATTGTATGATTTTTGGAAGAAAGATAAGTAAGGAGACTTAAGATATCATTAACCCTTAATGGTTGTCATTAAGATTAATTAAACATGATTAAAGAAACTAATGATGGATTGAGGATCATTAATGAACATTGCGAACACTAATCAATGGTTAGCAAAAGTTAAGTGTAAACCGCGAAGATTAAATCATGATTAGTAAACGTTAATCACGATTAACGCTAATTAAGTGTCATTAGCGAATCTAGAATCTTCTGGATAGTTCTAACTTAAGCTGTAAGTTTCGGAAAAGCTTTAGCCAAAACCATGGACCGCTAACTGTGATTAAGGGTTAAACCATGGTTTACTAACCATGGTTAGCGGTTTTCTAAAGCCTATAAATAACCCACCCACCCATTCATTCTCTATAATTTCCACTACCACTACTACCCTGAGGGTTAGGGATGAGAGATCGGGAGGAGGAGAGGGAGGTAGGGAAGGCGCGCTAGCGAAGCGCTGCCAGGAGGACGAGAAGGAGGAAGGTATGATCCTCTCTTAGCTGGCTTCGTAAGTAAACTCTAACTTGAGCTAGGTTTTCGATTTATCTTATTTTAACTTTGTTTTTAATTCATCTTCCATTCTAATTCATTTTCTGTTGTGGTTCGAGGAGAAATCTGTGTAACACCCTACTTAGGTACGAGCGGCTATGCACGCCAGTGAACCTTGTGATTCGTCACACCTTCACTCACCTAAGATGCGTGGTGTCTAGAGATTCTTCATTACTTGCAGTTTGATTATATTCATTTTGTTTCCAATGTTGTTTTCCTCTCGTTGATTTTATAGAGAAAACTATTTCCAATTTTCTTTTGAAATATGTCCCAATATAAGGGGAAACTTTGTCAACAATTTCATAGAAATATGTCCCAGGGGAAACTCTGCTGAAATTTTCATAGAAATATGACCCGATATAAGGGGAAACTCTGCCGAAATTTTCCTAAAAATATCATCCCAAATAAGGGAAAGCTCTGCTGAAATTTCGAGAGAAAATATGTTCTTCACGTTCTTTGTGTGTTCTTCACGTTCTTCGTGTTCTTCATGTGTTCTTCACGTTCTTAGTGTATTTTTCGCATTCTTTGTGTTCTTTGTTCGTTCTTCATTTTCTTGGCACATTCTTAGTGTTCTTGATACGAAAATGAAATTCGATCATTTCATGAGTAATAAATCATCCTTTCTGAAAACGAATCACGAAAAGCACTACATATGCGAGAGAGATTAATTCGGTAGCGAAATCATTCCTTTTGTTGTTGGGTTTTCATACGATATCATTGAAATTCCTAATTTTATGTTCTTCATTATGAAGAACCATAATTTGATTATTTTTTAGAAAATATGGAAAGTTGCTTTGTGATTTGCACTAAAATAATGTCTAAACATCGAATTGATGCAGTAGCTTGGAAAGTTAGGGTTTGGGAGTTAAAATAAGCATAATTATGAGTATATATACATATGAACTAGGGTAAAATGGGGCTGCTCCCAGGGGGTAGCTAACTTAGCTCCCCGCCCCATTTTCTCCATGTTTTTATTTTTTTGAAAATTTCTTCCGTGAATATTCACCACTATATCCATATAATATGTCATTAAAATTTCCTGTGAAACAGAGACTCCTACGACCTCCATCCAGATAATCAATTTTTTAACGGTCACATGATTTTTTAAATCGAA
Source organism: Ottelia alismoides (assembly GCA_037367405.1). Lineage (NCBI taxonomy): Eukaryota > Viridiplantae > Streptophyta > Magnoliopsida > Alismatales > Hydrocharitaceae > Ottelia > Ottelia alismoides. The sequence goes on from JAZKJV010010465.1 coordinate 138,720, forward strand.
CCCGTCTGGGTGGAGGTCGTAGGAGTCTCTGTTTCGTATGAAATTTTAATGACATAATATATGGATATAATAATGAATTTATATAATTTTTATTTTCAAAAAAAAATAAAAATATGGATAAAATAAAGTGGGGGGAGCTAAGTTAGCTCCTCATAGGGGACATATACATTTTACCCTATGAACTAATATATATGTAAGTCTATACTCAAGGTTGATGAATATGCAAATTGAAGACTTAACTAAAGAAATATCTCATGGGAATTGATGTGTACTTATATGGATTATGAAAAGGATCGTGTGTTACATTAAGAATGACTTGGAGTAGAACTACATATCGAGCATGCAACCTGTAGGTTTGCCAAAAGAACATCTGTATAGACAGGGCAAACCTAGGTGGTACACGGTTGCCTGGATATGTTGAGCGCGCAAAATAAATTAGTTGCAATGCGTGGTATTCGACTGTCATTAAGAAAATTGACTGACTGAAGATGTTGCCGTGCCATGTGGAGGCACGGGTGGTTGGATAGTGCATGGGTCATGATAACATATATTTGAAATCGCTAGTATACATGATTAAAGGTTAGCATGAGGTTTTAAGCAACCGGGTCATGGAGGACGGTGTGCTTATTTGTTTGCCAGGCTGAGGGTTTAAAACCACGGATAATAAAAGGAAAAAAAATTATCAGGGTAGCATTGGAGGATTGGTTGATGTGATGTATGACGGCATAATCTCACCAGACCAATGCAATCTCCAATCCCGAAGTATCCACAGCTTCAGAGTCCATATAGTGGTGAGGTAATTCCCTGTACTAATCCTTGACGTGGAATAGAAAGGAATATGATTTTAACTAATGAGAAGGAATGAACTTTTTGGTATAATAAGTTTTGCTAAACTACACTACTTGTTTACTTTTCTCTTCATTATTACTTAGCACTCGCTAATCTTCATCCTATGATTTATGGAAAACCCAATAGGTGTCGATGAGTCATTGCAAGGAGTTTAATAATCCAACCATCTAATAATAGCAACCATACAACTAGGCCACAATAGCTTTACTCAATTAGGTAGGTTGTAATCTTGTTGTGTATTTCCTTTCCAACTGATGTACATCTAAATGATTATAGTGGGACAATGTACAATGTAAATTTTATTTTATGAATGGAAAAGTGATAAATTCTTCCTTCCTAGTATTTTTAATTACACTCTGTTTCTGAATGTTAGTTGTGATTGTTGAATAAATTGTTGTTGAATAACCAGATCCATATATAGGAGGATCCGTTGACTCAGAATTGGGATCGTGACAGGTGGCATGACTGACATTCTTGATTTCGCACTTATACACAATATTAGGTCCCGGAGTAGAATTAAGAGTGGTCGCATCAAATTCTACTTCGAGCAATAGTATTGTGAGACATGTTTCTAGTTGAACAGAAGTCCTTATGGGTTTACTCAGAATGACTACCAAGTTCCCACATAGCGAAGGCGTGTGAGTTGCATACTTGCACGTGCTTGTTTTAATATAAGAAATGGTCCATGCTATGATATCAAATTTACAATTGTGTATCGTTGTGACTCTAACCAATGGGTGGAAATATCAAGATCTATGTGGTAGTCTTCAAGTAATTATTATATCAATAAATAAAATGAGTGAACTTGTGATCCAATGTAAAGTAGAATAACTTGGTAATTCTGTCTTCACAATATATGCATGTCACTAGATAGAGTTGAGTACACATACCTTGCTTACCCCTACATTAGATATTATAGTGTTTGTCTTGTTATTGGACAATTGCTAATAATGTTACCCTCGTGTGAATCCAATAGGTGTAGCTGAATAGTAGCCGCAAAGTAGCGACATTTTGAGGAGACTAGGCTTTCTATGTCATATTTGCACTAGTTAGGGTGTGTTTTATTAGAGTAGTTTATCGCTTCCATATTATTATTCTGTTCTATTTGAGAGTTAATATAATTAGATATTTGGAGGGCTTCTGCTACATATTTTATATCTACATGGTGTATCTCATTTTGTGACCATGGACTTGAAGAATATCATAAATATGAATGAATGAATGTTTCAGTTACATTTCATTTTACATTATTCTCTTTTTGTTGTATATATTTCAAATAATAATATGCATTAGTTAGTTTGTTGAGTATCAAAGATCTTGGTTGTATTGGGACCGCAGGTCCGACGCTCCCGTCCTATTGGTTTCAGTAGCTAGAGGGGTGGGGCATGACAAATGGTATCGGGAATCAATACTCCATTTCTTCTTTTTGTACTTTAGATCATTAGTAGGATTTGAAATATAGAAAATTGTCGAAGTCTTCCAACTTTGGCATAAATTCAAGGAGGACAACTCAAGTCTCGTATTAAGTCCCTTGTCTCTCTAGGTATGAAAATAGTTTCTAATATAATGATTCTCGTAGGGAATCATGCTGCCTCATGTTGACCCTGACGTTGCACAACAGTTGGCTTTACTAATACATGTTGTGCAGAGTATACAACAAAGTCAGGAGGTATTAGAGCAGAGGCTCCTTCAGCAAGATGACTCCTCTTATCAGCAATCTCACAAGGAAGAGAACAATGTTCATCCTTCAATATCTATAGACCCAAAAGGATCAAAGGGCCTAGAGGCATTGAAAAAACATTAAACAACCTATGTGACATATCAGAGGTCTAAGGTTCCCAAATTGTTTAGCACGAGCACACCAGATGAGACTGAGTTGTGGATGGATCGTGTATCCAAAGTATTGAGGATGATTCATATGCTTGAAGAGACTCGGCTTACAATTGTTGAGTTTTCACTAGCAGGCTACGTTGAGCAATGGTGGTATGCTGCCAAGGAATATTTAGAGGATCCCATCATGTGGGAAACATTTCTTAATGAGCTTCGCAGTCAGTTCTACCCTGATTATTGGGTAGAATATCAGAGGAGGTTGTTTGCTGAGTTGAAATAGGGGTCGATGATGGTCCAAGAATATCTTATCCATTACACTAAGCTATCCCGCAACTCACCAGCAACTACTGCCTTTCTTGAGGAGAATCTATAGAAGTTTATCTGTATCTTGTGTGATGATGTGCAACACCAGTTATCCATATTTGATTTTACCGCCATTAAGGAAGTAGCTGCTAAGGCTACCAAGATGGAGGCAACTCAAAGTCAGCTTCAAAGAGGACAATCACAGTCCCAGTCATAGCAATCGGGGAGATCCATTCATCCAAAATTATGCAATTCTCGTAGAAAGCGTTGATTCATCCCAGTGGCAACAACTCGCACAATTAGCAGATTTTCCCCCACACCTACTTTGGGGTAGGGCCTGACGAGTCGTAGTACTACTTCTTTCCACTCTCCTACATACTCCTAGAGCTCCAAGTCAGGAGGTGCTAGCCTTTTCTCTGGAGGCTCCTTAGTCATCAGATCGTTAGTGTTTCACGACCAACAGCATGGACATTTCAAGTCCAAGTGCCTTTTTACTTTCCAATAGCCCAGATGGTCCTCAACCAAGTGTTCGACCAACTTTCTCATCTGGTCAATCACATGGATTAGCTTCCCGTCATGGAGGTCAAGGTTTTCAGCATCCTCCACCATGACCAACCTTCAACGCCTCGGGGACAGTTGAATGTAATCACACATGAGCAAGTGTAAGGTATGATTTCATGCATGGTATTTCCTTAGATGTCTTATTTGATTTGGTAGCCACAAACTCTTTTATAGTACAACAATTAGTATCCAAATTAGGCAAATCACTAGTATGTGTTTCATCCCCTTACCTCATCAAGGATCATGGGGCCAACTATTCATAGTACGACAGGTAGATGAGAATGTAACGGTACAGATTGGAGGGTACTTGATGCCAACATATCTTTTACTTATTAAGTTGGAAGATTTTGATTTTATCTTGGATATGGATTGGCTCAAGCAGCATCATGCGTGCTTTGATTACTTCGAGAAAATAATAGTTTTTCGTCTCCCAGGTGTACATCTTTTAGTTTGATGGATGTACCACATGTAGTGATATTTTATATGTATCTTTGTTAAAGGCCCAACAGTTTCTCAATCAGAGCATAGGTTTTCTTTCCTACATTGTGGAGTTAGTATCTCAGGATCGTATGATTGAAGATGTCAGAATTGTGCAGTATTTTCCTGATGTATTTCTAGAGGAGTTACATGGACTTCCACCAGAGAGAAATTGAGTTAGAGACCACTTTGATGCCGATACACAATCGATCTCCATCCCTCCACATACCGAATGGCTTAAGCCGAACTCAAGGAGCTCAAGGTGCAATTGCAGGAGCTATTGGAGAATGGATTTATCTGTCCCAGTACATCACCTTGGGGTGCACCAGTCCTCTTCGTAAATAAGAAGGATGGATATATATGATTGTGCGTCGATTAGAAGTTGTACAAGAGGACAATAAAGAATAGTCATCTACTCCCACGAATAGACGATCTTTTCGATACAGGGTGCATAAATATTCTCAAAGATTGATCTATGATCAGGTTATCATCGATTGAGGACTAAGGACACATACGTGCTTAAGTCCACTTTTCACACCAGATACAACCATCATGAGTTCGTGGTCATTCATTTTGGTCTTACGAACACACATGGTGCGTTCATAGATATGATGAACACAATTTCCATCTATATTTAGATCATTTCGGGGTGGTGTTCATTGATGATATATTTATCTACTTACATGATGAGCATAAGCATGAGCAGCATCTCCACACTATTCCTGAGAACATGAGTTGTATGCAAAATACAACAAGTGTGAGTTTTGGCTTACCGATGTAGCTTTCCTCGATAATGTAATTTCTAAAACAAGCAAGGCAAGAGGTAGTGATGAATCTACGATTCATCGCCTTTATTCTTTTATTTTATCTTCATTTCCTTAGTCAAACACCTGTAAATACCTACTAATTCCATGAAATTACCATTTTGTATGCATTTGTTAAATATGCATTTTTAACAACTTTTATACTCAAATAAAAGAATAAAGAAGAAAAGAAAAAGAAAAGAAAAATAAAGGATGTGTTTATGAAATAAATGCAGGCTGACCCAAACCTCGAGAGAAGGTCAAGACTTGATCTGATCGACTAGGAAAGTAGGGGGAGATAGGGTCTTTAATTCAAAAACCCAAAAATAATTTGCACATTTTCCCTGTATATTTGTATAAAACTTGTACTATTTTATTTGTATATAAATTGACCTCAAATTAAATATTTTTCTAAACGAAAGTCGTAAATAAAAATGTTTTGTAAATAATAAAAATAATTGCCAAGCAAAATAATGCACAGAATACAAATAATCACACTCAGAAAAAGATGTAAAGCAATCATTGAAAGACTAATTTCGGAACCATACATGCTCAAATTGAATCAAAATCACTTCCATTGTACTCTAAATTAAATTATCTTTCAAATAGCTGTGATTTCATAATTTTTGGAGTTACGGTTGAAAAGTCAATTTTCTGGGGTGTTTTGTGCAGTTATACCGCTTACCTATTTTATATATTTATCCAAATCTATTTTTTATATATAATTTAAATAATTATAAATATTATATTCTTTATTAAAATAAAAAATTAAAAAAATAAAATTAAAAAAATCATTTAAAAATAATTTCCTTATTTGTACATGTGTATATTATACTATTTGTACATGATACTTGTATACAATTAATTTGCTTAAATAAAAATCACCAAAAAACTAAATATCTGACAATAATTAATTAAATTAATTTAATTACGAAATTTGGATTTAATTATTTAATTTATTCATTTATTTGATTTGAAAACTTACCCTATATATATTTGATTTTATGCCTTAAATAAACACCATTAAGGTGGCTAATTATTTTTTGTAAATTAATTATTTTAATTAATTTATTTAAATTCGAATTTTATTTTTAATTAATTAATTAATTTAATTTAATTAACTAATAAACACATTCCTTATTTATAAATATTTTCCTTTTTGATTTTTCCTTCTCTTTTTATTGGGCTCCTCCTCCCTCTTTCACAATTTGATCAATCTTTGGTGGAGAGGAGTCCGATCTCTAAGAGCAATATTGTCGAAGAAGGGTGCTCAGCCTCCGAGTCGTCTGGTAACAGCGATTTGATCCTTGTCGAGACCAACACGGTGTATCCGATCCCAAAGTGAGATCCAATTTTATTTTCTGACTTTCATTTAGATTAATTCTAGGTGTAGTTTTTAATGTTTAATCTTAGGTAATTCTTCATCCCGCTTTGACGTCCGATCCGAATCCGATTTCCATCCCATTTTCCGATCCTTACATTTCACATTCTGTCTCACATAATCAATCAACTCCGATCACGCACGGTGACCGGAGATCCAAGTCCATCTTCCATTCCACGGATCCGCATCCATTAACACCTCGTTTGATTTTTCACATTTTGAATAATCGGGACCGAGCCATCATGCTCGTGTCCTCCCATGTTCATGCCACTAAAAAATAATAAAAAAGTGTTCTATTTTTCTAACATTTGTTTTGCAGGAAAATTTAAAAAAAATCATATAAATACAAAAAAATCTGTTTTGTTTTGCTTACAATTTCTGTTTTAAAAAAATTATTTCTGTTTACCTAAAAAACAAAAATATAGCATCAGAGCCGTCGGCCCGCTCCTCGTCCGCACGATGACCCACTGTCGTCATTGGCGGCGCATCTGTCTCCAGCAAGCAAACGCCTCCAGAAACCACGCCGCTCCTCCGTCGCCACTCTAGATCGTGTGCGTCGTCCTTTGCCCTCCAGCTGGCGGCGACACCATTCTGTTCGCCACCACCGCCGATCTGTTTGCCAGCCGTGCGGAGCACAGCAGCGTGCTCCACCGTCACTGCCTTGTCGCGTGCCACTACAGCGGTTGGTGCCCGCTCCTCATCCCGTCGCGACTCGCCGCCGTTCGTCGCGCAAGGCCCGCGCCTCCAACCGCCGCAAAGAGCCTCTGCCCCGCGCCACCTTCGAGATATGGAGAGGGGCGGCGGCGGCGACCTCCCCCTTGTTTGCTCCTCTTTACTAAGAACGAAGGATCTAGGGAACCTAGGATTTAAAATTTTTTTGGGCAAATTGCATAATAGACCTCGGAAGTTTCCATATTTGTAAAATAGCCCCTGTCAGCACACAGCACTGATGAAGGCAAAATTCGCCTCGATAATAAATATATCTTCAGTCGTAGTATAGGAGGCGAATTTTGTTCAGCAAAAACCACAGTCTTTGAATGCTGTGGAATATTTATGCTTGGCAAGTCTACCAAGGTCGAACACAGGGACACACCTGCCTAATTATAGCTTTTGAATTTTGATTCGTGAAGTTCAATGTCAATTAATTTAAATTTCAGGTCCATATGCAATTTATGATGCACTATGCTAAGTGATGATATGATGCATGTATTTTTATCGGTTTTTATGCAAATATAAAGTGATGCATGGGCAAATAATGCAAGGAACATGCATGATGAATCAAAAGCTACAATTATACCCTAAAATGTGAGCAATGCAATGTAGAATGAAGTTAGAGTCTAATTGAACACATCATTAAAAATCGGTCATCAAATCCAGCAAGATAGATAGAGCATGGTCCCATTTTTGACATAAAAATCACTTCATTTAAAACAGGAGCAAATGAGACAAATAAGTATGCTAAGATGAAGAGGACAAAACAAGGATCAAAACGACACTAAAATCATGCAATTTGGACCTACGATGCTCAAGTTATGCTAAAAATAGTGCAAGGGCATAATTGTAGTAAAAATGCAATAAAATAAAAGGGATAAATATTGCATTTAGGTCCCTGGAGGGACCTAAATGCAAATAAAGAAACCGCATGGGCCTGTGAGTAATTTTTCCATGCGCGCAAGGGCCTTTTTGTAATTCTTCAAAACCATGAGGGTCCTCCCTATAATTTACCCAGACACGCACGTGGGGGCACGTGCCTGGGGACCAGAGTGCAAATATCAATTCTTCCAAGGTCGTTCCTGCAATTTACCCAGCACCTCACGTGCTACGCACGCGAGGGGCCAGGCTCGGAAGGAGGCTTGGGTTCGGGTCCACGTGGCAGCAACATGTGGCTCGGGTCAAGGTTCGGGACACCCGAGGCTGCTGGTCTGATTTGAGGCTTGGGTTGCCACGCGTCTTCATTACAGCCGTCCGATCCATCTGGATCGGACGGCACCTGTAGCTGCTGGTTCCTTCGCAGCCCACCGGAGAAGACTGTGCTCCGGCGGACCTGCTGGAGCTCCTCCGTGGGCCACACGCCCGCCTGAAGGTCGGTGAAGATATCTGGGCGCCTGGCGAAGGCCCTGGGAGTGCGGCGAGGCTCCGGAGCTGGTCGAAGGTGAAGGTCGGTGAAGCCTCGTCGGAGGAGAGAAGCTCGAAGGAGAGCCGATGCCAACTCCAGCCATTGAAGCTCGGAACACCTGCAAATGTTAGATAACCGAAGCGTGCAGTGAATGGTGAGTGAAGTGATGTGAGTGAGGGCCGTGTGGGGCGACGGGAGTGAAGGCCCAATGCTCCTTCTCCGGCGAGGCAGAGGAGGAGGTGGCGGAGAGTGGTTGGGGTCGTGGAGAAGGGAAGGTGCTGTCGGAGGGTATTGGCGAGGAACGGAGTGGTCGGGCAGAGCTTAGGGGCTGGTCAGATGGAGGTGAATAGGTCGGAAATAAGTGGCAAAATTCGAAGAAGAGAAGGAGGAGGAGACCCTCATCGGAGAGGGGGACCCATGGAGGAGGAGGCCTAGGCTGAGGGTCGGTTCGACCCTCCGGTCGTCGCACAACAGGGTCGACCTTTCCCTGGTGCTCGGCGGCTCGCCATTGACTGCCGCGACATGGCCGGGGGCCACGAATCACACCGGGGCTTCGGCCGTCGACGCCCCCTTGCAAGGGCTCCTCCGCTGTCACCGGAGAGCCAGGGGCTCGGGCCGAAGCTCCCAAATGGTGGATGATGCGTAGCGGTGGCGGAGGAGGGGGTTAAATAGTCGGAGGAGAACGACGGTTTCAGTGGTGGAGGGACGTTTTTGAATGGGGCGTTAATGGTGAGGGGGATAATGGCTGTGCATGGTGGTTGACGCGCGAGGATGGCAGAAGAACGGGGAAGGTAATGGTGGCGTTACATCGAGGGGGGGAGGTCCAAGGAGCCTTCCAAAAATGGAAGGGGGCAGTGCATGCGAGAGATTCGTAACGCCTGGGAACAGGGGCTTCGGAGGTAGGAGACGACCTCCTGACCGTTGGATTCCATGATCCAACGGCTGAGATGGAAGAGCGGCAAGGGCTGTGATCAGATCCTTAGGATCTGATCGAACGGCTGACAACGGAGCGGATGTGAATGGCTAAGATCGAACGATGGGGGCGATCTAACGGTGAGGGATTAAAGGGTGACGTGGCGTGTTGAGGAGCGTTAGATGATGGATTGATCGGGTGGCTTTGGAGAAGTGGTGATGTGGCAGGAGGGTAGGCGTAGATGGAAAGAAGATCGGAGGGCTGTGGTTTAGGCGCCAGTGTGCGGTTGAGATCTGATCTGAAGATCAGATCCAATGGCTGTGAACGAGGCGGGTTTGGGCGGCAGGGATGGAGGCGATGAGGAGTCGATCCAACGGTCCAGGAAGCGCGCCAGGTGGCGTGAAGAAGAGCGGGCCACGTGGGCGGCCCAGAGGGCGCTACGTGGCCCAATCAGATTAATTCAAACAAAAATACAAAGAAAAATAAAAAAGAATTAGTTAGAGGCCGAATTTGGAAAAAGTCAAAACATGAAAGTTGCTCGTCTCGATGAGATCTACAACTTTCATCTTGGGCAAAAGGCCAAAAGAGGTCACATGTACAAAAACTATTTTTGGGGGTATTTTTAAGGGGATAAAAACACCGATTTTGTGGTTTTGATTTATTTTTGTATTTTTTAGTGGTTTTAAAGGTCAATGAATTATAGACAACTTATCTACCTAATTTTTAGGGGTTTTTGAGTTATAAAATAATTACAGAAAAATAAGGGCAATTAAATACACAATAATTAAGGGTTAATTATACACAATATTGTACATGATAAAAATAGAGTTTTAAAGGATATTTTTATTGGCTTGTTTAAGCAGGGATTTTAATAAGGAGTTTTTAGCATGATGAATACGAGATTCATCATACCCCTATACTTAAACCATGCTCGTCCTCGAGCATCTAAAGAATGAAGGAGTCGGATTAATTCCTGACAGTGCGTGTGAAAAATTCAAGGCTTGATCTTTCGAAGACCCTTGACCTGAGTGATCCTAAAATTCTGGGTTTATCCAAGCCTTAGTCAGAAGGAATCCAACTTCTCTGATGATCAGACTCTCTTTTTGTACATATAATATAAGGATATGACATTTAGTGTACTGCATTTCATGAGAGCCGAGTCGATGCATCACCCAAAGTTCCAGTCCCAAAGATTCTCCTATAGACCTAATCCTCAATACTAGGAATAAGTATGTTCTTGCCCCAGTCCACCGTCTCATTAGTTTGTCAGACTTTGAAATGTTGATGGACGGCCAGATGATGGAGGTACTGGGATTGTGTCTAATTTTCCCACCCTCACATTGGAACAAGGGGTCTCTCGAGTGCCTTTTACTCAACACATGTATATTATTATTATGTTGATCAATGTGTCCGTCAAGAGAGTTGGAGTCGTCTGCACTTGTTTTTCTGGGAGTACACCGGGGTGTGTCTTTTCTGAGTATCTAAGATACCTTCGACACCCAGACTTGTATCGCTTACGATGCAGGGCCCTTTTTGTGGTGTCAGCCCGACTCCTTGGTCCTATTTAGCGCTTGGTCCAAGTGGACACTTTGAAAATGGTTGGGAGCGCTCGCCATTGGTGGAAGCTCATTTGGAATTGACTTTGATTTTAGAGCTTTTCTTTAACATTTCATTTCTTTTGTTGGCTAGCTCCACTGCTTTTACCAAGAGATTGGCGCACACTGATCAACAAGTTTCTTTAAGTTTCATCACACCCTGGCACTTTTAGGTAAATATCAAGAGATAGCATATGAATCTTGTTCACATACTGGCTAGGGTTTTTGCTGACACTCAGGTTTTCTGAAGCCTTCATTAACTTTATCCCATCCTCGAATATCATTAGATCGGGTCTAAATTTAAATCTCTGATCCTAGTTCCTCAAGTGATATCTCATCTCAGCTCATCAATCATGCAGTTGTGGAAGTGACTGTGCTGATCATATTTTCTTGAAAGTAGAGATAAAGAGTGCAATATAGCACTCAAATCTTTCAAACCAGAGGAGTGTGGATATTTAAGTCATGAAAACCCTAATGACTAAGGCATGTTAACTCAGACTCTCAAGATCCCAGAGATCCAGTGTCCTCAAAAATCCTCAAGTCTTGCGTGAGCGTGAATGTGTCAGGAATACACCAACTCCAAGGATTAATGATTTTTTTGTGTGATTTTTATCTTTTGCAAATTTTTATGGGTTTTAATTTTATACTTTTTTTTAATTCCTCGGAGAGACAATGACTGGCCCAGGCTCAAATAAAAGTATACACTTTCAGCCAGTATGGGTGTAAGTACGGGCCAAGGCCCGTGTTACTTGAGGACGGGGCCGTATGCGATGTCCTCTAAACCACCCACTCTGCTAAGGGAGACCGAGGTTCCCTCACTGAAAATGCCTACTAAACCTAGTAGTCAGAGTCAACCTCCAAGAAAGATTTTCAATTTTTTTTAATACAGAAATATTCACAAAAATTAAACCCTCAAATTTTAATTTTTACAGGATTTTACTCAGTTCACTAGTTTACCAAAACCCAGCCCAAAAAATAAAATTTAAAAAGTTTTAAAAACGCGAGCTAAGGCTAAGGTACTATACAATAATATACGGTATACCCCCCTATACTTAAAATTTGCTATGTCCTCATAGCACAAGTGCCATGAAGCCAAGGCTCGGTTCAAGTACAGGGGGATATAGCGGAACTGAGGAGGAGAGTCCCCCTATACTTAGGCCAGCCAAAATTGGCCTAAGTACAAGAAGACGGGACGAGGGAAGGAAGAGCAGGCAGGTCCCCCCTATACTTAGGCTACAAATAGCCTAAGTAAGGTCTGTGTTAAGGGGGGGGGGGTTCTATGATACAAGGGTGAGGTGGAGGGAGTTCGTGAAGAATAGATATACACACACACAGAGAGAGAGAGAGAGAGCGATATTCAGGGGGCGGGTGAGGATGAATATGTGCGGTGTAAGTGTGTGGGGGGGGGATTTTTGTGTGTGTGTGTGTGTGTGTGAGTACAATATGCAATACTGAAATAAATATGCAGATGCAAGATTTTTTTTTTACAAAATGCAATGCAAGTTAACTGCTATAAATCTCCCAAATCCTTCACAGGGTCTCTTGCGGCCTCTTCAGCGAGAGTTCTTGACTTCACGCCTCCATGAGGATCAAGCGTCCTCGATCACCATGGGCCCTGCCACAAAAGATAAACGTTAGAAAAACCAGAGAAATTAAATCCGCAAAATAATATGCAACTAGATGATGCATGGAATGAGAACCTAGAAATTATTGAATTAATTAAAGAAAATTAAAATTCAAAAATTAAGCAAGGCCGTGTCCCCGGCAACGACGCCATTTAATGAAGGCAAAATTCGCCTCGATAATAAATATATCTTGAGTCGTAGTATAGGAGGCGAATTTTGTTCAGCAAAAACCACAGTCTTTGAATGCTGTGGAATATTTATGCTTGGCAAGTCTACCAAGGTCGAACACAGGGACACACCTGCCTAATTATAGCTTTTGAATTTTGATTCGTGAAGTTCAATGTCAATTAATTTAAATTTCAGGTCCATATGCAATTTATGATGCACTATGCTAAGTGATGATATGATGCATGTATTTTTATCGGTTTTTATGCAAATATAAAGTGATGCATGGGCAAATAATGCAAGGAACATGCATGATGAATCAAAAGCTACAATTATACCCTAAAATGTGAGCAATGCAATGTAGAATGAAGTTAGAGTCTAATTGAACACATCATTAAAAATCGGTCATCAAATCCAGCAAGACAGATAGAGCATGATCCCATTTTTGACATAAAAATCACTTCATTTAAAACAGGAGCAAATGAGACAAATAAGTATGCTAAGATGAAGAGGACAAAACAAGGAATAAAACGACACTAAAATCATGCAATTTGGACCTACGATGCTCAAGTTATGCTAAAAATAGTGCAAGGGCATAATTGTAGTAAAATGCAATAAAATAAAAGGGATAAATATTGCATTTAGGTCCCTAGAGGGACTAAATGCAAATAAAGAAACCGCCTGGGCCTGTGAGTAATTTTTCCATGCGCGCAAGGGCCTTTTTGTAATTCTTCAAAACCATGAGGGTCCTCCCTGTAATTTACCCAGACACGCACGTGGGGGCACGTTCCTGGGGACCAGAGTGCAAATATCAATTCTTCCAAGGTCGTTCCTGCAATTTACCCAGCACCTCACGTGCTACGCATGCGAGGGGCCAGGCTCGGAAGGAGGCTTGGGTTCGGGTCCACGTGGCAGCAACATGTGGCTCGGGTCAAGGTTCAGGACACCCGAGGCTGCTGGTCCGATTTGAGGCTTGGGCTGCCACGCGTCTTCATTACAGCCGTCTGATCCATCTGGATCGGACGACACCTGTAGCTGCTGGTTCCTTCGCAGCCCACCGGAGAAGACTGTGCTCCGGCGGACCTGCTGGAGCTCCTCCGTGGGCCACACGCCCGCCTGAAGGTCGGTGAAGATATCTGGGCGCCTGGCGAAGGCCCTGGGAGTGCGTCGAGGCTCCGGAGCTGGTCGGAGGTGAAGGTCGGTGAAGCCTCGTCGGAGGAGAGAAGCTCGAAGGAGAGCTGATGCCAACTCCGGCCATTGAAGCTCGGAACACCTGCAAATGTTAGATAGCCGAAGCATGCAGTGAATGGTGAGTGAAGTGATGTGAGTGGGGGCCGTGTGGGGTGACGGGAGTGAAGGCCCAATGCTCCTTCTCCGACGAGGCAGAGGAGGAGGTGGCGGAGAGTGGTTGGGGTCGTGGAGAAGGGAAGGTGCTGTCGGAGGGTGTTGGCGAGGAACGGAGTGGTCGGGCGGAGCTTAGGGGCTGGTCAGATGGAGGTGAATAGGTCGGAAATAAGTGGCAAAATTCGAAGAAGAGAAGGAGGAGGAGACCCTCATCGGAGAGGGGGACCCATGGAGGAGGAGGTCTAGGCTGAGGGTCGGTTCGACCCTCCGGTCGTCGCACAACAGGGTCGACCTTTCCCTGGTGCTCGGCGGCTCGCCATTGACTGACGCGACATGGCCGGGGGCCACAGATCACACCGGGGCTTCGGCCGTCGACGCCCCCTTGCAAGGGCTCCTCCGCTGTCACCGGAGAGCCAGGGGCTCGGGCCGAAGCTCCCAAATGGTGGATGATGCGTAGCGGTGGCGGAGGAGGGGGTTAAATAGTCGGAGGAGAACGGCGGTTTCAGTGGTGGAGGGACGTTTTTGAATGGGGCGTTAATGGTGAGGGGGATAATGGCTGTGCATGGTGGTTGACGCGCGAGGATGGCGGAAGAACGGGGAAGGTAATGGTGGCGTTACATCGAGGGGGGAGGTCCAAGGAGCCTTCCAAAAATGGAAGGGGGCAGTGCGCGCGAGAGATTCGTAACGCCTGGGAACGGGGGCTTCGGAGGTAGGAGACGACCTCCTGACCGTTGGATTCCATGATCCAACGGCTGGGATGGAAGAGCGGCAAGGGCTGTGATCAGATCCTTAGGATCTGATCGAACGGCTGACAACGGAGTGGATGTGAATGGCTAAGATCGAACGATGGGGGCGATCTAACGGTGAGGGATTAAAGGGGGACGTGGCGTGTTGAGGAGCATTAGATGATGGATTGATCGGGTGGCTTTGGAGAAGTGGTGATGTGGCAGGAGGGTAGGCGTAGATGGAAAGAAGACCGGAGGGCTGTGGTTTAGGCGCCAGTGTGCGGTTGAGATCTGATCTGAAGATCAGATCCAATGGCTGTGAATGAGGCGGGTTTGGGCGGCGGGGATGGAGGCGATGAGGAGTCGATCCAACGGTCCAGGAAGCGCGCCAGGTGGCGTGAAGAAGAGCAGGCCACGTGGGCGGCCCAGAGGGCGCCACGTGGCCCAATCAGATTAATTCAAACAAAAATACAAAGAAAAATAAAAAAGAATTAGTTAGAGGCCGAATTTGGAAAAGTCAAAACATGAAAGTTGCTCGTCTCGATGAGATCTACAACTTTCATGTTGGGCAAAAAGCCAAAAGAGGTCACCTGTACAAAAGCTATTTTTGGGGGTATTTTTAAGGGGATAAAAACACCGATTTTGTGGTTTTGATTTATTTTTGTATTTTTTAGTGGTTTTAAAGGTCAGTGAATTATAGACAACTTATCTACCTAATTTTTAGGGGTTTTTGAGTTATAAAATAATTACAGAAAAATAAGGGCAATTAAATACACAATAATTAAGGGTTAATTATACACAATATTGTACATGATAAAAATAGAGTTTTAAAGGATATTTTTATTAGCTTGTTTAAGCAGGGATTTTAATAAGGAGTTTTTAGCGTGATGAATACGAGATTCATCAAGCATGTGCTTTGCACGTGATAAACTAGATAATTTGCAATTCCTGCCTGCAAATTATTTCTTGTTATATTTTGATGCAAAAACTTTAAATATTTGAGTTCCAGTCTCTGTGTTCCAAACATTAAATTTGCTTACTCTCCTTGATGAAATAAATGTTTTTATTACTCTAAAAATTTTACAAAAATTTGTGTATGCTCCTGCTATGTCCTTGATCATTGTATAAAATTATCATCGCATTTCATCATCATTTGATATTTTTTTAAAAAATTAAAAACAGTGTCTTTTTCTCTGTCTGAACTTAGAAAAATCATAAAAATTCAAAAATTTATCTAAAAAATCCAAAAATTACTATAGATGTATTTTATTACCCTTTAATTTATTTCCAACTTTCATGCATTAATCATTTATAAAACCTCAAAAAATACGAAAAACTAAAAATCTTATAAAAATTGTAAAAAATTCCAGAAAAATAAAAAATTAGTGATTTCAATTCTTGTGTGTAGATATTTGTGTATATTTTGTATAAAAATCATTGCAAGAGTTTTGGGCACTTAATTTAATTTTAAGTTGCAAAATACTCTTGGATGTGCACTGTTTACCTTGTTTGACAATGTTTGATTTTTTTTTAAATCACAAAAACATCAGAAAATTCTAAAAAAATTACCAAAAATTTTTAAACCTGTAAAACCTAAAAAGATTTTTTTAATTTTATGATCATTTTTGGATATTTTGAAAAATACAAAAAGTGTGGTGTGTGTTTTTATCCCTTTGTGAGTATTGTTCCTAATCTGAAAATTAAAAAATTGAAAAATTATAAACCACTAAAAATTTTATTTTCGAAATTTGATTGCTAAGTTTTTAAATCGTGCTCCTTGTGTTTGACCCTGGTCGCTATATCCGGTAAATTGAATAGCAAAAACCGCTTACATTACTTTTCATTAATTGTCGATCTTTAAAGTGGTTTATATATATTTCTCGTTGACCGAATCGATTGGTTGAGAACAACGATCATTGCATATTTATTCCATCTTAACTCCACCGGTTTCCGGTTCATCAGAATGGCATTGTTGCCGAGGAGACACAGCTTAGTAGTCATATTTCAGTTTTCTTGTCTCTTTATATTATAATTGTTTACTGACCATCATCTGTTTTCTTTTTGTGCGAGGAACCGCTTGGAGGGCGACTTGGAATCTTTTTGAGGACTCGCACAGGAGCAAGAGCAGGGAAGTACAAGAGACATTTATTTTATTTAGAGAACATTTTTGTATTGTAATAACTTAGATACTTGGACTCTTCTTGGACTTGGACTTGGACATTATTCGGAGTCTGTTTCGCTAAGTGCCGGTGTACTTGGAGGACCGCACTGCTGTTTTCGTGTTTTCTTGATTTCACCGCCTTACTTTCTATTTGATTCTCGCGGATTTAGCCCGAGATGTAGGATTTTGATTGATTGTGACGTAATTAGCTAAGGCCCAACACCTAATTGCTTGCCTGTCCCTATAGAACGTAATTGGACCTTGCTAAAAATAAATTAAAAAAGTTAACTTAATCATTTGAGAGGCCACGCGCTGCCAGAGGTCGTATACAGCGCTGGCAGGATCCATTGTGGCAGACACCGATCGATATCTGAGACTGGATTCATGACTCTTTCTCTTATTAGTTAGCTATTTGTTCTTAACTATCAATAAAAGTTGCTCGTTTAAGGTTGATTTCCTTGTGCATCATATAGTTAGTTTCCTTTCAGTATTTAGTTTTATGCATGAATCATATTGCATGTAGAGTGCTGGAGCAAGGTACACATTTCTATCTCTGCATGCATCATTGTGTTTGACCGTGCATCAGCTTTTTCGAATTCCTCCCCATATTTTTAGACTCAAAATAATCAAAGGAAATCGAAAAATTCATTAGGAGTTGTTTGTTACCGAAAAATATTTTAAAAAGTAAAATCAATAAAATTTGGGACTGCTAATGCAAACTTGACCATAAAAACCACCTCAACAAAAAATATTTGTTTTGGAGAGAGTTACCCCCTCATTGTTTGGTTTGCTTGAGCGAGAGAGTGACCCGCACACTAGGATAGAGCCACACCTGAACTTCATTAGACTACTGGTCTCGGAGTTAGTCATTCTCCAGTGAGGATCTCTCCGGTAGCTGGTAAAGTGGCCCGCGATGTCCATAACAGATTGAATTGATTGGATAACCGGTAAACGATCCACAATTCATACTGGCTGGGAAAGATCTAGCTCTGGGATTGAGCAAGTCTCTTGAGAGCATCAGGTTCCTAACGGTTCACTTAATCGCTCTGCAAGCTTGATTTATCACCTAAAATAAAATTGACAAGATAAATGACCGAACCTATACGGTCATCATCTTGTGTTGAAGGTGAATTGGGAGTTTGACTTCTCATCGTGGTTGCATCTAGATCTCATCCGCACTACTCCGACATCACGATAATTGGTAGGAGATCCCTTAGGCTGCCTCTAGCAGCATCGCTCTCGAGCACTCCTCCCCACTCATCTAGGGCAGCTTCAGAGAGCCCAGACCCGCTCTCCGAACCTGATTTCTCTACCACCCTATCCCCCCTCGACCACCCTTCTTCCACCAGTCCTGAGGTATTCGAGCAGAGGCCAACACAGATTTATGTTCACTTGAAGGCACCTAAGTTGGGATCTTTTGCCTTTGTAGAGACCCGCAAGATGGCCAACAGTGAGGAACGCACCGATGGGCAGCCCCAGGGTTCTACTTATGTTCTTGATCAGGGCGCCATCAACAACACACTCCTAGCCTCCCCAGAAATGATGCAGAGACAGATCAGAGATCAGGGAGCATTTATGGCCGAGGTGCATCGTGAGCTAGCACAGATGTGAGCCGACAGAAGAGAGCCGCATCGAGCAGCTGATGGAGATATCCCAGCATCTGGAGGAGGAGTAGACAAACACCCAGATGATCAGCCAGAGCCAGCTAGACGACCATGTCCGATGAGGTAGTTGTACAACCTTGGTGCAACTCTCACTCATCGATGGTTCAGCTCCCTGAGATTCTGTGCGACTTCAAGCTCGACCCCCAGACGATTCAGCTCTTGCCCAAGTTCCATGGGCTAGCCATCGAGGAGCAGCATCTGCACTTACAGGAATTCGAGATGATCTGCAGCACGGTCCACGATAGATTCATGGACGAGGACACTATCAAGATGATAACATTCCCTTTATCCATGGTCGACAGAGCAGCCTATTGGCTGAAGCATTTGGGGAGATATTTTACCACTTGGGAGTAGCTTCGGACCGAGTACTTGAACAAGTACTATCCACTCAGCCGGACCAATGCAACAAGAGCTTTAATCAACAATTTCACCATGATCCCCAATGAGCAGTTTAATGAGGCGTGGGATCGATTTTGTGAGCTCATCGACCGGTGTCCACACCATGACATATCCAAGCCCAATCTTATCCAGAGCTTCTTTTGTGGGATGACACCGGAGCTGCAAGGGCTAGTTAATGCTTCTTGTGGGGGTTCCTACTTCACCAAGTACGAAGACCAGGTCTGCACCATCTATGAGGAGATGGTCAAAAACTACACGGTGATGTCTCGGACCAGGCTCTACACTCAGGGGAAGCCCCAACCCCAGGTCGTATCCTATTAGAGGATAGCACAGGTTGATGCGGGTCCATCCATTTCTTCGTCAACAGCAGCAGCACAGGCAGAGTCTTCAACTGCTGACATGGGTATTATCAGCGAGAAGTTGGACCGTGTAGAGATCATAGAGAAGAAGCAGTGCCAGGTCATGACACAGATAGATCAGTTGGCATAGACTCTTAGTGACCTGAAGATCCATATCTTGTGTCTCCAGGAGGCACAAACAGCTTCTCAGCCCCGTCCCAAGTCACGGGGTGATCCTAGCAGCAACAGCTCTTCCCAGCACTCCGCCCAGTACCGCCAGGTTCACCACATCCAGGCGGAGCCTGTTCAGCAGTTGCATCAGCACTACACTCAGCCATCACCTCAGGACACTCAGATGGTGGTGTATCAGTCGGACTAGCCTCTGGCAGTCTTTCCCCCTTTCGAGGACGAACAGGAGCCGCTGATGGAAGTCAACGAGATTTGGTATGACCGACAGCAGGCCGGGATCCACCAAGATCATCTCGGATTCAGGTGGTCTACCAGAGGCACCTCGTCCTAGCAGCAACCTCCAGCTCAGGGTGGACAGAGTAGCCAGCAACAGCAGCCCCGATACTCCCAGATACAACAACACTTCCAGCAGAGTCCTCGTCCCTACCATCAGAGACAATAGTAGAGTCAGCAGCAACAGCCTCAGCAGTATTCTAAGTCTCCCCCTCACCATTACCCGCAGAGACAGCCTTATTTCCAGCGAGGTAGCCTGTCCGGTTCTCATGGACCAGTCTATGAGAATTCAGCCCTTGACGACCTCACCCGCTTACTCACTGACCAACATGCATCCTTCCGGCAAGAGATGGATGAGTTCTAGTAGGAAATGAGGGAGATAATCAAGGGCAAAGCCACCATACACGCTCATATTGAACCTAACCCGGACAATCTGAAGAGGAAATCTGAGCATGAGCGGTAGGAAGATAGGAGACGGTGACTCGTCTAGGCGACAACCTGAGGTAGATGCTAGAGCACCAGATGGAGTCGAGAGCGGTACTGAGGTCACTGATGATGATGATCATTACGGTGGTACTGAAGCCAATAATGATGACCATCATTATGGTACTGATGCCATCGTGTCTTCAGATGTTGCAGATGGTGGTACTGGAGCCACCAAATTACCAGATGTTGAGCCAGAGAGCGGTGATGATGCTGCGAAGACAGACGTCGTGGGTGGTACTGATGCCGCCATTTATATTCCAGTTGTATTTCCTCCAATCTTTGTATCTCATGATAATATCACAAATACCAAAAAATTGAATAAAGGAAAGGTTTCTTCATCTTCTCCAAGTCCATATGTATTGCATGATGATTCTTGTATGGGCTCCATTCCTTCACAGAAGTAGGAACCCCTTCCTAACCCTCTATCTGAGGAGGGTCCAAATATCCCCTTCCCTCAAGCACTCTGCTTGGCGCATGGGAAGAAAATAGAAAATCCAAAAAAATCACAACAGTTAGAGTTCAACCAGCAGATGATCGACATATTCCATATCCAGCTGACTCTACAGGAGGCACTAGAGCACATCCCTCTCTTCTAGAAGCATTTGAGAGAGAAGACCACTATACATAGGAAGAAGAGGAATTGTACTGCAGAGATCCATGTGCTAACTCGTGCCACATATTTCGCTATTCAGAATCAATTGCCAACCAAGAGACCTGATGTAGGAGCTCCATATGTCAGATGCCACATTCATGAGCAGCAGTTCGATCGTACCCTATTAGACAACGGATCTTCGATTAACCTTCTTCCAGCTGCCTTACTTGATTGATTCGAGTTTGGCCCTATTAAACAGAGCAGGACGATTCTTCAGTTTGCTGATAGATCTGTTAAGAGGCTGAAATGGTTACTTAAGGACGTTGTCATCACAATTCAGGGCTTGAAATTCCATGTGGATTTTGTTGTATTGGACATGGAGGTCCCTAAATCTGTGACCCCCATCATCTTAGGACGATCATTCTTGACAATGGGGAGTAGTCGAGTTGATGTCCTATGGAAGATAGGAAGGGTACTTTCGCATCGAGGGTGAAAGTGTACAAATAAAGATGATCAAGGAGACCAGAGCCAGAGTTTCAGAGTACTCAAATCAGATGACTGACTCAGAGCAGATGACAGAGGCAGAGCTAGACATCCACCAAGAGTGGACTTTGTGATTACATATGATGAAGTGGTTTGGGTAGGTCCCGCATCACGAGCTCTTGTCACATCTTCATACATTGTAGATCACATATCATAGTAGATGAGTTTCAGAGAGCACACTCATGGAACATGATACAATAGAGGTTGTTTATCGTGGTCAAGATAGCGAAGATGATTTTGTTTCATGCGCTTCAGATTCAGATCCCTCAGTCACAGACACCGATTTTGACTGGCAGGAGTTCGATGAATATTTACTGTGTCTGGTACCTACAACTAGGGCAGAGAGTGAGCCAGGTCGTTGACAGAAATATCAGCAGGGCCATCTTCGTCAGATTTACCACTACATCGAGAGTTTTCACACACAGATCTGGTAGCATTCACTCATACATTTCAAAAGCCAGGTTTACCAGCTCCCACTTGTCCAGAATTAAAGACCTTACCGCAGAGCATGAAGTATAGATTCCTTGCGGGTGAGCCAGATATGTTACCATTCACCATCTCAGCGAATTTGATTGAATACCAAGAATCTCGTTTGATGGAGGTTCTTGAAAGAAACCGCAGGGTAATAGGATGGAGTGTAGCTGATCTCCAGGGGATAATTCCAACCATGCGCTCCCACCACATTTATCTCAAAGAAAATGCCAAGCCCTCGCGTGAGTTCCAGCGGCTGCTGAACCCGAATCTTCAAGAGGTGGTCATGAAGGAAATATATAAGTGGTGAAGCACCGATTTTATCTACCCCATATCCGACTCCAAGTGGGTTAGTCCATTGCATGTGGTACCCAAGAAGACGGGTATCACCACAGTTGTGAGCGAGTCTGGAGAAGAGATAGCTACCCGAGTATCCACTTCTTGGAGGGTCTGTGTGGACTACATACGATTGAATCAGGCCACCGAGAAGGACCACTTCCCGCTACCATTCATAGATCAGATCATTGAGAGACTAGCTGGGAAGAGGTACAACTGCTTTCTGGATGGGTATTCGAGATACATCCAGGTGGCCATAGCGCCCGAAGACCAAGAGAAAATAACTTTCACATGTCCGTTTGGAACCTATACTTTTAGACAGATGCCCTTTGGGTTATGTAACACCCCAGTTACATTCCAAAGGTGTATGCTCTCTATTTTCTTGGATAGGGTTGGTAAATTTTTAGAGGTCTTCATGGATGACTTCTCGGTCTACGAGGACCATTTTGATGCATGTCTTAATTACCTAGATCGAGTACTTCAGCGCTGCATCGAGGTCAACTTAGTCTTATCTTGGGAGAAGAGTCATTCCATGGTGACTCGGGAGACGGTCCTTTGCCATATCATCTCCAATAGGGGCATGGAGGTTGACCTGGCCAAGGTGGATATCATCATGAAACTCAATCCACCATCCAATTTACGACAGTTATGGTCTTTTTTGGGGCATGTTGGTTTCTACCAACGATTCATACAAGACTTCAGCAGGATTGCCCGACCACTTAGTGATTTGTTGACAAAAGACAGTGAGTTCCTTGTCGATGATAAGTGTCTTGCGTCATTTGAGACTCTCAAGAATCTAGTTGTTGAGGCTCCTGTCCTTCAGCCGTCTGATCGGTCTCTCCCATTCGAGATCATGATGGATGCCTCTGATTTTGCCGTAGGGGCCTTTCTAGGACAGAGGAGGGACGAATTACCATTTTCCATTCACTACGCTAGCAGTACAATGGATGCCGCTCAGCGGAATTGCACAATCACAGAGAAAGCGAAGCTAGAAGTAGTCTTTGCTCTTGATAAGTTTTGATCTTACATTATCAGATCTAGAGTGACTATTTATACTGATCACACCGCCATCCGATACTTAATGGCAAAGAAGGATGCCAAAGCCATATTAACCAGATGGATCCTTCTACTCTAGGAGTTTGACATAGAGATTATGGATAAACTTAGAGTCAAAAATGTGGTGGCGGATCACCTCTCCTGTTTAGAGAACCTTGAGGATTCAGATCAGATCACACCTATTACATAGACATTTTCAGATGAGGTGATCCTCGCAATCACCTCACTTCCATGGTACGTTGACATTGTAAACTATCTTGTAACGAAGAAAGTTCCACACGATTGGTACAGATAGCGACTTGAAACCTTTCTTGCGAAGGCCAAGTCGTACCATTGGTAAAATTCCACTCTTTATCATGAAGTGGGGTATAGCATCTAGAGACGGTGTATTCCTCAAGAAGAGAAGCATAGTGTCCTCACCTATTGCCACAAGCTCGAGGCAGGAGGACATCATTCTGGGAGACGAACATCACAAAATGTGCTTCAATCCGGCCTTTGGAGGCCTACCCTCTTCAAGGATTCAGATGAATTCGTGAAGAGATGTACTGACTATTAGAAAATGGGCTCTTTTGGACAGAGAGATATGATGCTAATGCATCCCATTCATTTCTATGAGGTCTTTGACGCATGGGGCATTGATTTCATGAGCCCATTTCCTAAGAGTCAGGGATTTGAGTATATTCTTCTTGTTGTAGATCATGTGAGTCGTTGGGTTGAGGTCATCCCCGTCTGAACTGCAGATGCTAATACTGTTTGCAAATTCTTGAGGAAAAATATCATTTCGCGGTTTGGAGTACCTAGAGTTTTGATATCAGACGGGGGGACTCATTTTATCAACGACAAGGTAAGGGCCCTTGATAACGAGTTCAGCATCGATCATAGAGTTACTACTCCTTATCATCCACAGACTAATGGTCTTGCTGAGGTTTCTAACTGGGAGATTAAGACTATATTACATAAGGTAGTCTGCCCAGACTGAAAGGATTGGTCATAGATTTTGGACTCGGTCTTGTGGGCATATCAGACATCCTTCAAGACTCTATTGGGTACATCTCCATTCCGACTTGTTTATCGCAAGCCATGCCACTTACCAGTTGAGCTGAAGCATAAGTCACATTGGGCAGTCACTGAGATATTCTTAGATCCTGAGAGTGTAGGAGATCAGATAAAGGCAGAATTGGCATCCTGAAGGAGCTTAGAGATACAACCTTTTCGAGTAGCCTACAATATAAGGAGCAAGTGAAGATATGGCATGATTCCCACATCAACCATAAGCAGTTTGAGCCGAACCATAAAGTATAGTTATTCGATACCATGCTAAAACTATTTCTAGGGAAGTTGCAGAGCAAGTGGAAGGGACCATACTTGGTCCGGAAGGTGCATGACAATGGCAACACTGATATATATGAGATGTCATCTGAGTCCACCTTCCGAGTTAACGGTCAGCGTCTGAAGCCATATCTAGATCATGATCCGCTGATCGTCGATGTTGCCCCTAGTCATTTTGTATGAGATGTGATTTTTGACTCACATCATTTGCATCCCATGCCTGATTATCACTTCCTTCGGCAGTTGTATAGATCCGGATGTCCATATCGCACATTCTTTTGTCTAACATCCCATCTCCATCTCATGATTATGTTATACTTAGGGTGTACTTTACCCTAAGTATGGGGGTGTCAGCTTGTGATTATTCTTTTGATTCTTTTTACCTATGTTTTGTTGGCTATACGTAGGGATATTTTACCTGAGGTTTGGGGGAGGATGTATATGTATATCCTACTCCTCGCTTTTCCCCTTGTTTACATTCTTCTCTAATTAGGATTACTTGATCCTAAGTATAGGGGGATCACCGGACTTCTATTGATTATATCTTTTATTCGTCATTGTAGTTAGTATTCTTTTCACTTCCCAATACTTAGCACAAGTTATGTCTACCTTTGCAGCTCTTTGATCACTATGAGGACATAGTTCGAGCTAAGTATAGGGGTGCCGTACATATGTATATATACTTTAGCCATAACTCGTACTTTCGTATTTTTAATATGGCTAAAATACTTGTAAAATTCAGTAAAAGACTAATAAAAAGATGTAAATATTTTCTTAAATTTCTTTTTGTATATATTGATTAATAATCAGGTTAAAATATTTTGAAAAAAAAATTTGGAAGTAGTTTGAAAACCTATGTGATTTTTTTAAACTATTTGAAAAATGTTTGAAAAATATTTTCAACCTTTGTAAAAATATTTTGGCTTGTAAAAAATTTTCTTTTCTTTATGTGAAATAAAATTATTTTGTAAAACTATTTGCAAATATTTTGAAAATGGTTCAAAACTTATTTTGAAAATCTTTATATACACTATTTGAAAAATGTTTGCAAATAGCTTTTAAATGTTTGTAAATATTGTAAAATTGTTTGAAAATTATTTTGTACTATAGTTTTCAAATTATTTGTAAAATTATTTTCAAATAATTTTGAGGAATATATGCATCACACAAAAAATCGAACTGTATGAATTACTCAAGTCGTAAATCTTTTCACCAGATTCTTGTAAATAATTGACTCACTCCTGTGTAAATATGTGTATCTCATCCCTAACCCTTATTAAAAACATTTTTTATATACTTGTATATATATTACTAACCATTTATTTATATATATAACTACAAAACCCAAAAGTCTATAAAATTTGCATAAAAAACACTCTTTTTGCATGTGCATTATTTTTCAAAAATCCATAAAAAGATCAAAATTACAAAATTGTTTCACAAAAAAGATTTTGCTTTCTTTTCCTTGCATTGTACATATTTCTTGCATTTGCATGTGCATTTTTCAGGATAATATTGACATTTAAATTAAGTCTGGAATAAAATTGAAGAATGGAGCTTAGTTGGACCTTAAGCCACTTAATTTCAGAGAAACCTTGATAAGAATTGGAGTTAAGGATTTTCAGGTCCTAGTGACTTATTTGAGTCCATAAGACTATGTTCACATGTCATCTTGATTAGTCTAAGTAGAATAGTTAACAACATACGCATGATTCTTTCAGACCGTGGCTTACCTTGGACAAGCACTCTACAGCTTATCTTCATAGGAGGAGGTAGTGAGGGGGCAGAATCTTTTGGCTTGGGGTAGCATATGAGGGTAGTACATCTAGGCAGAAGCTCTCGTCCTCCTCTAAGGAGGAAAGTGCGTTTGATGTTGAAGTCTAAAGACAAGATGATGTGGGGTTGCAATAATGCTTCAAAAGAGGGATAGTCTACTAGATCAAGAGGAAAAAGTCCTTATGTACATGCCACACCTTGTATATATTTTCAAAAAAAGAAAAAAGAAAAAAATGCAGAATCTCCAAAGTGGACATGCCTGATTGAAAAATAAAATGCCTACCGGAATGTATATACAAGTGAAAAAAAAGAATAAGAGCTTCAAAGTCAAATGTTTGTAAGCTTGCAGCGGATGACTTGGCTACACTGGTCATGCATCCAAGGATAGGTAGATACACTATTTACAGTCCATTCTCTTCTCCATCCCCTCTTCTTGAGTTGGTTGTACTTGAACTTAAAAGGGAATATCCCCGCTCCTTGAGGAAAGAGTTGCTAGACCGGGGGATTAGACTTAACTTGTTGAGAGAGGTTGTTTCTTTACTACTTTTGAGATGAGGAGCTATATTTCACTTACACCGTACAAGTAAAGATTCATAGTCATAAGAATTTGTGTATGTAGACTTGTTCTGACCTGATTGTTGAGGAGATCTGCATAGGAGTCTTGTGGAACTTAGAGACTGTTAGGTTTTAAATCTATTTCCTATTAAGGTTCTGACACACTAATAATCCAAAGGTCCGACAGAGCTCCATACTATAATTTTATGAAGATAAGTTTAAAAGTCAACATTGTTATAAATTCTTTCCTTTTTCGTTTTTTATTTTTATGGTCACTGATTTTCCAAATAAGTGTTTGCTAAGGGACTAGCAAAGGTAAAGTATAGGAGAATGATGAATCCACGATTCTTTGTCTTTATTCTTTTATTTTAGCTTCATTTCCTTAGTCAAACACCTGTAAATACCTACTAATTCCATGAAATTACCATTTTGCATGCATTTGTTAAATATGCATTTTTAACACTTTTTATACTCAAATAAAAGAATAAAGAAGAAAAGAAAAAGGAAAGAAAAAATAAATGATGTGTTTATGAAATAAATGCAGACTGATGCGAACCCCGAGAGAAGGTCAAGACTTAACCTGATCGACCATAAATAAAGTAGGGGGAGATATGGTCTTTAATTCAAAAATCCAAAATAATTTATAAAATTTTCCCTATATATTTGTATAAAACTTGTACTATTTTATTTCTACATAAAATGACTCAAATTAAATATTTTTCTAAACAAAATTTGTAAATAAAATATTTTGTAAATAATAAAAATAATTGCCAAGAAAAATAATGCACAAAATACAAATAATCACGCTCAAAAAAAGCTGTAAAGCAATCATTGAAAGACTAATTACAGCTCCATACAGGCTCGAATTGAATCAAACTCATTCCATTGTACTCTAAATTAAATTATCTTTCAAATGGTTGTAATTTCATAAATTTTGAAGTTACGGTTGAAAAGTGGGTTTTCTGGGGTGGTTTGTGTAGTTTTACCAATTACCTATTGTATATATTTATCCAAATCTATTTTTTATACATAATGTACAATTGTAAATATTATCTTCTTTATTAAAAATAAAAAATTAATAATATAAAATTAAAAAATCATTTAAAAATAAATTCCTTATTTGTACATGCGTATATTATACTATATGTACATGATACTTATAAACAATTAATTTGCTTAAATAAAAATCACAAAAATTAAATATCTAACATTATTTAATTAAGTTAATTTAATTACGAAATTTAGATTTAATTATTTGATTGATTGATTTATTTGATTTGAAAACTTACCTTTTATATAAAGATTTGATTTTATACCTTTAATAGCCACCATTAAGGGGCTTTTTGTAAATTAATTATTTTAATTATTTTATTTAAATCCGAATTTCATTTTTTAAATTAATTAACTAATTAATTTAATTAACCAATAAACACATTTCTTATTTATATATACTTTCCTTTTTGATTTTTCTTCTCTTTTTATTGGGCTCCTCCTCCCTCTTTCACAATTTGATCAATCTTTTGTGCAGAGGAGCCCGATCTCTGAGAGCAATCTTGTCGGAGAAGGGTGACCAGCCTTCGAGCCGTCTGATGACAGCGATCCGATCCTCGTCGAGGCCGTCACGGTGTATCCGATCCCAAGGTGAGATCCAATTTTATTTTCCGTCTTTCATTTAGATTAATTCTAGGTGTAGTTTGTAGTGTTTAATCTTAGTTAATTCTCTATCCCGCTTTGACGTCCGATCCGAATCCGATTTCCATCCCATTTTTCGATCCTTACATTTCACATTCTACCTCACATAATCTATCAACTCCGATCACGCACGGTGACCGGAGATCCAGGTCCATCTTCCATTTCGCAGATCCGCATCCATTCACACCTCTGTTTGATTTTTCGCATTTCGAATAATCGGGATCGAGCCGTCGTGCTTGCGTCCTCCTGTGTTCATACCACTAAAAAATAATAAAAAGTGTTCTCTTTTTCTAACATTTGTTTTGCAGTAAAATGTTTAAAAAAAACAAAGAAATACATAAAAATCTGTTTTGTTTTGCTTATAGTTTCTGTTTAATAAAAAAATATTTCTGTTTACATAAAAAGACAGAAAAAAACAAAAAATATAGAAGCAGAGCCGCCGGCCCGCACCTCTTCCGCACGACGACCCACCGTTGTCGCTGGTGGCGCAACCACCTCCAGCAAGTAACCGCCTCCATGAACCGCGCCACACCTCTGCCGCCACTCTAGCCCGTGTGCGTCGCCCTCCGCCCTCCAGCGGGCGGCTACACCGTCGCCAGCCGCAAGGAGCACAGCCGCGCGCTCCACCGTCATCGCCTCACTGCGCACCACCACAGTGGGCGGCGCCGCTCCTCGTCCCGCCGCGACTCCGCCGCCATCCACGCACAACGCCCGCGCCTCTAGATATCGTAAAGAGCCTCCGCCTCGCACCGCCTTCTAGATCTGTAGAGGGGTGGCGGCGGCCTCCCCCTTGTTTGCTCCTCTTTGCTAAGAACGAAGGATCCAGGGAACCCTAGGATTTAAAAAAATCTTTTGGGCAAATTGCATAACAGACCTCGGAAGTTTCCATATTTGCAAAATATCCTCTACCAGCACACAACACGTGCTCTACACATGATAAACTGGGTAATTTGCGATTCCTACCCATATTTATTTCTTGTTATATTTTAATGCAAAAACTTTAAATATTTGCTTTCTAGTCCCTATGTTCCAGACATTAAATTTGCTTGCTCTCCTTGATGAAATAAATATTTTTATTGCTCTAAAAATTTTACAAAAATTTGTGTATGCTCCTGCTATGTCCTTGATCATTGTACATCAACAGTGTCTTTTTCTCTGCTCGAACTTAGAAAAATCATAAAAATTCAAAAAATTTTCTAAAAATTCCAAAAAAAATTACTGTAGGTGTATTTTATTCGCATTTAATTTCTGTCAATTTTTTTGCAATCATTTATAAACCCTAAAAAATTGTGAAAAACTAAAAATCTTATAAAATTTGTAGAAAACCCCAAAAAATTTGAAAAATGGTGATTTCAGTTCTTGTGTGTTGATATTTGTGTATATTTTTGTATAAAATTATTGCTAGGAGTTTTGGGCACTTAAATTTATTTTAAGTTGCAAAATACTCTTAGTTGTGCATTGTTTACCTTGTTTGACACTGGTTGATTTTTATAAAATCACAAAAACATTGGAAAATTCTAAAAAAAATTACCAAAAATATTTTAAAACCTATACAATCCAAAACTATATTTTCTGCAATTTTCTAGTCATTTTTGGATATTTTGAAAAATACAAAAAGAGTGTGGTGTATGTGTTTTTATCACTTTGTGCGTATTGTTCGTAATCTGAAAGTTAAAAAAAAATAAAAAACCACTAAAAAATTTATTTTCGAAATTTGACTACGAAGTTTTTAAATCGTGCTCCTTGTGTTCGACCTTGGTCGCTATAACAGGTAAATCGAATAGCGAAAACCACTTACATTGCTTTTCATTGATTGCCGATCTCTAAATGGTTTATATATTTTTCTCATTAACTGAATCGATTGGTTGAGAACAACGATCATTGCATATTTATTCCATCTTAATCGCATCGATTTCTGGTTCATCAGGTAGTAATGTCTTGGGAGCAGCCTAAGACAGTTAGCGAGGTACACATTTTTTAGGCCGCACAGTGTACTATAGACGTTTTGTTAGGGGCTTCTCCCAGATAGCCATATCACTTACTCGATTGACAAAGAAGGGCATCCCCTTTATTGTGTAATCACAAGTGCGAGCTGATTTTTTCCACACTAAAGGAGATACTGATCTCATCCGTCCTTCAGGCATCTTAAATTTTACGGTTTACACTAATGCCTCGAAGGAAGGTTTAGGAGAATTGTTGATGCAACATGGTCATGTTGTGGCATACGCACTACGACAACTAAAGAACCATGAATGGAACTACCCTACTCATGACTTGGAGTAGGTAGTTGTAGTTTTCACATTGAAAATATGGCATCACTATTTATATGGGGTTACATTTGAGATTTTTACAGACCACAAGAGTCTCAAATATATTTTGATCAGCACAAGTTCAATATGAGGTAAAGACGATGTATGGAGCTGCTAAAAGATTACGACAACATGATCTCACCCTACTCATGACTTGGAATAGGCAACAATAGTTTTCACATTGAATATATGTCGTCATGACTGGGAATAGGCTGCTATAGTTTTCACATTGAAGATATGTCGTCATTATTTATATGGGTTCATGTTTGAGATTTTTACAGATCACAAGAGTCTCAAATATATTTTTGACCCACGCAAGTTGAATATAAGGCAAAGACGATGGATGGAGCTGCTAAAGGATTACGACAACACGATCTCTTACCATCCGGGTAAGGGGAATGTGGTAGTGGATGCTTTGAGCAAGAGAGCGCATACTGAGGGCACTGTAACATGGCTACATACTTGAGATGTGCTCACGAAAGTCAATGAGTTGCACCCATTCATTGTAACCGTACCTACTAAGTATAGTGGATTATGTGACATGATTATGCATGATTGATGAATCTATGATTAGTAATATGATCTATCAATTACCATCCTCCTTGATTAAATAATTCAATAAAAATCTTCATTGATTCTACTTTATTAACACTTGATCCTTCTCCTGTAAATAACCCTAATTATTGTATCAATGTTATCCCCTTTTATTTTCTTTATTTTCCTTATTTTATTTAAAAATCTTTAAATATTAGACTAAATATTGTAGATATTTTTTTGGTTTTAAAAAGAAATAAAAAAGATAAAAAATCATAAAAGAATTAAAAGATAGCATTTTTATTCATTAAAAATGCGTTCAAAAATTTCTCTGTGTCTGTTTGATCTTTTTTGACTTTTTGTCCAACATGAAACTTGGAGATCTCATCGAGATCTACAACTTCCTATTTTGATTTTTTATTAATTCAACTTTATTTTATTTCTTTTATAATTTCTTCTTATTTTTCTATTTAGAATAATGTGATTGGGCCACATGTCGCTCTTTGGAGCTGCCATGCGGCCCACTTCTCATGCTGACACTTGCCTTCCCTCTCCACCTTTGGATCATCCTTTCCCCAATAGCTACCATGCTAGTATTGACATGGCACCTTTTAAGGCACTATATGGGTGACAATGCACCACTCCCTTGTGTTGATAGGAAGTGGATGATAAAGATATTTACTCCATTCAAATAAGCGAGGATACTACAAGAACCGTAGAAATGGCTAGAAAGAAATTGTTAATTGCACAGAGCCATTAAAAGAGTTACACTGATCAGAGGCATCACAATCTCGAGTTTGAAGCCAGAGATTTGTCCTCTTGAAAGTATCTCTAATTAAGGTTATTCAAATATTTGGTGTCAAGGGCAAGCTGGCATCGCAGTTCATTGGCCCTTTCAAGATTTTGTCTATTATCGAAATTCGCTTGGGCCTTATTTGTAAAAAATCCATGTATGGGCATATTTATGCAATTAAATATAATAGACGGGGGTAAAACTGTAGTAAACCCGGACATATGTTGCACATGACATCTATACTTCTCTACAATGTGAAGAAGTTCGTAGTGCTCGACTATAAATTCCCCAGGACCCACGTGCGGGGCTTCTGCGGAATAGGCCCGATATATGGTTCGGTAGGGGCAGGTGGCTCGAGCCACATGGGTGACACATGTGCTTCAGGGTATGGCTCAGTCCCACCGAGTTGGGTGGCTAGTGATGAAGGCTGGGATGTATCCTAGACCATGGGATCAACATTGTTGGGTACGATACAACGATGCATGTAGCTTGTAGACGGCTGACCTCCTTTACGTGCGGTGGCACAATAGTTGGGCTCCAACAGGCTGGTGATTTCTCCTTCGTCCTCCTCTCGCCTTGCTGAAAGTTGAGGAATCTCAACATAGGTCTGAAGAAGAGCATGGATGGGTGAAGAAGAGCTGATGACCCATGATTCGATGGGTTGATGAAGCCTCACCGAAGGCCGGGCTTGATAAGTCTTCACTCCATCACCTTTATTCTTTCATTTTGGCCTTTAAACCCTAGCTAAATGCATGTATATATCATTATTTGCATGAAATAATATTTATTAAAGATAAAATAAAAGAATAAAGAAAAGAGAGAAAAGAAATGAAATGCCATAGGAATTGAATGACCCTAAACCATGATACCTAGGCATGATGATAACTGGATCGACAAGGAATAAAGTAGAGGGAGATAAGGGTCAGACATATAATAAAAATCCGAATGTTTATTCTTCAATAAAGCCAATTTGGGGCCTATTTTATTCTTTATTATTTATACATCAAATCAATAAAACTTTGTACATGAAAGTTGCAGATAAAAATACATAGAAAATACAAAATTTACTTCACCTAAAATTATGCATAATGTGCCCTAGACACTCAAAATAAAAAGCCAAAATCCAATCTTCACAGACCTGTATCTTCTCTATAGTGTATCAAAATTGACAAAATCACCTTTAATTGTATATAAATTTTAATAAGCTATATAATGAATGTGCTTTCATTCAATTTTAGTTAAGATGCAAAAGTTAGATTTTGAACCCCTGTTGTATAATATACCAGGACAACATAATCAATTTAGTTATCTCTATATTTTTTACTATTTCATTTTTTTATAATTTAATAAATAATATCTAAAATACTTGTATATAATTAAAATAAAACAAAACCATTAAAAATACAATAAAATAAATTAATATATAAAAATACAGAGATGAATGGTTCATACTTATAACCATATAAGAAATATACGTATTTATTTAAGTGTACAAACAACTTCAGAAAAATATAATAAAAATATATTTATATGTATATTTAAATAAGTTATAATTATATAAATTTTTTATATAAAATCATAAAATTTAAAAAATAAAATACATAACATAGGTAAGTATACCTATATTGATACTTGCAAAAAAGTAACTTACAATAAACTAACTTAAAAATATCATAAAAAATACTACATAAAATAATAAATATTTTTCATTTTTCAACTAAAATTAATAAATTCATTTATTATCTTAAAATAAATTAATAACAAATTTATTTCTTTTTTTGCCATTTACTTGTCTGTGTGGACCCATGGGGGCGTGGTCAAAGTTGACCTTGGTCAACTCCCCATTCCTCCCTAGTCTACGTCTGATAAGCCTAGATGTACTTCTTCCTCAAATTTTCTTGTTTGATTCTTTCACTAATGAAGCTCAATTCCTTCTAGACTTTTGATCCTCGATCATAGAGCTTTCACGTACACCTCATTTTCCGATTAATGGAGCGTTGCATTGAGAACCCTTCTCGATCCAACCTTTGCATGCACATAAGCACATCACTCGAGTACCTTCGATTCTTGATATGTTCTTTCAACCTGTAGCCCTCAGATCAACCACCCTCGTGTCGAGTAAGGTGACAACAACCTCCCTGAGTGGTCTGCAGTGTGCGCACGGTGAGATTGGATGGGATCTGAGTTCGTCAAAGTTCCTCCTGGTAGATCTCCACCGACTCCCTGCTCCGGCGGGTTGAGCCATAGGGTGATGGTAATTTAGGTTGCTTTTGATTCTAACTTTCGTTTCCTGCACTTATTTTGTGCTTTATTTCGTTGTAGTAGCGTAGGATTATATCCTCGTAGTTCATTGGAGCTCATCTCCGACCATTGTTTTCACATGTATTCACCATGTTCCGACCACTAGTCCTCATCCATTTTATTTATATTTGTCTTCACTACTCATAGACCCTTTTCATTCACCCCATTCCTCCTACGATCAGGAGATTTGTTCTCCTCCGCCACCCTTCGTCGGAGAGTACCATCGCGCCCCATATCCCGTCCATTTCCACTCAATAAAGCCCCAGGAACAACCTTTTTGTGTGCTTGTGCTTTCCTTGAAGGTACCTGGAGCTAGAAGCCCAACTGGAGGTAATTTGGAAGTTGAAGGAGGTTCCCAGCTCGCCTAAGCTCCTCAGACCTCCTAGGACCGCTTCAGTGGTCCTTGAAGCTTTTTGAAGCCTTCAGCAGCTGCAGACCAGCAAGAAGAACATTCTGAACACCTGAGGCTTGCCGGAGACATTCGGAGGAGGAAGAGATAACAGATCAAAGCTCTCCTGTGCCATTGTTCTTCACTGTTCTTTAGGAAGAGCAACAACCACTCGATACTCTCTTCGCTCCAGATTCAATGCCAACCATCGGATGAGGGAGCCATCAACCATCAGTAGGATCTAATCCGAGCGCTTCATCTACAAACTGGCATCGCACGACCTGGAGGTTACACACGTCCAAGTGAAGATACCTATAACCGTTCGATCGCGCTTAGCATGGATATTTTGCATTCCCAACACCCGTACTTTTGTATTTTTTAGTCTAGACTCTTTCATCTACATTGTTTTATTTTTGTAAACTCTGTATTAAGAACCCTGCATTCCTATTATTTGCTCTTTAGTCCCTCTTCATGTCACCTCGCATGCTTCTGTGTGTGAGGGAATGGGCATTTGGCTAAGGGGACCTTGGATTATTTGTATTTCACTTCAATCCTTTAAATTTAAAGTAAAATGTCATGTCATAGTTTTTAGATAAATTGTAGTTTGGACCTCGCACTTTTTGAAAATTTTATTTATACCCCTTTCAGCGTATAATTTGTTAAATATTCAAGATAAATTGCATTTTGGACTTTGGATTTAATTAAGGGGTTCAAAAACCAGAGAATACTTTTTGATATTTACATTCACGTCCATGCAATAACATTTAATAATATTTCTTATATTTTGCTAATCAAAATTATCATTTTGAATTCAAAAAATCTAGGAAAATTAGTTTCATTACCTGGACACATTTCACATCACATATAATTTTCTTTGGCCAATTAAATTTATTTCCTATTTTATAAAATTTAAAAACATCACATTTTCTTTTTGTTAGAATTTAAAAATAAAAAAATGTAAAATCATCTTTAAAATTATAGAAAATCAGATATTATTTACTATTGTATTTTACAACTACAAATCAAAAACCCCTAAAAAACAAAAGAAATATACTAAAAATTGAAATCTACAAAAGAAATATCCAAAACCCTTGTAAAAATTATAAAGAATTCTACAAAAAGTCTAAAAATATTTGTTTATGTTTCTAATTTTTGTTTATTATATCTACTATATATCAAAAATAGTTTTGGAAATTTTTGAGCTTTTTAGCTATTTTTGAAATCCAAAATAATTTATCCTATAAAAATTATAAAGAATTCTATAAAAAGTCTAAAAATATTTATTTATGTTTCTAAATTTTGTTTATTATATCTACTATATATCAAAAATAGTTTTGGAAATTTTTAAGCTTTTTAGCTATTTTTGAAATCCAAAACAATTTATCTTATTAATATAAGTCATTGTTTTGATATTTTCATCCAATTAAAAATAAAAATTATTAAATAAAAAATATCAAAAATAGAAGAAATTATAAAAAATACAATAATATTTTATTTTTCTCATTTTGAGGACTCATAGCTATCTATAAATATAAAAGAGCAGCATATATATAGCTATATCTACTTATATTATTATTATTAAAAATGTCAAAAAATATTTTGAAAACCTTAAAAAAGTAAAAAGGATTGTACCTTAGGGTATTTTCTTAATTTTGTCTTTATTTTATATATTTATTATCTATATTATATCTATATATTACATACACTTATATTATAACTAATTAAATAGAAATTTGGAATCTAAAAATATGCAAATATAAAAAGAAAAACATAAAATTAAAAAAAAATTAAAAACGTATGAAAATATAAAAATCAAAATCCATACAAATCTATAATTAAAGATCCACTAAAAAATACAATAAAAAATTGACAAAGAGGACATTTTTGGAACTTAATTTCCCAATCTATCTTGTGTGCTCCCTGTGTTCGACACTCTACTTATACTTGCACCTATACATACATATTGTAGACTTATAATAAATTTTAACTCCATAATTATTTTGCATTGCGTGATCTATTTTGTGGGTTAATTGTTTAATTATTTAGGTTTTGTGAGAGGTTGCCTTACGATAATGTTCCTGGCTTATGTGGAGCATCTGACCCTCGCAAAAAGTGAGTTTTCAAATGTCGTCGTTGTCAGGGAGCAACAACACATAGATTTTTTGTGTTCCTCTTGTATATTTCTCATTTACTTATTTTTCATCTTATTTGATTTTATTTGGAATTGTAAAACCATCTTCCTTGTTTGATTTTGTTGCGAGGAATCGTGGATCGAGGGAGGCACTCCTAGGAGGCCTACACACCCACGTGAAGCAGAGTCAGCTTTTCAGCACAAGTTGACAGAAGATCACAACAAAAAGAAGAGTTGAAGATTTTTGAAAAAAATATCCTTTATAATTTTCTTTTATTTTTATTCTATAATTTAAGTGAGAGAGAGAGATACATTGAATTTGTAATAATTAGACTCTCTAGGACATTACACTTCACGAGGTCCATTGTCGGGTGTTTGTTCACCTAGAGGCCTCGTCGATTTCCTCTTTGTTTTCCGCTTTCTTTTTATTTGTTTCTCGTACTTTGAGTTTTCTACTTTATTTTTATTTCGTGTGATTGAGTCTTAGCATAGGATTTCTTGTCGTTAGGTTAAATCTTAAGCACTAACTAATTGCGTGCACCTATAGATATTTGATTGGACTTAGTCAAACTTAATTTCTTCTTACTTAGACTTAGAACCAAACGTCGCGAGAGACTCTCTAGGACATTACACTTCATGAGGTCCATTGTTTGGGTGTTTGTTCACCTGGGGGCCCCATCGGTTTCCTCATTATTTTTCGCATTTGTTTCCCACACTTTGAGTTTTCTGCTTTATTTTTATTTGTTTTGTGTGATTTAGCCTTAGCATAGGATTGCTTGTCGTTAGATTAAGTCCAAAGTCCTAATCAATTGCATGCACCTATAGATATTCGCTTGGACTTAGTCAAACTTAATTGATTCTTACTTAGACTTAGAACCGAGCACCCTGAGAAAAAATGGACATAGAATAACCGGCGAAGCGTCGTGTCCCTTGGGGCTGCAACCACCTGAGGTAGATGAAGATCTAGAAACATTGGATAGATCCAACGGCCTTTGATGGGCACTATTAGGCTGATCTAGGTTACTTGATCAAAAGATCATCTGACCACAAGTGAGGCAGTATGGAAGGCATCATGGTCATTTGATCAAAAGATTAGACGATGGAGACCGAGTGCGGGATGAGAAGAAGAGTCTGTCCACGTGGGGGTGATATAGTTGGGGTACGTGGACCAATCAGAAAATAGATAAATGGAATAAATAATGGTAAATAAAAAAATAAATGAAGTCAAATTAAAAATTGTTCAAGATGAAATTATTTATCTTTTTAAGATATATAACTTTCATGCAGAACTCAAAGTTGAAATACATCCCATATACCTACTTATTATTTTTGTAAGTATTTTTAATAAATAAACATACTTCTATTATTTCTTTTGATATTTTTATATAAAAATAATATATAATATATTATATACAATATTAATATAATTTTTATTGGATTTTCAAAAAGGAAAACACATAAAATAAGGAAATCATAAACACAAATATACAAATTTATTTATATACACTAAATAGTCTTATTTAATTACAAGGGGTTAAATGTTAAAATGAATTAGTTATTAGTTAAATTAGGAGATATTTACACCCATAATCCTGAGTAGTTTCATAATTACCCCATGAACTTTCGGTATTCACGAATTACATCCAGAACCTCGAATAATGGTTAACCTTTACATGGCATAACCATGTATCAAGTTCCGTCTTATTTCTCCGTTAACTCTAACGGAAAAGGTCAATTTTGCCCTTCAAAACCCATAATATTTACAACATGATGGCATTCATCAAACAAAATAACCCCCCTTCCCCCGCCCGCGCGCCGGCAAGGCCTCCGGTTCGAGCTCCCCCTGCATGCACCTCCGTCCGCAAGCTCCCCCCTCCTCCCGCCGATCGCCCACAAGCTCGAGCACCCCTTCACACCCTGCGCACCTCCGCCCAGCTCGAAGCGCAAGCTCCAGACCCCTGCGCCCACATGCTTCAGACCCTCCCCCCCAAGACCTCGCAAGCCCCAGGTCGGCGCCGCTACCCAAACCCCAACCCCTCGGACAAGGCCTAGGTCGCCCGCGCACCCCCCCGGATCCGCGCCTGCCATCGTCCCACCGGAGCCGCGCCCACTCCTGCCCCCGGAGCCCCGCGCCCCCTGGAGCCCCGCCCTCCATCGTCACCCCCCCCCCCCCCCCCCCGAGCCCCGCACCCACCCCCCACCCCCCGGAGCCCCGGAGCCACCCCCGCCCCCCGCCATCGTTGAAGCCCCCCCCCCCCCCCACCCCCCACCCCCCACCCCCCAAAACGCGCCCGTGCCACCCCCGGCGCGCGTTCCTCCTGGAGCCCCGCACCCCACCACCACCCCGCGCTCCTCCCAGAATAGCTCCCCCTACGTTCCTCGAACCCCACACCCAGCTCTTCCTCCTCCCCTATTCGTGGTCTGCCCCAGCCAAAGCCAACTACCATTCAAAGCTCGAAGCTCAGGTCGAGCCCCCTCCCCCTGGACCTCTTCCTATTTTTCCCCTGGACATCTTCCTCTTTTTCTGGATTAATCTCAGCTGTTTGATCAGTGCTTGGTTAGGTGCTTGGTTAGATTAACTCAGCCATCTGGTTGAGTTAATGCCTTAAATAACGGAGGGTTGTGGGTGTAAAACGGAGCGGTTATTCGGGGCCATGGATGTAATTCGTGATTATCGAGGGTTCCTAGGGTAATTATCAAATTACTCATGGTTATGGGCATAAATATCCCTTAAATCAAGTGAATAATTTAAGATAGAAGGATAATAAATCTAAATAATGTTGATGAATCATGGATTCATCATTGGCATACCGAGTAGCTCTTCCCTGCAATTGACAAGTGTGCATGATGTGTTACACGTGTCTAACATGCAAAAGTATATCCGAGATATTCGACACATGATTACCTATGAGGATTTGTCAGTAGAGTCGAACATATCCTTTCCTGAGACACCTGGGCAGATCTTAGACCATGCGATCAAGAAGATGCGATGGAAAGACATCCCTCTGGTGAAGGTTTTGTGGCAGAGTTAGAATATTGAAGAGGCCACATAGGGGCTTGGGGTAGACATGCAACAAAAATACCCCCCCCCCCTCCCTTTTTAAAGGTATGATCATGAAACCCTACTTCAACTCTATTTAAGATTTTTAGGTTTCGGTCTCCTTACAATTTTTATGCCTTGATCAATGCGTATACGTTAGATCCTACGTCTCGAAGATGAGACTTCATTTAAGATTTTTATAATGTGAAACCTCATATATTCGTCCTAAATTCTTGAGTACTTTTGACATCCAAAAATTTTAAATGACCGCACCATTTCGTAGAGCTTGTGAGACTTTTCCAAAGAGCCCAAGAACATCAAATTTCGAACTTTTTAGTTCAAGATATTGATGTTTTAAGTTGAATAATCAAGACCCCATACATGGACTCAAAGCGGATCCGAATTTGGATCCAAATTCACATCTTCTTCTATAAATAGGAGATAGTAGGTTGTCCTTTCAAAAATCTATCCGCCACCATCTTTCTCCCTTATTGGAGCACCGCAATCTTTGCTAGATTAGTCGTCGGAGGGCCGTCATCGTCGTCGGAGAAGGTGCTCTAATCGAAGATCCACGACTACCATTGTGTAGGGGAGCTTGAGATCTGTGCGCACGTTCGTGCTGCGATCGAGTGATGGGAATATCATTTCCGCACGAGAGGAGGTCTCGAGGGAAAAACATCAAAAGTAACGAAGTTTATCTCTTTTCCTTGTTGTTAGTTTCATATAATTTTACGATTTTCCACTCAAATATTGTATGGTTGTCAACTTCCATTCGATTGAAATTTCTATCGTGATATCAATCTATCCGTAAGATGGGTTATATCTAAAATTATTTCGTATGATTTGATCGTTCATTTTTTAGAGTTTAACAAGGTGGTAAAATCACTACCTAGTTGACAGCCAACAACCAAATCTCACATTTTGTAAAATGAAACTTGGTAATAGAAACTATTACTTGGTTAAGGTTTCATTTGGATAATAATTCATAAAAATATATATTCTTTTAATAGTTATTTTTGAAATTATGCGTAATTAATTCTGAATTGGAACCAAGGATTCCTATTCTTCTGCATAAATTAAATAGACAATTGATGTAGTTCCTGTCAAAGGCAAATGAACTTGTGGTATTACCAATATACGTGAATGGACTTGACGAATGTAGTTTAAATAAATATTTCACCATTTTACCAGTGCATCTCAAAGAGATAGAAATCAGATTCCATGAAAA
Organism: Ottelia alismoides; assembly: GCA_037367405.1. Taxonomy (NCBI): domain Eukaryota; kingdom Viridiplantae; phylum Streptophyta; class Magnoliopsida; order Alismatales; family Hydrocharitaceae; genus Ottelia; species Ottelia alismoides. The sequence goes on from JAZKJV010010465.1 coordinate 179,991, forward strand.
AAAGGGGGTGAACGCTTTTTGTTATTATTGCCATGCTCTAGAATCTCCTTGATTAATATTTTTGTCCATCAAAATATGCAGACGATGTATCTATATAAGGAAAAAATGGAGTTGTCCCTGCACCATCTTTTCATAATTTTTTATTTTTTTTAAAAAAATTGACCATGTATATTCATTTATATGTCCTTCAAGTATGTCATTCGAATTTCGTCAGAAATAGAGACTCATATGCACTTCATCTAGAACAAGTAGTTTTAACGGTCTAGACATTGCTATTCAAATTTCATATTATATAAATATATAGATGAATGTATATGATGATATTTTTCTAAAAAAATAAAAAAATACTAAAAAAAATGACACGAAGGCAACCCATCAAACCCATATATTAATCACATACCACAGTTCACATTCCAAACCGACATGTTTAATAACGTTGGCAAGAGCTTTTCAACCTTAAATATCTATAACCTTTTCGTTCTTTCTTTTGAATAAAAAATATTAACATCCTTTACGTTATACTCGTATGGATAGATCCAACTCTTGAAGAATAATTTAGTGTCCATCACGATATCATTGATGTTATGGATTGGTCACATAGATTTTGAATCTTATGGCCATCGAAAAGTATTTCTACAAATTCTATGATATAATGCACTAGATCTGGATTTTTGTTATAATAGATCATCGTAGCTTTTGTATAAGTGGAGGAAAAAAATGAATTTGACGAATGTTATGGTTACCCTATAGTTGTTTATTAATTAAGGAGGTACATAATAGTTTGATTGATTAATTAATGGTACACTAAAACCCTAACCTTTTGGAGTTTTAATATATATATATATATATGTAATATATATATATATATATATATATAGGGAGCTGGGAGCCTACACCCAGAGGTGTAGGTAATTATCTACATCCGACCTTTTTTCTCATTATTTTTGGATTTTTTTGAAGGAAACCTTTGGGGGGATTTTCTTAATATATTGTGGGAAATATGTGTTTCAAATTTCATGTAAAACAAATACTCCTAACATGTTCATCTAGAATGGGTTAATTTCAGCAATTTTGAGACCGTTAAAATTTGGTAGTCTTGATGGAGATGATAGAAGTCTTGAAGTAAGTTGAATTTAGAATGACACCATGATGATATATAGTGATCTAATTCCACAAAAGTTCCATTTTAAAAAAAATCAAAAAATATTGAAAAAAAGAGTCGGGTGTAGATAATTACCTACACCCCTGGGTGTAGGATCCCTTTTCCCATATATATATATATATGTGTGTGTGTGTGTGTGTGTGTGTGTGTGTGTGTGTGTGTGTGTGTGGAAATTATCCAATGAGCCTTATGCTCATTTGAGATGAGATGAGCCCACACATTTTCTACCATTATTTCCTATCATTTTAAGTTTAATAGATATTTGTTTACAAGTGTTATATCATATTCGTACTACTAGTAACTATTTTTAGACAATTTTAACGGTCTGAAATTTGTTGTGATTTACCTGTTCTAGATGGAGGGCATAGGAGTATCTGTTTCTCACGAAATTTTAATGACGTGTAGGAGGGATATATAGATGAATTTACATGGTAGAATTTTTGAAAAAAAAATAAAAAGAGGGGAAAATTGCTCTGTGTAACAACCAACGTGGTTGTTACACAGAACAACTTCCCTGGCCTCATATATATATATATATGAGATAAATGGGATTGCCCCGTTTGGGAGCTAACTTAGCTCCCCTCACATCATTTTCTCTATTTTTTATTTTTTTGAAATGTTCTTCCGTAAGTATTCATCATTATATCCCTATAGTATGTCATTCAAATTTCGTGTGAAACAAAGACTCCTACGGCCTCCATTCAGTCATTCATTTTTTAACAGTCCCATGATTTTTTAAATTGACCATGTCTGGATGGATGGCTTAGGAGTCTCTGTTTCGCATGAAATTTGAATGATATAATAGAGGGATATAATAATGAATTTACACCATTTTTATTTTCAAAAAAAATATGAAAAATGGGACGGAAGGAGCTAAGTTAGCTCCTCCTCGGGGGCATACACATTTTACCTCATATATATATATGTGTGTGTGTGTGCGCGCGCGCGCGTGCATGTGTGTGTTTAAACCTTCTTGGACCAAAAATATTATCAAGTGTCCCTCTAAGCATATGCCTCGTAAATCAAGTGTTGAGGGGAGAAAAAGAGAAAGATGCACGTGACGGGTAACATTTGGACGAGTATCTTGGTGGTATGATTATGGTCAAGTTGCAATTACAATATGGTAGCATCAGTCCAGATAAATTCGAATTGCAATCATGTTGTTAATGGTGGTTAATATCTCTCTCATTTATGATTGGGTAGATGGAGTTAGGTATCGCAAGGGATGGGACATCTTTGGGCCTCAGGTAGATGCAATGAAGGTCGTGACCCCTAACGAACGAGTTGGGTGATGTTGCACCTAGCAATCCGGTTGTATCCGAAGTCGCCGATTGATTAGGTAGGTGACGCGCTTGGCGTTCTTGGTTTTGCACTTATACACGATACTAAGATTTGGTTTAGATTTAGATGCGCATGCATCTAACTTTACTTCGAGTATTATTATTGTGAGAGGTGTTTCGAGATGTGGGTTTAAGTTGGAGAAATCGGGGTTATGATCATTTCTTATTCTAGTTGAACAGAGCTCTTTGAGGGTTTACTCAAGATGACTACCAAGTTCCCACATAGCGGAGGTATGCGACTCACGTACTTGCATGTGCTAAATTAATATGAGAAATGATCCATGATCGTATATCAAAAATTACAGTTATATACCATTGTGACTCTAACTAACGGTTGGAAATATCAAGATCAATGTAGTAGTCCTCAAATGATTATTAAATCAATATATAAAAACAATGAACTTGTGATCTAATGTAAATTAGAATAACTTTGTAATTCAGTCTTCACAATATATGTATGTATCATTAGATAAAGTGCACATGCCCTACATTAGATATTATAGTGTTTGTCTCGTTACCGAGCAATTTCTCATAATGTTACCCCCATCTGAACACAACAAGTATAATTGAGCAGTAATTGCAACAATAACTGCATTTTGAGAAGATGAAGCTTTTTACGTCATACTTGCACCAATCAGCGTGTGTTCTACTTAGAATAATTTATAACTTCTATATTATTTTTCTGTTCTATTTGAGAGACAATGTAATGAGATATCTGGAGAGCTTCTGCTACATATTTTATAGCTACATGTTGTATCTCATTTTGTAGACATAGACTTGATGAATATTGTAAATGTCAATGAAGGAATGTTGCAGTTGCATTTCATTTTACATTATTCTCTTGTAGTTATATATATATGCACATATATATATATTTCAAATGTTAATCTAATGTGTATTAGTCGGTTTGCTGAGTATTAGAGATTTTGGACATATTGGGACCGTAGGTCCGATGCTTCCGTCCTGTCGGTTTCGATAGTCGGAGGAACAGAGCCTGACAGACCCTAGAACTCTAGTTCCAAGAATATATATGCCGATTCTATGGGACACATTGTTTATCCAAGAGAAGTTCCTTTTGAAGGAGGCTTCAGTGATAATGCTCTTACTCTTTTTATTTAATTCTTTTTGTCATTTACTATGTGTGACTTCATCATGTTTCCATTATCTCTTTTTATACTATTTTAATATAACTTTTATTTTAATTTTAATATTCTTATTGTTTATGTTTTTATTATAATAAGAATAATTTATTTTCAAAAACCAGGTAGAAATGATTGTAATTCATTTTTTATGGGTTGAAATCTCTTTATAAGTCATTCTAAATCTTACCAGTGCGTGGAAAGAATTTAGAGGTAGAATGGTAAATGATGACAATAACAACTGAAAATCTAGCTCACAATGATAAGGGTAATTTTGATCCTAGAAATTGATTATCCTATTATCATTGCAAATAATACATAGATATACTAATGTTCAAAGGGTTATTGTTGCATGGATGGAACATCATCATATGTGTTGTTGTTGCATCCTTCTCGCTCTTACAAACATATTCTTTGATATTTATTTTACTAATTGCAATTATCAAGAAGTCTCCATGGTGTGATTTAAACAAGAAATGTAATATGACAGGTTTATAATTGAAAATATTTGCTCTCCAATTTTTTTTAAATTTAATATAATCGACGGAAAATTGGTATATGAGCATTAATATGAGTTGTAGCTTCTTTTTCCGATCTTGATGGGTTCTCACAAAAGACTTCTGAAAAAAGTTAAGATATGTCCTTTATAAAGAAATCTCCTAATTCATGGAAAAATTTTGGGATGTCATTAAAACGATAAAACTCAAAAAATCTCCAAGTGACTTGATGGTGGATACTGTCATCGAAGACGAACATGCGAGGCAAAAAGTATAGTGCATGTAGAATTTTTAGCTAAGATTAATATGAAAATTATGAATATGAAAATTAGACAGGTTTCACTCCGTGCTCGTGTGGCCATCTTGATGGGGCATGAAACAATGATAAGAGTTATCGGTCTCACAGTTTGATTATGTGTCCGATCTTCGAAAGCACGAGACCGCTTATCCTAGTTGTCTGGACTCCTTTGAGTCTTCTCTCCTTGACAATCCTCGCAAGGAGGGGGGATTTTATCAAATATTGTTGAAGATGTATACAAGTTGGGCATTAAACCCTCAGTTGTACAATATCAATGCGTCTAATGTGGCTTATTGAAACATGAGAAAAATGTTCATTTGTGTTTGACTTGTCATTCTTTATGGTCTTATCAAGCTAATTGGTACCATACTAATGACGATGAACAAATCTTCATCAAAAGTGCTAGGATTTGGATATATTGAGTTCATGTTGACCTACGGATAAATTTGGTTAATGTAGAGGGTGTTTCATATTCCTCAAATGAGGAACAATGTCATATATGGTACTTTTCTTGTAAAAGATGATTTTATGTGTAATAGAATATTCTTCTGTAAAGGATATACATTTGACAACGATAATTACTTTACATTAGATGTGGCGATATTCAATATGTTAATAGATTCTAGATTTGGTTCTTCTACTCATATTATTTCAAATATAATGGAATCATATTAGAGGTTGGGGAGCTTGCACAAAGGCACATGTAACTTTACATGCACCGGTGCCATAAACATCCATATTTTTTTATTTTTTTGAAATGAAATCATGTGAGATTTAAATCATATATATCATCATGATGTTATTCAAAATTCAACTTAATTCGAGGCTCCTAAGCCAATCCATCAAGGCTGCAAAATGTTAACGATCTCAGAATTGTTGAAATTTAGCTGTCCAGATGAAGATCTTAGGAACGATTGTTTTACACGAAATTTCAAATACATATTCCACTAATAGTTCTAAGTAGATCTCCCAGGGTTTCATTTCAAAAAAAACGAGTGTGTAAAGTCACATGCACCTTGATGCAAGCTCCCCAATCTCATCTTATTATATATTACATGCTAGATTAGATTATCTTTGTTTCAATTTTCTAAAAATGAATGATAAAACTTAATATTGTACATATTTACACCATTATAAAATCAAATAAATATGATATTTGTTTACAAGAAAAATTACCTAGAAAATTCTTTCATTTGGTGATTATGGGTAGTGAATTATGCAATTAAACACTTATATATTAGAGAATTCGAGAAATAGATGAGCTTAAAGAATAGATTAAAGAATGCAATAAAGTAGAATAACCCTTCAGTAGTAAATCTACGAAATTAGATTACAGTGAAGAACTCTATTTTGGCATAAGCACTGGTTTCCTACTTTCCTTTTCTTCTGTAGATTCAGTAGTTTATATCACTCTACTTGTTTTATTCTCTCTCTTGGTAGTTAGTCGTTCAAAAACCCTAATAAATTTAAAACAAAAATGATAATTCAAACAAAGACTGCATACCTTAGCTTATTCTTAAGAATTGCATATCATGTAGTGTAATTCCAATACTTGCCATGTATCCACATAAATAGGGATGGGAAGTATTGTAAGTTTTTCTTTAAGTTATATTCATCATTTATGTTTCCATAGACTTCTTCCTTTTTTTTGGAAACTTTCATTTTTTAAAGGAAATGATTCACTAATGCGAATGTATTCAAAATACCCAAACAATAAAAAACATAAAATTAAAAATATATATTGTGATTGAAATCAAGTAAATACCCTAAATACATCTTAATCACCACTTGTTTCCCAACCATAGATTAGTGCATATGTGATTGGGCACATTGCACGTAGGTACGCACACACGTGCCCTTAGGGTCATTTTGGTTACTGGGATAGGTGGATTGGGGTAACTTTATGTGAATAATAGTTGTTTGGATGGTTATGAGAGTTGGAGAGGGTTGAAATAAGGAATGTGATGCGATGTCTCATTAATTTGTGATGGAATTCCAACCCAGGAATAGAGCGGGGTAAACTGGGTTACCCAAATGTAACCCAGTAACCAAACGGACCTTAAGGACAATAGAAGTTAAAACCTCTATGTATATATTCGAGTTGCCAATATGTAGCATGGGATTCAAAATAGGAAAGTACTGAGGTTACTATTCTTTCCTTGGTTTATAACAGTGTTGTAAAAGTTGGCCGACTAGCCTAACTAGTAGGTCTGACTAGTCTAGTTGGTGGAGTGGACGAGCGAGTATTAAATAATTCTGACTAGTCGACAAATTTTTGCTTAGAGATACCAATTTTTATGTTTTTGCTTTTTTTAAAGCAAACTTGTTCTAATATGCTTTATGTTTTATTTTTATTCAATTACTTCTTTTATTTCATTATGATAGTACAAATCTATGTAAATATATAAGAATATACGTATAACAATTATTTATATATTTCAAAAAATAAAAAATCAAAGCTGATTAAAGCTTGGTTAAATCTGATTAGTCGTCTGATTGTCAATTAAACATTAGTCATTGACCCTGCTGACCGAATACCAACTATTGATTTTTGCAACCTTGGTTTATAGTACCTCATCATGTTCCATATGTGTGAGACTTGCCCCGGGTCAGAAGCCCCTAGTTGTCCTAATATATCGCGAGAGTAGGATGATGTTAATAGTTTGGGGGTCGAGCGAGGTTTTAAAGCAAGCACCGCGGGCGAATAGGAGTAAGCAAGGATGAGAGACAAGGACCCAAGGGAGACTCTTTCCGGTGGGGTGCCTCACTTGTTTTGTGTCACTCGCCTTATATCGCGATCCAGAGCTTTCCTAGGGTATATATAAGCAAGCTTGAGAAGACAACCGCCTCGGGAAGAGCTTGTGAGCGGTATCCGAATCAGGCAGTTGGAAAAGCCAGAAGCATGAGGACACTTGTTAGCAAGATTTATCTGGAAGAAAACGTCGCACTTCAATTGGACCCTAGAATAGTGTTCGAGAAACCCGCATTATCAGGAAGACTAGCTGGCACCTTTCCGTCGACCTTCAATTCGTCACTCGAAAGGCAGATCAGGGGCAAGCAATTGCTGACCAGCTAGCTGATCACCTAGCCTCACTCACCCCCGCTCCCGGGCAGAAAGAGCAAATCTTTCAAAGTCGGCGAACTAGGAAACCTTATATATCTATTAAAAGCTCCCTCCTTCCAACTAGTATATAAAAGGTCAATGAAATTTAGAATTAGTTGGACCCTCATTGATTCGCGAAGCACTAGTAAAATACACCCCAAACTATTGTTTTCATAATGCATCTCCTTAGAGTATCAGTTGCATATAAGTCCGACTTCCCGACCTAAATTCTTTCAGCTTCATTAGTAACAAATCTGGGTTTAATGATAGGGTATTCATCAGATAATCTTCTTTGACTTCAGCATAAAATGGACACTAAGCTCACAACTTCGATGATGGTTATTCATAAACGTTAGTTGATTTATACAGCTTCTCCGTTAATTCTCTTGTGGGTTTTGCTAGAACATCCAATAGATTTGAATAGGAACCTTGGTCATTCTTTCCTTCAACTCAATGTTCTTTGGTGGGTCAATGTTATTATATGTTTTGGGCTATAAGTTAAATCCATTCGTTTAGAATTATTAATTTATCAAGTTCAATATTGTTCTTTGGTTAATCAAGACTTATTTATGTTATTTTGGGACAGTTGGGGGCATAATGAATATTCTTGTCATCGATCCCTTTATTGGGGGAGAGGATACATGTAAGGGTCTTCTTAGCGGCGCTGATATTATTTGTTTTGTTCCTGGAGGAAATGTTTGTGCACACATGGAGTTAAGGCCTTTGCAGCTCCTGAACTTTCTGCATAATCTCCAGTGGCACTGAAAGCACAGTCTTAAGATGGAGAGACTTCAAATCCCTAATTATGTGTGTTATGGCTTGGTGTTATGATTTCAGGGTGATGTGCTGAATTTTTATGGCCTGTGATTTTGAAAGTGCACCCATCATTTTATTGTGTGCACATCAGTTTAGCCTCTGTCATCATCTTCTTGTTTTCATAGTCATGCAAATTTCCTTGTTAGTTGTTATGTTTATCTGCATGCATTGGAGAATCCAAGTGCAAAGGATGCTTTGAAGACTGGGCTATTATGCATTGTTGCAAACTGGAGAGACAGTGGGCTACTCTCTGTTAAATATACCTGTATAACAAGTCAAGGATCATGAAGTCATTCAATGGATCAAAATTTTAAATCGCACTTATGCGATGGAAGTGTAGTTTTTATGAACAGTTGTATAATGGGAAACACTCCATCTTCAAGGCGCACTTTCCTAATTGTTTGTTGTTGTTGCAGTTGCACATGTCTTATAAGAACATACAAAGTAAGTGTTGCAGGTTTTTCAATCTCCTGTCTATCGAATAACTGTCAAACATAATTGCTGTAATTTGACTGAAGTTACAGAGGTTGTATCCCCGTGACATCAGCATTGTATATACCATGACTCTTCCTTGGCCTATATTTAAATTGCAAGAGCCCGATGATGCGAAATCCTGTCAACTAAGCAAGATTGCAATTGTAAGTACTCTACAGTAGATGCACAATCGAATGATTTGGAAAAAAAGCTGCCTTTCTGCACCAACCACGATAACGAATTCAAACAGTGCCCTTATAATCCCAGCTTTAATACAGAGCACATACACGATCCTTCATAAAGTACCAGACTTGAGCTCAGCTCAGCAGATTCTTGCGAGCCAATTTGCACAGTACATTTTTAGATCAGAATGCAAGAATACAGTTTATATTGCAACAAGCTGCTAGATAAATTCACCCGCAGGATTCTCAAGAGAGAACATCCTTGATTGCCCTAGGTCAGTCTGCGGTCCAACTCTGTTCAACAATATCACGGACTCTCCGATTGTACTCGCGTTTGTTTTCGCTGAACATGCGTGCTGCTTCAGAATTTGCAGGGGAGTTGGGGTTCGGATCACAGAGAAGAGACTGAAAATAGGTACAAGGATCAATCACCACTTGAATGCAAGGAATGAAGAAACGTAAGTATATAGCATATTTTAACAAAATAATCCACATCAGGTGCCAAGAAAGTCTTTCAGACGAAATGATAAACTTTCACCTTAAAGATACCTTTATAGTATAAATTGTGTAAATGCACTTCTACGGGGAATTTACTCTGATGTATTAGTTATCGGCATGATGGTTATCAAATCCCTAACAGGAGCATATAATACAATCCAGGAAACTAGAAAAGAAGACATTATCATGCATCCCTTCCAATGAACCTCTGGTTAATGTGACCGTAACATGAAGTCCTTTCGAAAACAGATTTTTTCCTAAATCATTCTCTATGAAAATCACGTTAGCACACCCCGAAACCAGAAGACTCGATACTACATCAAAATGTTCCCCTTAGGATATTTACTGTAGAGAAGTACAAGGTTCTATGTCTGCCCTTGTCACTAACAATTTGGAATGGCTAGACAATCGTCGATTGTACGTAATCTGAAACGAAATTAATGTCTTAATAAAAGTTTGGATGATTGTCGATCTCATGTCATCTTTTTACATCTCCCAAGAAAATGATATGGCTAAAATAGTTGCAGTTAGTAAAAGCTATGACAAAGATAAGTTCGAAGTCGCACACATAGTTATTTTCTTATAGGAAAAGAACACATGTGAACTTCCAAAACTCCTTTTCTTAGCCAATTGCTTCCTAAATAGATTGATATCTGTTGGGAGAAAGGAGTCTTCGATATATTCCTCATGGAAAACCCTAGGCTCTCTTATATAGGGAGAGGCCTTAAGGGTAAATTACAGAGACGTCTAAATAAAAGAAAGAAATAGCAACAAGACACATAAACAATTAATAATTCTCGAAACTATCTCTACACTCCCCCTCAAGGTGGAGCATAGATGTCGATCATGCTCAGCTTGGATGAACATCTCTGAAAAGGTCCTCTGAGCAATGGCTTGGTGAATACATCGGCAGTTTGATCTCCTGAGCTAACATGTGCAGTGGATATCAATCCTCTGGATCAGGTCCCTGGTGTAATGGCAGTCAACTTCAATATGCTTGGTCCTCTCATGAAAAGATGGATTGTTGGCAATGAACAATGCTGCCTGATTGTCACACTGAAGCTCCATAGGTAGAGGTACAGCTACATGTAGATCTTCTAATACGGAGCGAACCCACATCATTTCCGTGCTGGCTTGAGCCATTGCCCTATATTCGGATTCCGCACTGGACCTTGCCACCACAGTTTGTTTCTTGCTTTTCCAAGAAACCAGAGAGCCTCCAACAAAAACTGCAAACCCTGAGGTTGATTTTCTATCCTTAGGACATCCTGCATAATCTGCGTCTGCACATGCTGAGATGGATAAGTCTATGCCCTTTCTGAATAGCAGCCCTAACCCTGGAGAAGACTTCAGATACCTCAGTATCATGTGTATAGCATCCATGTGAACCTGTCTTGGCTGCTCCATAAACTGACTCACCCGGCTAAATGCAAATGCAATGTCTGGACGGGTTATGGTAATATAGAGGAGTTTTCCCACCATCTCTCTATATCTCCTCTTATCTACTTCATCAGTATCACCATCATACAACTTCATACTGGGGTCCATGGGGATGCTTGATGGTTTGCACCCATCCATGCCAGTCTCAACCAGGAAGTCTGTAATGTACTTCCATTGTGTCATCACCAAACCATGTGCATTCCTTGCAAATTCCAACCCTAGAAAATATCTTAGGGTTCCAAGATCCTTTGTAACAAACTGACGACCTAGGAATGCCTTCGCCCTCTCTATGCCCTGAACATCGTCTCCTGTAACAAGAATATCATCCACATAGACCATTATGACAACCGTACCTGCCGAGGACTTCTGGACAAACAACGAGTGATCAGCATTTGACCTCTTGAATCTCTGGTGATCAATTAGATTGGACAGCTTCTGGAACCACGCTCGTGGACACTGTTTGAGGCCATATATCGCCTTGTGAAGTCTACAGACCATATGCTTCTCCCCCTCATCAGTAAACCCGAGTGGTTGCTGCATGTAGACTTCCTCCTGTAAGTCCCCGTACAGAAAGGCATTCTTGACATCTAGCTGAGAAATGCTCCAATCACGAACCACTGCAACAGATAGGAGAATACGGAGAGTCGAGTGTCTCGCCACTGGAGAGAATGTATCCATGTAATCGACGCCATATGTTTGTGTAAACCCACGGGCGACCAAGCGTGCTTTGTACCTATCCAACGTGCCATCTTCATGATATTTGACTGTGAAGACCCATTTGCAGCTCACAACGGATGCATCAGGAGGTGCAGGGACCAAAGACCATGTGCCACGGGACTGCAAGGCCCTCATTTCTTCTTCCATAGCTAATCTCCAGCACTCACTCTTCAAGTCTTCCTGGTATGTCCATGGTATATCCACGGAAGACAAAGCTGTGGCAAACTTCTGAAAATCACCTGTGAGTCGGTGGAAGGAAACCTGTGAAGCAAATGGATAGGATGCACATTGCCTTCTCTGTTTCCGAATAGCAATCGGAACATCAAGATCATCATCTGTGTCTTCCTGTAATGAGGCATCCTGCATATGTACCGAACCTGACCCGTCAGTAGTAACATCATCTGAACATACCTGAGGCGTAGTGATTGGCTGATCTGTCGTCTGAGCAGGACCTGACCGACGCGTATAATGGTTAGGAAACGGTGATATGATTTGCCGTGGAATGGGTGGAGGTGGAGGTGGTGGTGGTGCTGGCATAGGAACTGACACAGGGGACGACTCAGGTGAACTCCAAGTAGGTGGCGGTGGAACATAAATATCATCAGTGGTAGTGGATGGTACCATTCTGTCCCCAGCTGGCGAGAAATATATAACCGACTCGAAGAAAGTGACATCAGCACTGACGAAGTACCTGTTGGTTGTAGGATCATAACACCGGTATCCCTTCTGGGTTCTGGAATAACCAACAAAGACACACTTGACTGCTCTAGGAGAGAGCTTGTCAAGGCCAGGAGATAGACGATGGACAAACGCCACAGCGCCAAAGACACGTGGAGGCTGTGAGAATAGCTCCTTGTCTGGAAAAATAAGAGAGATGGGTATCTTCTCTCCAAGAACAGAGGATGGCATTCTATTGACCAGATAGCATGCATTAAGGACAACATCCCCCCAGAAAGAAATAGGAGCACAACTTTGAATCAACAGGGTACGAGAAATATCCAAGAGATGGCGATGCTTTCTTTCCGCCACACCATTTTGTTGGGATGTATATGCGCAGGTGGTTTGGTGAATAATACCCTTTGATGAAAGAAATTGAGAAAGAGAGCGTGTACAAAATTCCAGGGCATTATCCGTCCGAACATATTTGACTGAGGAAGAGAAAACATTCTGCACTTCATTAATCAAATTTTTGATCACATCTCCTGCTTCAGATTTATTCTTCAAAAGAAATACCCATGAGACACGAGAAAAATCATCCACTACCACAAGATAAAACATATGTCCCTAGTGATCGAGAACACGATTCGGACCCCATATATCTATATGTAACAACTCAAAAGGGGAGCTACTGCTCCGACTCTGACGACCTGGAAAGCTCGACCTATGATGCTTTCCCAACTGACATGTTTCACAGCGAAACGACGAACTTGGAGAGATCTGGGGCAGAAGATGGCGCATTTTCTGGAGCGGAAGGTGACCAAATCGAAGATGCCAAATGTAAGGAGAGACTGGTCCAGCGGAGTGAGAGGAGACGCCAGCATAGGATTCCCGAACCAGCCGATATAAACCATTCTGCTCAGAGCCACAGCCAATCACCTTGCCCGTGAGTATGTCCTGAAAAATGAGAGAGGACGGGTCAAATATAGCACGACAATTCAAATCCTTTGTAATCTGACTAATAGACAACAAATTTAGTGAGAACTCAGGGGCATGTAAAACATTCTGTAACTGCATAGTGAAGGATAGGAAAACCTTCCCCTGGCCAACAAGGGGTGAGTGGGTACCATCTGCTATCTGTACTAAGCGGCCGGGAGGAATATCCCTGTAGGCCTGTAATCTACCTCTATCTCGACAAAGATAATGTGTGGCTCCGGAATCTATAACCCAGTCAGATATATCATGAGATGGTATGAGTGCTGATGATCTACCTGAGCTACTAGCTGCGGCGGATGAACTGGCAGAGGTTGTGGCAGCAATATCTGAAGAACCACCAGATGAATCACCAGAAGAATGTGGCATAATATCACGGAGACGGGCCACAAGTTCGTCAAATCTATGATCTGCAGTAGACGGTAATGGAGACTGTGAATGCTCTGCAACCCGTGCCGATGCTGGGAACCCATGCTTAGAGTAGCATGTCTCCTCCGAATGTCCAGTTCTGTGACAATATGAGCACATCTGACTGAAGCGACCACCTCTTCCTTGAGGTCCACGGCCACGTCCACGACCACGTCCAGAAGGCGGTCCACCTCTCCCACGCGAAGCTGCCATCGTTGATGGGGTGGAGTAGAAGAGCTGGAGGAAACTGGAATGCGACTGAGCCTTCTGTAGACATCCTCCACTGGAGGAATTACTGCATCTGCTAGAATCTGTGACCGTGCAACATCGTACTCAGGATCGAGAGCAGCAAGTAGAACGCCCACCATGGTGGCGTTCCGAAACGTCTTCTGCTGCTTCGGAGTAGCAGTGAGAGGAATGGTACTGTATAGCTTCTCGAACATCCCTCTTAGGGATGTGTATAGAGAATGGAGAGGTCTGCCGGCCTGCTTCATCGTAAAAATGTCATGTTGAAGCTGCAACATCTTTGTCTCATTCCGCACCTGCGAATACGTAGCAGCAAGGATGTCCCACATTGCCTTAGCAGTGGGCTGATGGAGGACATCGTTAGCTATCTCCATCGTCAACGTACCAGACAACCAGACTTTCGCGTAAGCGTCATCAGCCTCCCATGAGGCATAGATCCCTGTCTTCTCCGCAGGCTCATCCTCGGTAAGAATGTGTTTCTTACCATTAGATTTCATGAGGCTCAACCCATAGCTCATAGTTAGACCCGTCCATCTTCACTATTGGCGCAGGACCTTTGAATGCGCCGGTGGAGGGCAAATCGACTTTCGATTCTGATATAATGCTGCTCGAAGAAGACGAAGGGAATATAGACACGTTGATGAATGTCTACACCAACTGCATCGGATTTGAGTACGTGTGTAGACTTTTACGCACTCAAATCCATAAATCGGAGGAAGAGGGGTCTAGGGCACGCCTCCAAGGAAGCTTACAGCCCTTGAAGCGCCTCGAGAGCGCCGCCTAGGGATTGCTGGACGTTCTACACAGTAGTCGGGACCCCCGGGGCGGCCTGGGGACGTACGGCAGAAAGAGGGAAGGCCACAGGGAGCCTACGACGGTAGATGGGGGGCCACTGGGGGCGGCTAGGTGCGGCTGGGGGCAGCTGGGGGCCGCTGGGGCGGCTGGGGGTCGCTGGGCGGCAGTAAGAGGAGCCGTCGGGAGGAGGAGGACCCCGCTAGGGCACCGCTGGTAGTTGGAGGGGCCTAGGGCGGCGACGGGACCTCCTGCTGGTAGCCTTCGGCGGCGATGAAAGCCGCTGGCAACGGCTAGAAGAGAGAAGAAGGGAGGGGCGGCGGGTGGGGAAGGGAGAGGCGACGGGTGGAGAGCCCTAAGGCGGCTCTGATACCATGTTGGGAGAAAGGAGTCTTCGATGAGCCTCAAAAAAAAAGAAAGGAGTCTTCGATATATTCCTCATGGAAAACCCTAGGCTCTCTTATATAGGAAGAGGCCTTAAGGGTAAATTACAGAGACGTCTAAATAAAAGAAAGAAATAGAAACAAGACACATAAACAATTAATAATTCTCGAAACTATCTCTACAATATCTTATTAAGATAACAAAAGATCCAACAGTTCAAAACAACTACCAAACGGATGCTTCAGAAGATAGCCAAATTACAGTGGCGCAAATGCCAGGTGTACCGAAAGGATAATACTAATTTACACTCGATGAGGGGAAAATATGAATGTTTTTTTGGAGAAAACATTGTAAAGATTTTACTGCCTGCAGTCCAAAGTGAGGCTTCGTCAATTCAACTTAATGCAAATTGCATAAAAGCATCCAAATATAGTGAAGATGTCGATCATCGGTAGATGATAAAAAAATGTGCTTCAAAAACCTTCGATTATTGAGCATGTACGAATCAGGATTTGTTATACCTGAATAGATGTCAGGATGGCAGCAACATCATAAATAGGACTCCATTGGTTCTGCAAGATATCTAAGCAAATGCTCCCATCTGCATATACTGTAATGAAAAAGTTATCAGGGATCAGCTTGCACAGGAAACAGATAATATGTATGCGCATAGCAGGTTAGCATTATTAACAAACTGAGGTAACAGATGCCTACCCAACAAAATGGGAATCGTTCTTTGCACTTACGATAGGAAGAAAGGTTCTTAACTTTACAAAAAGATAATGTGACATCCGGATCCGAATGAATCGTATCTGACCCGATTAAGAGTCCGAAAGTTCATTTAATATTCAATTCATATTGAATAGCTTCAGTTCAATCAATAGATTGCAGATCAAATCTCGTTCGGACGCAATCGACCAAGTCGACCGCATTGTAATACGTGCCATCAGAAAAGCCGCGACACAAAAATCGGAACCGCAAAAGGATCTGAGACCACCATAAAATCCATTTCGACGAAATAAGACTAACAAAATCGACCGTTTGTAAATCGGAGGTCATTTGATATTTTAAAATCACAAAATTTAGTCACAAAACAAGACTGTATCTCGAGAATTTTGAAAATTCATACTTGATCCAAAATATATGAATATTATACTCATTTTGATCATCATTGAGAAACAATCGAAACGAGCCATTGTACACATAAATTTGAGTAACCTAATGCGATCGGTAGCAAATATAATACTGTGAATGGTATGTAAATAGGTAACTTGGATCCGTGGGCGGGGCTTCACAGATAAACACAAGGTCACACTAAAATATTTCTTGAATGCCCATATACGAGGCCACTGGCAACAAAATCTCCATCAAACCCCGTTATATAGAAAAAGCCAAGGCCACTGGCAGTTTTGGTTTGACACATGCACGTGTTTTTAGAAGCCAAAGGATGGACATCAGTTTGGGACGCCAAACAGGTTTTATTCCACCAAACGAAAAAGGAAACCGACAAATACTCCTTTCTGCATCTCAAAGATGCAAATACACACACGATGCATGCAAGTCTTTGTGTTACATTCTGAACACAATACCTCCCACTCATGAAGACCACTGCATTTCTTTATCCCACATAGCCCAACGGAGTGCCAGTGGCCAGCTCCTGTCCTCTAACCTTATGTTGTTGATCCCTCTCCAACCCACAGTACTAGATCTGAATTCGCCCAAAAGTTGTATGCTCCCCTCAGATCAACCCATGCACGCAATCACAGTCAGATATTTAAAGAACATGTGCTTCATGTCCTCTCCGCTAACATACACCAGTGTTGCAGAAGTCGGTATTCAGTATTCAATCATAGGGGTTATTGAATAAAGAATATACTCGGGAGACTATTCAGGATTATTTGGTTTTGTATTTTTCTATTATTTTAAACATAAAAACTATTTCTAATACATATATTCTTATAGTTTTAGACATATACTATCATCAATTAACAACAATCCAAGTTAAACGTACCAATAATTATATATAAATATATATGAAATTCTGACATTTGTAGTGATACCAAGATTATTGGTAATTCTTAAGAACTAAAAACAAAAAATTCCAACAGCTACTCAATCAGCTGAATAGTCGGACCGACTATTCGGTTAGGCCGCCTATTGGTCGACAGCATGTTTATTCAGTCGGGGACATATCACATACCTCATAATCGGACCGACTATTTGATATAGTCGACCGACTATTGCAACACTGCCATACACATGGCATTTATTGTCAGAGCCAAGCCCCCACTCCTTAAAAGGACGGTAACCGGTCTCCTCCGCTTCACCAACCTGGCGAGCAACTTCATCTCTAACATCTTGTCCTTTTACAACAGTTTGCAATCAAAGGTGAAATCCCATTATAACAGCATTTTCACCCTCAATGCCTCATACGTCTGGGAGACCACGAAGTCCTCCCCGAACTGTTCCCACGAGCCTCTCTCATGAGTTATCGATAGGTCCAACACCATTTCGTCCAACATCAGAATCAACAAGGCAAAGTCACCAATCCTCTCACCTTATAACAGTGTCACAACGTAGGAAACCACAACACGTCCCAACACATGGCCACAACCGCTTGTACGTCTTTGAAACTGCAAACAAACCGGGGATGAAATTTGCCAGCACCCGTCCCTCAAACTATTTATCTAACCAGAATGCAATCTTCTCTGTCTCATATTCTTCTCTCCAAGAGTGGGCCCATCATAAGTATCTCGTGCATCAACTCCTCGAGCATATCGATGACCTCCTCGACAGATGGGTTCTGACCTCCATACTGCCATCATATACAAGGTTGCAGAAGTCACTACTCGATCGGTGGGGTCACTGACTAAGTATTAGTCGCAGTCGGGTGACTAATCGAATTTAGCCGACCTTTAGTTTTGAATTTTGTAATTATTCTAAATATATAAATATTTTTTATACATACATTCTTATATATTTGCATAGATTTAAACATTTTCAGAACTATAATGCATTCATAAAAACATAACAAGAATACTACACCTATTAAAAAAATAACATTCATAAAAATGAACATCATTAATACACTAACTAATAACATTAACAGTGAATGAATAACATATAAACATAAATCAGCCCTGCGTAGATATCTATACTAAACAATAGCATTACAATACGAAACCGCACCAGATATCCCTCCTGTGCCACCATACCCTACCACCATTGGGGGCGGCTAGAGGGGAGAAGGTGCACCCCCTCCTGCGAGGGTTACAGGGGCAGCATCCCGTCTCAATTTTTTTATTTTGGTATGTGGTTCCATTTACAAAATAAACTAAATATTACAACACGATAGCATGATTTTAAGAAAATTGAATGGTCATAAATGGTTTAAACCATGCATGGATGACTTCTGCAACCTTGAGAAAGCATAAAAACTAAAAAAACAAGAGAAATAGGATCCATCTGGAATGGTATTAAAAAAAACTCATGTGAAAATCGACCGAGTAAAGGCCGACTAGTCGGCCTAATCGATCTATTTCATATGTATCTCGTGCAGCAACTCCTTAAGCATATCGAGGACCTCCTCGACAGTTGGGTTCTCTCCTTAATCTCAAAACACATGCCATAGTAGGCCTCTAGAATCCTACCTACCATAAGGCCATCCCCTCCTCAACTTTTGTATCCATTTGGCTAAAAGTGCCTTATTAAACTGTCTCAGGCTCCTGACATCCACCATGCCCTCCCTCTTTAGCCTACAAACTTCTCATGCTCCCTTCTGTAAGAATTATCTTTGAATCTCTTCAATTCCTTTTTCCAACTTCGTTATAGCATGTAGAGTTCCTTGTTGCAATAGCTGGGCGACTAGGTTGACTGGTTGGTACGACTATGCAGTGTGAGTGGGTGTGGGGAGGGATTTCAACTAGATAACGGCTCTTCGATTAATAGTCATTGACCAACTATTTGTCCCAACTAACCAACAAGTTGAACAACTTCTCTTTTTTATGCAATTTTTAAAATTTTGAGTTTTGGCATGACTTGCATTTTTTTAGTTTTGGCATGACTTACCCCGATATCCTGACTATTTTTTGGTCATTTTTTCCAAACAACTTCAAGTACCATGATTAAATAGAAGATATGATGCGTTGTCGCTACTTTTTGGAATTTTGACCTCCAATTTATGCATCTAGACAATATCTAAATGATACTCGAGATATTAATTGAATGAGTCCCACATAACTTGTAAAACAGTATCGCCCTACACCTGTTGGTACAAAAATTTGTAT
This sequence comes from Ottelia alismoides, assembly GCA_037367405.1. Taxonomy (NCBI): domain Eukaryota; kingdom Viridiplantae; phylum Streptophyta; class Magnoliopsida; order Alismatales; family Hydrocharitaceae; genus Ottelia; species Ottelia alismoides. Next base: position 199,423 of record JAZKJV010010465.1, read on the forward strand.
TCTACTTCTAATGCCTTGGACCATTGGTCACAATATGAAAGAATCGAATGTGTGCATATCCCTCCTTCAACCATGCCTTAAATGATGCATCCACCCTACCTCCTCCTTCTTGCCCACCTCCATAACGATTTTCTAATGTCCCTACCTAGAAATCATCTTCACTCAACTCCCAAACATCCTGATTTTCTATTGTCCCTACCTAAAAATCATCTTCACTCAACTCTCAAACGTCCTCCGGATCGTCTAATTTGACGTCGGCTAGAGCCAAAATCCCCCTACTACTACACATGCACCTCCTTTCAAAAAGAATTTAGCTTCTTTCCTCTGAGTAAGAAGCTTCGACGCAACTGCCTCATTGTCAAGCAAGACATTGCTAACTAGCAAGACTAAGCCACCAATTCTCAAAAATCATCCTCCAAAATCCAAAAATGCTAAAGCGAAAGAAGATGCTATGGCATCTACTCTCGCCAGAATCCATAATATGGGAGGGTGAACCAACTGTGCCTACAACCGCCCGAACTGCTACAGCCCTATGGGGGTAATTTTGGGAATGATTGAGGGTGACTCCCTCCTCTTCCCGCAGCCAGCTGATTTGCTCTGATCAAAGGAGCTGATCGAAGATCTGACTACAGATTCAGTTTCCTCTCGTGCGAATCTTTATTTTGATCTCTCTTTCATGGAGATCCTCATTGGATATATTCACTAGGGAGATCTAGGGTTTCTGGAAACGTGCACTGTTGGGCTTGGAGTTGCAACTTTTGGGATCAAGGATCCCTCTGGTGTGACTCATGAAGCTCCCCCTGAGTGGTTTCAAGCCGTGAGCTGTCGAGGAGTGTCGAACTTGGCGATTGACGGTGTTGATGCTCATTGTGTGGTGAGAAGATCTTCATTGGCTGGAGCCTAAGTTTGTGGGTTGGCTACCGGTGCCTTCCCCTATTATTACAGGTTGTGAAGAGAGCTGGGAGGGGAAGGTGCACCCTAGGTGTATGTCAAAATGTCTAACAACACCAAACAGCTGATACAAAAGGCAGAATTTCAGCATATCAAGTGTCTGACGAAAAGAGATGGTGTACATGAATCCAATGAACAAACAGAGAAGCTGACCAATGACTCCAAATTCCCTCCTTTATCCCCAACAATTTCTGGTAAAAAAGGAGATTTGAAGAAAAAAAATCATAAAAAGCAAAGATTCTTGTGGATAATTTCAACAAGAAGCCAAACTCTTTTGTGGATGCAATGAAGGGTATTCCCAGTTATGGAAACCCTTCAATCTTGATACTGTGTACCGGTTAGAGACCCATGTTTTGAAGGGGAATTCCCAGTTACGAAACTTCTGTGGATAGGTGAATGAGCTGCAAAAACCATTCATCTTGAATTTGGTGATGATGTTTTCAAAGTCTAGAGCTGACTTAGGAATCTTTGAAAAAAATTCTATAAGGAATCTGCCCTGTGTAACAAGATACAATTCCTTAGTTGAAGGGGTGGAGAAGACTCAAGGCATGACAATACGGGAAACATAAAAGCCATCATCACACATCATGAATCCTCTGAATCTAGAAGTTTATGCCCCAAGGAGAAAGGGAGATACGTTAGGAAGTCCAGACCCGATATGTGGGAGATGGGCCCCCCGAGGCGGAATCCTTAAATGGTACAATATTTTGAAAAATAACTAAATCTCATCCTTTAGTCCAACAATTACGATCTCCTCTCATTGACAACCATGCCATTGTTCCCACTAAAGAAGGGTTGTCAATAATAGTGGTGACCATTGATAGTTGAAGAGGAAAAATAGACCGACCAACCCTAAAGCTTAGACCATGCACAACCATGCCATGAGGGCCTCGGAGCTCATCCACCAAATCCAGGTGTTCATACGACTTCATGCAATCTCGGACAACCATCACCACTTCGCCAAACAATGATAACGTTGACTTGACCACCATGAACTCTCAACACCTTAACAGAAGCCTATCTACCCCAAAACATTTTCCCCCTTCATTAGTCGCTTCTTCGCTCTCAAGGAGTCAATAACCCCCAAAGGTGCCCGATGCCTCTCGGATTCCACCTTTCTCATGCCTCCCCTCTCGATCTCGAGCCCTCTCCGCACTTCATCCCCCTCATGATTTATTTTCTTTGCTTTTTATTGCCTTTTCACATTGCTCCATCTCTCCGATCTCACCTAAGTACTCTCTACAAACCGACCCCGAGCTAAATTTCCATCTCTTTTGCAGCGAACTTTGTCCAAGTCTGCAACACGGATATCCGAATGTACACACACCACGGGATAGACATATGAGGTGACAAGATTTTGTTACAACTTAGAAAGGATGTTGCTCAACTCCAGCGTATTCTAGGCATTGAAGTTGCAGGAAACTCCAAGGGTACGTTCATTCTCTGAGAAAAATGCACTTGAAATACTAGAGGATGCAAGCATATCGGGAATGAAGCTATCATCTATTCTTATCAATTCTTCTATGAGGTCAAAATTGACCTCTTAAACACCTTTTGAGGATACCATGTGTATTATTGATAAATTAATGTACTTGACCATTACTAACCTGACATTAATTTACATTTTTTTGAGAAAAATAATGTTACAATTAGTCATACGAATCAGCATGTGGAGTCGCCTTGCCATAGCCACTAGCACAATGTATGTCTTGTTCTTGGAGCCAACAATATCGAGTTTATGAGTAAAAAAGATGTATGCCTTATTCTCAAGTATCGAAATGGTTCTCTCAGAAAAAGGATGCACTTCAAATATAGCAGATACTAAGATCTCTTAGCCTCTTTGATGCAGGCTATGCTAGTTTCGTTAACAATCGATAATTTACTACTAGTTCTACTAGCATCTTAGGTGGAATTTCCTACTACAGAGATAACATCAAATCATGTGTTTCATGACAGAACAAAGCATATCGAGATTGCTTTTCACATTACCTGTGATTTTGTCACTTGCAGGAAAGATTGGCAACTCTCACATTTCCTCTAGGCTCCTACTTAGGGATAATTTCACCAACAAACTTTCCAAGAAATGCCATGGTTGGCTTTGGGACAAGCTAGGCATGATTGGCATTTGAACTCCAACTTTAGAAGAGTTTTACAAGTCTTTTTGTTTATTGTACTTTTTCCGATCTTTCGAAATTTCTTAGGGTCTGTATGGTTACCGGGTTACCCCGTGGTAACCCGATTTACCTCGCTCCATTCATTGGCTGGAATTTCATCACAAATCAATGTGACCTCGCATCACATGCATTATTTCAACCCTCTCCAACCTTCATAATCATCCAAACAGCTATTATTCACAAGAGGTTACCCCAACCCACCCCATCCCAGTAACCAAATAGACCCTTAGGGCACTTAGTTCTTACCCAACACTATTCTCCTATAAAGAAGCATCAAGATTGCATTATTTTATGTGTTAGAAATTGAGAATACGGAAACGTAATATCAAAGATAAAGAATAAACATGAACACCCTGATTTTTACGTGGAACCCTACTCCGTGAGGAGCGGGATGGAACCACGGGAGAACGCATCAAAGGGTTGATTCTTCTATTGAAGTTTCTCATCTGATACAATGGGTGTGGGGCTTCTTATATAGCCCCCACTGAGTCCCCACATCCCACAAATAGCAGATGTGGAACTAAACCCTTGGATGTGGTAATTGGACCCTAGAGGGATCCAATTACCCATCACTACATGTGATGCATATACTCCAACACTCCTCAAGTTGGTGCATACAATGCTCGGCTTGGACAAATAGAAAGAAATCACTCAAACTCACGCTACAAGACACTACAGACAATATCAACTCAATGCATACTTTATTGTCAATTGTTGTCGAGGACGTTGCTTCTCATGTCGTGCTGGTGAGGAGGAACTAAAGGGTTGGAGTGTGAGTTGAATTAAGTCTCCTTGTCGGAGAACATGCGCTCTTTACTGCGTCTGTCAGAGTCACTGAAATTGAATGAGGCTCCACTGGGAGAACTTTGGCTCGCAAATGCTCCATCTCTCTGAAGAGCCGAACTGAAAAAAAGGTTGTGCAAACATCCTCGTCGGAGTCCATGGTCATTGGAGAATGGAGTCTGAAAGTCTCCTCGTCAGAGAACTGGGTCTCTCCCATACAGGTTTAGAGAATGGGATCTCTATCTAGAGTCCCTATGGATCACATGAAAACTCTGAGCTGACCAAATCAAAGATAGGGACCTCTCAACTGATCGCAAACATGCGCGCATCAAACTGCAGACTGACTATGAACAAATATGAACGTCGAGTCTAAATCTGACAATCCGTAGAGTCTGACAACTGGAATGACATATGGACTGGAGAATATAAATATGAGCCATAGAACTCTGCACCATGCACAATACTCTCCCTTTCTCTCATACTGGTCGAAAAATAACGACGACAACCAAGTTGGGAGAAGACATGAATGTGGGGGAAACATACTAAAAAAAATTTCCCGGTTATTTCCCTTTTTTAATAGATGTCTCTCCCTCTCTTTTTTTATAATGACCCGTTTCATTTTTTCTGCTTTTCTTTTCGTAATTTTTTTCAAAACATTTTTTCATTTCTCCCTTTTTTTCTGACTATTTGTTTTTTTCTGCGTACGACTTTTCTCATTTTTTTGTGCGCTCACCTTGAAATAAATCACGGTCTAATTAGGCCCAAAAATGGAGCTCTCATTTTTTAATGCAGCAACCCAACCTAGGCTCAATATACTTCACGGCCTACCCCCTTCACCCATTTTAAAAATAGATATTGTAGGCCCGTTGGGCCGTACAAATGAAAAAAAGGGAGGGGGTCCCTATTTAGGGTTCCCCTCGAGGAAACCTTTCACACAATACTGTCGCCCCTGATGGGGCTCTTCCATCTTCGATCATCACTGTTTGGAGGAGTTGCACGAGATCTGGAGTTGCACGGGACTTCTCACGTCGATACTGGGACATGCGGGAAAGGACTGCTTCTGCTGCTAGGAAATCTCTCCACCACTGTCTGTCGCCTGGAAAGGCGACGCTGTTGATTGAAGTTCTTCAATGCATGTTGCCACCTGCTGGGATCGTTGAAGGTGCTCAATGGTAGCCTCTGCCATCGCCTGGAGAGAGAGGAGTCTCCATCTAGATCCTAGGGACTATGCCGCCCTGAACTGATACCATGTAGTGCCGCCTCGCACTGCCTGACAATCTGAGGAGGTAGCGCTGCCTAAGGAGGTAGCGTTGGAGAACTGCCTGAAGAACTACCGGATTATCGAAACATCTTCCTCGAGAGAACATGATGGTGCATGGGATTAAGGCCATCGCCACCTACTGCTTCTTCTTCCTTTTTTTAGGTGCACGCAAAGGGCATCTTACTACGAAGAATACATCAATCCATTAAAGCAAAAATCTTCATAAGGGACTTGAATCCGCATTGGAGGTGGCCACTGGATGGGTTAATTGCGAGTTGTTCTACTTGGAAAATAGATCGGTTAGTTAGAACCCATTTACCACGACATGATAGAACGTGGGTAGAATCTCACAGATTGCCACCAACATGTAGAACATGATGAAGCAGAATATGAATATGGCTAAAACTACGAGATCTGGAGTCGTTGAAATTAGGTAAACCCTAGTTTTTCTCCGAACTTGATGATGACAAGTCTCGAGAACTAGTAAATAAGATGCTTGATGTGGTTTGAAGATATCACAAACTCGTGTAGAATTAGAATTCCAAAAAATCCTAGAATTTTCTTTGAATCTTGAACAATTACAAACACGAACATCAAAATAAATCTTCAAACATAAACACCAAAATAGAATTTGCTCTGATCATTAACCATGCAGAATTAGGATTTCAACATAAACCCTAGAATTGGATCTCGAATCTCAAACATAAAGAACATAATGAAAACCTCGAGAATCGAACATGCTCTGATATCATGTTAGAAATCGAGAATGCAGAAGCGTAATATCCGAGATGAAGAATAAGCATGAAGAACACCAGCAATTTTACATGGAATCCTACTCCGTGAGAAGCGGGATGAAACCACAGGAGAATGCTTCAAAGGGTTGATTATTTTATTGAAGTTTCTCATCTGACGCAATTGGTATGGGGCTTCTTATATAACCCCCACTGAATCCCCACATCCCACAAATAGTAGATGTGGGACTAAAACACTGGCTGTGATAATTGGATCCTGGAGGGATCTAATTACCCATCACTACAGGTGACACATATACTCCACCAATAAGAAAAGTATTTTTTTTCCAACAAATAGACTTAGGGCACTTACCTCCTCTACCAACATCATGAACTCCTATAGTGAATTCCTACATTTTGCTTTGGTCATTCGATCTGGAAAACAAAATGACTTAGGATAGTCCCCCAACTATTATCCTCTACAAGTAGGGGTTACAAAAGGGAACTCCATCGGGAGAAAGGGATACGCTTACGCCTACACCACTATGAGGAGGGATGACTATATATTTCATACGAATCCTCAAAATTCTAGTCATGATCCAAATAATCTAAAAACTTTGGATGACATAATTGTAGAGATAGTTATTATTATTATTATCTCTTTATGTACCTCGTCTTTATTTTCTTTGTCGTTTATGGACCACTGTGTAATTTACCCTTAAGGTCTCTCCCTATATAAGAGAGCCTAGGGTTTTCTGAATAATCAATCTATGTTTTTCTCCCAACATGGTATCAGAGCCGCCCTAGGGCTCTCCCCACCCGCCGCCCTCTCCTCCTCGGCGCCGATCTCCGCCCCCCCCCCCATCCCCTTCCTCCACTAGCGGGCCTCTCCCCGCCGCCCCCCCTCCCCAGCGGGCCTTTCCCAGCCGCCACCGGTCCCCAGGCGGCCCCCAACCCGCCACCGACAGTTCCCAGGCGGCCCCCAGCCCGCCGCAGACTGTTCCCAGGCAGACCCCCCAGTCGCCGATCCACACCGCCCTCCCCAGGCGGCCTCCCTACCGCGTCGCCACCACCTGGGCAGGCCTCCATTCCAGCCGCCAGGTCTATAGGCGGCTTCTTGTCTCGCCGCTAGCCTCTTAGGCGGTCTCATCTCCGGCGTGCCCTAGCCAACCTCGTCTCTTCCACCAGATATATGGATTTGAGTGCGTAACGTCTATATACGCACTCGAATCCAATGCAGTTTGTGTAGACATTCATTACCTTGTCTACAAACCCTAGTTCTTCTCCAGCGACAATATGTCAGAATCGAATGTCGATATGCCCTCCACCGGCGCATTCAAAGGTCCTACGCCAATAGTAAAGATGGACGGATCGAACTATGAGCTCTGGGCTATGCAGTTCATGAGCTTCATGAAGTCGAATGGTAAGAAGCACATTCTTACTGAGGATGAGCCCGCAGAGAAGACAAGGATATATGCCTCATGGGAGGTTGATGACTCCTACGCAAAGGTCTGGCTGTCTGGTACATTGACGATGGAGATTGCTAATGATGTCCTCCATCAGCCCATTGCCAAGGCGATGTGGGATATTCTCGCCGCTACATATTCGCAGGTGCGAAATGAGACCAAGATGTTGCAGCTTCAGCATGACATTTTCACAACGAAGAAGAGCGGCAGACCTCTTCATTCCTTATACACATCCCTAAGAGGGATGTTTGAGAAGTTATACAGTACTACCCACTCACTGCTACTCCTGAACAACAGAAGACGTTTCGGAACGCCACCATGGTGTTCTATTTACGGCTCTTGATCCTGAATATGACGCCGCCCGGTCTCAGATCCTAGCTGATGCAGTTATTCCTCCAGTGGAGGATGTTTACAGGAGACTCAGTCGCATTCCAGTTTCCTCCAGCTCTTCTACTCCACCTCCATCAGCGATGGCAGTCTCGCGTGGGAGAGGTGGCCCGTCTTCTGGTCGTGGACGTGGACCCCAAGGAAGGGGTGGTCGCTTCAGTCAGACATGCTCCTATTGTCACCGCACAGGACACTCGGAGGAGACATGCTATTCTAAGCATGGGTTCCCAGCATCGGCACGTGTTGCAGAACATTCTCAGTCCCCGTTACCATCTACTGCAGATAATCGTTTTAACGAACTTGTGGCACGTCTCCGAGATATTATGCCACATTCATCTGGTGATTCATCTGGTGGCCCTTCAGATGTTGCTGCTACAGCCTCCGCCAGTTCATCTGATGCTGCTAGTACCTCAGGTAGATCTATTGCATTCACATCGTCTCATGATATCTCTGATTAGGTTATAGATTCGGGAACCACACATCATCTCTGACGAGATAGAGACAGACTACAGTCCTACAGGGACATTCCTCACAGTCGTTCAGTGCAGATCGCAGATGGTACTCATTCACCCCTCGTTGGACAAGGGGAGGTCTTCCTATCCTCCACTATGCATCTACAGAATGTCCTACATGCTCCTGAGTTCTCAATAAATCTGTTATCTATTAGTCAGATTACGAAGGATTTGCATTATCGTGCTATATTTGACCCGTCTTCTCTCATTTTTCAAGACATACTAACGGGCAGGGTGATTGGCTGTGGCTCTGAGCAGAATGGTCTATATCGGCTGTTTCGGGATTCCTATGCCGGCGTCTCCTCTCATTCTGCCGGACCAGTTTCTCCGTTCATCTGGCATCTCCGTTTTGGTCATCTTCCGCTCCAGAAAATACGCCATCTTCTGCCCCAGATCTCTCCTCGTTCGTCTTTTCGCTGTGAAGCATGTCAGTTGGGAAAGCATCATCGGTCGAGCTTTCCATGTCGTCAGAGTCGGAGCAGTAGCTCCCCATTCGAGTTGTTACATATAGATATATGGGGTCCGAGTCGTGTACCCGATCATCAGGGGCACAGATTTTATCTTGTGGTAGTGGATGATTTCTCTCGTGTGTCATGGGTCTTTCTTTTGAAGAATAAATCTGAAGCAGGAGATGTGATCAAGAATTTAATTAATGAAGTGCACAATGTTTTCTCTTCTTCAGTCAAATATATTCGGACGGATAATGCCCTAGAATTTTGCACACGGTCACTTTCTCAATTTCTTTCATCAAAGGGTATTATTCACCAAACCACTTGTGCATATACATCACAGCAGAATGATGTGGCGGAAAGAAAGCATCGCCATCTCTTGGATATTACTCGAACCCTGTTGATTCAGAGTTGTGCTCCTATTTCTTTCTGGGGGGACGCTGTTCTTACTACATGTTATCTGGTCAATCGAATGCCATCCTCTGTTCTTGGTGAGAAGATACCTATTTCTCTTATTTTTCCTGACAAGGAATTATTCTCACTGACTTCACGTGTCTTTGGTACTGTGGCATTTGTTCATCTTCTGTCTCCCGGACTTGACAAACTCTCTCCTAGAGCAGTCAAGTGCGTCTTTGTTGGTTATTCCAGGACTCATAAGGGCTACCGGTGTTATGATCCTATAGATAAGAAGTACTTCGTGAGTGCTGATGTCACTTTCTTTGAGTCTGTCATGTATTTTTCTCCTACAGGTGACAGACTGGTACCATCCACTACCAATGATGATGTCTATGTTCCTCCACCACCTACTTGGAGTTTACCTGAGTCTTCCCCTGTTCCTGCCTCCACGCCAGCACCACCACCACCACCTCCTCCTCCACCTCTTCCACGACCTCCCATTTCACCTCTACCAAAATTCTATACGCGTCGGTCAGGTCCTGCTCAGGCTACACGTCAGCCACCCATCATGCCTCAGGTATGTTCACATGGCATTACTACTGACGAGTCAGATTTGGTACATGTGCAGGATTCTTCAGTACAGGAAGACACTAGACCATCCAGTGCAGCAGATGATGATCTTGATGTTCCGATTGCTATTCGGAAGCAGAAGCGGCTGTGTGCCTCTTATCCATTTGCGTCACAGGTTTCGTTTCACCTTCTCACTGGTGACTTTCAGAGATTTGCCTCAGCCTTGTCTTCCGTGGATATACCACGGACCTACCAGAAAGCTTTGAAGAGTGATTGCTGGAGATTAGCTATGGAAGAAGAGATGAGTGCCTTGCAGTCCCGTGGCACATGGTCATTGGTTCCTGCTCCTCCCGATGCATCTACTGTGAGTTGTAAGTGGGTCTTCACAGTTAAATATCATGCAGATGGCACTTTGGATCGGTACAAAGCACGATTGGTCGCCCGTGGGTTTACACAGACCTATGGCGTAGACTACACGGACACTTTCTCTCTAGTGGCTAGACATTTTACCCTTCGCATTCTCTTATCTGTGGTCGTGGTTCGTGAATGGAGTATATCTCAACTGGATGTCAAGAATGCCTTCCTGTACGGGGATCTACAGGAGGAAGTCTACATGCAGCAGCCACCTGGGTTTATTGCTGAGGAGGAGAAGCAGATGGTCTGTAGACTTCACAAGGCAATATATGGCCTCAAATAGAGTCCAAGAGCATGCTTCCAGAAGCTTTCCAACCTTATTGAGCAACAGGGATTCAAGAGGTCAAATGCAGACCACTCATTGTTTGTCCAGAAGTCATCGGCAGGTACGATTGTTATTATGGTCTATGTGGATGATATTCTTGTTACAGGAGATGATGTTCAGGGCATAGAAAGGGCGAAGGCATTCCTAGGCCGTCAGTTTGTTACAAAGGATCTTGGAACCCTAAGATATTTTCTGGGGTTGGAATTTGCAAGGAATGCACAAGGCTTGGTGATGACCCAATGGAAGTACATTACAGACTTCCTGATTGAGACGGGCATGGATGGATGCAAACCATCAAGTATTCCCATGGACCCTAGCATGAAGTTGTATGATGGTGATACTGATGAAGTAGATAAGAGGAGATATAGAGAAATGGTGGGAAAACTCCTTTACATTACCATAACTCGTCCAGATATTGCATTTGCAGTAAGCAGGGTGAGTCAATTTATGGAACAGCCAAGACAAGTTCACATGGATGCTATATACATGATACTGAGGTATCTGAAGTCGTCTCCAGGTTCAGGGTTGCTATTCAGAAAGGGCACAGATTTATCTATCTCAGCGTGTGCAGACGCCCATTATGCAGGATGCCCTAAGGATCGAAAATCAACCTCAGGGTTCGCAGTTTTTGTTGGAGGCTCTCTGGTTTCTTGGAAAAGCAAGAAACAAACTGTTGTGGCAAGGTCCAGTGCCGAATTTGAATATAGGGCCATGGCTCAAGCCAGCACGGAAATGATGTGGGTTCGATCCGTACTAGAAGATCTACATGTAGATGTGCCCTTACCTATGAAGCTTCAGTGTGACAATCAGGCAGCCTTATTCATTGCCAACAATCCAGCTTTTCATGAAAGAACCAAGCATATTGAAATTGACTGCCATTACACTAGAGACTTGATCCAGAGAGGATTGATATCTACTACACATATGAGCTCAGGAGATCAGACTGCAGATGTATTCACCAAGCCATTGCTCAGAGGACCTTTTCAGAGATGTTCATCCAAGCTGAGCATGATAGACATCTATGCTCCACCTTGAGGGGGAGTGTAGAGATAGTTATTATTATTATTATCTCTTTATGTACCTCATCTTTATTTTCTTTGTCGTTTATGGACCACTGTGTAATTTACCCTTAAGGTCTCTCCCTATATAAGAGAGCCTAGGGTTTTCTGAATAATCAATTTATGTTTTTCTCCCAACAATAATATTCGAAGATCGCACCATAATGGCAGAAAATACAACTCCTTCTCACTCATGTTGGACGGAACATATGTTGACTATGTTATGCATTGACACCACCTTTTACGACATGATCCTTAACTCAGGTCAGAAGTCTGATGGTGGGAAGAACGTATTAAACAAAGTCCCATATAAACACATTACTTGCTCATCAACCATATCTCTACAATTAGCAAAGCAGCCAAAAACCAAGACTCTGTTATGAAAATCATGCTACCAGTGGGAGGAAATGTGTTTATTTCAGGACGAAGTCTAGTGATTGTTGGTGACATTGTGCTTCATACTATAATCGAGACTACAGATTGATTATTTACATGTAGAAGCTAGATGACATCATCAGACGTTCTGCACAAAGTAAACAAATGGATATTATATAAGATATCAAGTTCTCTGCATCAAAATTGCCTCATTCTAGTAAAACAATCAAGCTCATCCTATCACAAATTCTGACATCTCCATGAAAGTGATGACATTGTTAAAATTGCAATTCATTGTCCAATCTAAACAAAAACTACATAGAACTTGTAACATATGTATCCAAGTCATTTGAAAGTTGTATGGCTTAAAAACATGGATTATTTAACATTATAAGATCAACAAAATAAGTCAAGAGTTGAACCAATATTTGCATACATGAAAAAAATGAAGTGTGATATTTTGTCTACAAAAGAAAATAGACAATCAAATAACCTACTAAACATGAAATTATTGATAATATCAGATTCAAGGAACATAAGTAATTAAGCAATTACATGCAGCAGCGATACTTGAGAATTTCTATAAAAAATCCATGTTATGAAAAGAGAAGCATCAAAAAAATAGACAGATGGCTCGGAATTCCACTTACTGTTTGGGTGGAACATTCGAGAGACAAATCGGACAGTAGGTGGCTTGTTAGGGTATTCTTCTGTAAACTGCAATGTCAACTTGAACGTGCCTAAAGAATACAAAGTAAATGATGTCATGTCATACAATAATTGAGTAATAAAAGACATCTGTCCATGTCAGTCTTATTATACAGATAAATTAGATTTGCAATTCGCAGCTAGAATCAAACCATATTCTAAATTAACTTGATCTTATTATTTCTTTAGATATAAAAAATTTCCCTTGATATTCCATTACCTATAGGCAGCTTTTCATTTCACTATTTTGGCACTGTGGGAAGTATAAAAACCCATTCAAAAGTCCTTATATTGACAACTCCGATTAGTGTCTTATGTAATTAAAACAATATAAGAGTTTCAAAAAAATTAAAACAATATAACCTCACCGATCAATTAGCATGTTAATATTATTTGGCAAGAAATATAGATTTTTAGTACCTTGCGGCAATTGCACATTTTTCATAGAAATTTAGAACTACATGACTTTATGGGTGAAGTTTTTCATTCTTCTGCATCTTTCTCCACCCAGAATCCTCTAAATATATGTTCACGGCCAATTTTCCCAATCATGACATGAAATCCATGACTTGTGAATTATTACAACAACTCAATCAACAGATTTCCAGATGCATGGTACAGGTCTGAAGTATGCATTTTCTGGCCCACCTAAGCCGCTTGGAACATTCCAACTTGAAAATAGTAACTCATTCAAATATGGGCAGCTAACTCTCAATATGGCAAGCATAACTACTTAGAGCACAAAAAAGTGGAATTTTCGCCATACTCTATCACAAATTCCAACTAACAAAGTGTTTGACCCTTCCCACCATTGAGAAAAATTATGGTATCAGAAATTCCATGGACAAGAAGAGAGCTGTAGCTATTTTCACAACCACCAAGACCATCAGCATCCCAAGCATGCCTACAAGCCGTCAAGCAGCAACTTCACGACATTTCTTGAGAATATTTTGGATTTGAGGGGAGAGTGGGAGGGAACATTTCCATGGACTAATTATACATTAGGAAGACTTAGAAACTCTTGAAGATCAATATTCACTGACACTCTTGAAGATCAAGATTCAAGATTATATTGTGATAAATGAGAAAGAAGAGACTCATAAAAGAAGTTTTGAGGAGTAAGTCCGCTTCGGGCTTGATCCTGGTATTTTCATTATGCAGAAGGAGCCAGGAAGGTGAGAATGTTATATATTTCCTCTATCTGCATGCGTCATTGGGCAAAGAGTCCATGAAGATTCTGAAAGACTTTAGATAGATGATAGATCACTCCTTTACTATTTTTTTTGGAGAAACATCTAGTAGGGAAGGCCCTTACAAGAAATCATTGCTTATACATGTGAATCGAAAAGAGTTGGCTGCTATGATGGTTTATGGCCTTTGAGGATTCAGAAAATTGCACGAAGATGAAGGGAGCAAAGAGATGCAAAGATAAAAAATTTTTGAAAGGAAAAAGGGCCGCCATCATATAGGTGTGGGCCAAAAAACTTCACAATTAATCACCTTTTAAGAAAATATTACAAGACCTTTCAAGGTACAACTTACAAGCCCTCATCAGGCGGACCCAGAAGAAAATGAAAAAGAAAGAATAATTACATTAGCCAACATTCAGAGGGTACCATGGCATGTGCCACAATGCCCCCCCCACCCCCGAAATTCTGCCCTTTTTAAAAAATCTCATTTCTAGCCAACCAAATAGCCCACAACATTGCCAAGTGGTCAGTATGCTCGCCCTCTGTGCCTCTCCACCTTCCTCCAATGGACTCCCAAAAGCTCGCCACATCTCTAAAGTATGCCTCATGATTCCCATAGGTAAACCACGCATATTGAGAGCTCCTATAGTGGAAGTATAAGTGGTCAACATCTTCCACCCCCTCCTGACATCTTGCGCACGACTGACTGGCATTTTCGAAGAACCACGCAAAACGGTCCCTAATAAGAAGCTGACCCCTTCTACATAACCACAAGGAGACCTTCACTCTGGCCGGAATCTTCCAACCCCAAAGACGTATGCAATCCATTACAGAACGGTTCAGATTAACTATCTGAGGCCCCTTCAATGCTCTGTAAACTTTCCCCTCCAAAAAGTTACCATTCCGCCAACACCAGCAATCCTTGTCTTTCGTGGGCCCCGCAACTGCCTCAAGAGCTGTCGTCATTCTTGCCAAATCTTCCATCCTCTAATTAGAAAGCTCCATCCTGAAATAGGGAAAGAATGAGTGGCCATCCCAAATCTCAATCAGCGTTGCCTTTGGGTTGGAGGCCAGCACCAAAAGCCTTGGGAAGCGTTGGCCAAACACCCCACACTTTGACCAATCATCTGCCCAAAACCTAAACTCCAAGCCGTCACCCAAGAGCGATATCAAAAAAGGTCTTGCCTCCTGCGCCACCACACAGATACCCCTCCAGAAGACAGAGGATGCAATGCCCATTCTTCCAGGAGTGAGAAAGGAGGGACCAATGCCATAGATCTTACGAATAACTGTGCAAACTTGGCCATCACAATCACCCCACAACCGTGCAACCCATTTACATAGTAGAGGTGTGTTCATCTCCTCTAGGCTCCGGACCCCAATGTCACCATCCTCCTTTGAGCAAGTGACCGTATTCCAATCAACCAATGGCACCCCATGGGTCTTCTCAGAAGCAGCCCAAAAGAACCAACGCATGATGCCCTCCAGCTTCTTCCTTACCCCCACAGGAAGAAGCCTGGAAGAGAAAGAAAATTGGTATCGCATATAGTACCGACTTCAGGAGATCAAGTATTCCCCCAATCAGAGAGAAAACTTGCTTCCAGTCCACCAATCTTTGGTCCAGTTTTTCGATAACCGACCTCCAGTCCTCCACCCTCATCCTCCCTGCCACCAGCGGAATGCCTAGATATCTGATGGGAAGTTTACCCCGTGGCGACCTCAACCAGCCCTCTCCAGTAGCAACCTCCTACTCAGACCACCCAAACATCACAAACTCAGACTTCCCCCTTGTTGATCTTTAACCCAGACACCATGCCAAAGAGCTCGAGCACCGTGGACATCCAACGACATCATGACGGATCCCCCTCAGCAAACAGAATTATGCCATCTGTGTACTGCAGGATTGGAGTAGAGATATCTACTTTTGTGAACCCCCTGAAGAAACCAGTCGAGACGCCACTCTCCACCATGATAGTCAAGGCATTGATGTGATAACGAAAAGCAAATGCACAAGAGGACACCCCTGTCGAACCCCTCTCTGCAGCTGAAAGAACCCTCCCCTAGGCTGAGCATTCACCAACATCGCACATGAAGCGGTGGTGATGCATCTCTTCATCCAATAAATCCACATGTATTGAAAACCACGTCTATGTAGGGAGGCCCACAAGAAACGCCAGTCTACGCAGTCAAAGGCCTTAGAGAAGTCCACTTTCCACAACACCCCCTTTGTACCATTTCTGATCCAATCAGCCACGATCTCTGATGCGAGCACCACACTATCAAGCAATTATTTGCTTGGAAGAAAGGCACTATGGGTCTAGGAAATAATGCTACCCAAGACCCTCCTAAGTTGATTCACCAAAATCTTTGCTAAAATCAAGTAAATCACATTAGACAAAGCGATTGGGTGGTAATCTTCTACTTTTGTCGGACTACTCTTCTTAGAAAGAAGGAACAAGAAAGAGTGATTCAGTCCCTCAAAAAGCAAATTGCCCTCTGCGAATTCCGACACAACACCAAACAACTCGTCCTTCAACAAGGTCCCAGAACTCCCTGTAGAAGAACACCGAGAAACCATTTGATCCAGGACAACAATCCAGGTTCAGGCCAAACAAAGCCTCATGAACCTCTTTCATGGAAAAAGACCTTACCAAATTGTCAGCCACCCCTACCGGTAAGCGAGTCACCCCCAACCACCTCGAGCCACCGTCAGGGGTCTTTCTGCTTAAACTCTTGAAAAGGTATGTGATGGTCCTAGCTACCTCAACCTCCCCAGGAAACTCCTCCCCCCACCTCAATCGAATAAACGAGGTTACACCTCCTTCTGGAATTTGTCGCGGCATGGAAAAACCATGTGTCCGTGTCGCCCTCCTTCAACCACCTCGACCTCTGCCTCCACTCAACCTCCCTCTTCCGAACCTCCTCCAGAATCCTCTGCACCACCCCGCGGTTCAAGATCTCCTCATCATTCAAGTCTCTAACATCCTCTACCGAATCCAGCCTCACAGAATCCTCTTGTACCCATGCCCTACGCAAGCCACGCTCCAGTCTCGAATCCATTCTAAACTCCATCAGCCCGCGATGCAAAGCGGCCAGCTTCTTCGTGAACCGCATCATGGATGATCCATCAAAAGTCAAATCGGACCAGAAGTCTGCAACCATTTGATAGAAGCCCGCTTCCAACGTCTACCTCTTCTCAAACCTAAAAAGGAGGAGATGGAACGCCTGCAATACGCGTCCAAGCAGAGCGGTGTGTGGTCATCGGGATATGGGGAGGGAGGTGACGACTGCCACGATAAACATCTCCAATGCCTCAGTCGACAAAAGAAATATGTACTTCTTCATCTTGTCTCAATTGTACATTATGCCTTTTAACAAAGTTTAAATAATTCATTATATTTGTGATATATAGATACTAACTCAGGTAATCATCCTTCAACTATTCCAAAGGGGCACATTTGGTGGAGTGGAGAACCACATTGTTATTTGTCCATAGAAAGGGATTTTTGCACCAAAACACCTCCATCTGGTTTCCTTACGGATGGTATATATAACAGTATCGGCAAGTCTAGCTAAGCAGCCAATGGCAAACATTAAGTGACTCCATGCAAATTCCATATTTATAAAAAGATTGTGCTTTCATTCATCTAGATATATACACACATAGTGTCCATCAATATACTGATCTTAGTAGATTGGTGAAGTTGCCATCATTTGTTACAAATGCCGAAAAATAAATGGGCAATGTGTAGACAAAAATTCGGATTCCAAAATGAGGCAAAACAACATCAACAACTCTTCGTACACAAGGAAATCCTATTAACAGTAAATTTGCAAGGATGTAATATAGGAATATCAAGAAATGGATGAAGCCGTTATCACTACTAAATACAAGTGTTATGTACAATGAAGTGGCAAGATTGTACAAGTTAGGAAATATAGTGGCACTAAATCTTGCTATAGCAAGCAGAATGTCAATAGGGAATAGCGTGAATACAGAGAATTACATTAATATCACAACCAGAATCTTAGCACTCTCCAATGCCTTCTTATTCTGCTTCTTCCACTCTCATAATTATTATTCCTAAAACAGTGAATTTTTTATGGTAAAAAAACTCATTTTAGTAATATTCTTGCGGTGACAGATGTCTATCATCCCTTCCCTCTATGTAGAAAAAAAGTCATGTTAACTCAAATTTTGCGGTGTAGAAAGAAATACCAAGTCGAAAGAATGAAAATCTTTTAGCTGGACTCTATCTGCAATACTGATCATTTCTTACTGTTGGGAAACGTGACTGAGATGTCTATTCCATAGCCCTAGGCTCTCTTATATAGGAGAGTAGCCTATGGATAAATTACATAAAGAGAATAACAAGAAAATAAAATAACGAAGATACACAATAACTCAATATGCGTCAACACTCCCCCTCAAGATGGAGCATAGATGTCAATCATGCTCAGCTTGGAAGCACACTTCTGGAATGGACCTCGTAACAATGCCTTGGTGAATATATCTGCAGTCTGGTTTTCTGAAGTAACATGAGATGTGGCAATGAATCCTTTCTGAATCATATCACGTATGAAGTGACAATCCACCTCAATATGCTGGGTCCGTTCATGGAATGCAGGATTGTTTGCAATGAACAAAGCAGCCTGATTATCACACTCCAAGTTCATAGGAAGTGGTACATCTAAGCATAAATCTGTCAGCACCGCTTTCACCCACATCATCTCTGTAGTAGCCTGGGCCATAGCCCGATATTCAGATTCAGCACTGGATCTAGCTACCACAGTTTGTTTCTTGCTCCTCCATGAGACTAGTGCATCTCCAACATAGACAGCATACCCTGAGGTAGACTTCCTATCCTTAGGACATCCTGCATAGTCTGCATCTGCGCATGCTGAGACAGAAATTCCCTTTGCTTTCTTAAATAGCAGACCTTTACCTGGAGAAGATTTGAGATATCTAAGTATCATGTGTATTGCATCCATATGCACCTGACGTGGCTGCTCCATGAACTGGCTCACACGGCTCACTGCAAATAATATATCTGGCCTAGTGATCGTGACATATAACAATTTTCCTACCAGTTCTCTGTATCTTCTCCTGTCAACCTCCTCTGTGTCATCATCAAACAGCTTCATGCTGGGGTCCATTGGTGTCGTAGCAGGTCGACACCCTAACATACCTGTCTCACTCAGTAGATCTGTGACATACTTCCTCTGTGACATGACCAATCCATACGGATTTCTGGCAAATTCCAGCCCCAGAAAATATCTAAGGACTCCCAGGTCCTTGGTGACAAACTCGGTCCCCAGCCTTTCCTTTGCCTGCTTAATGCCCTGGTCATCATCACCTGTAATCAAGATATCGTCAACATAAACCATGATTACAACAATACCTCTTGCCGTCTTCTGTACAAACAAGGAATGATCAGCATTGGAGCGTTTATATCCTTGTTTCTCAAAGAGGTCTGACAGCTTCTGGAACCATGCTCTGGGGCTCTGCTTAAGGCCGTAGATGGCCTTATGTAACCTGCAAACCTTGGAACACTCCCCCTCAACAGCAAAACCTGGTGGCTGTTGCATATAAACTTCCTCCTGCAGATCACCATACAGAAAAGCATTCTTCACATCCAGTTGATAGAGCGGCCAGTCTCTAGTAACTGCAACTGATAAGAGTATCCGCAGAGTGGAATGACGAGCTACAGGGGAGAACGTGTCAAGGTAATCTACCCCATATGTCTGTGTGAATCCCCTTGCAACTAAGCGTGCCTTGTACCTGTCAATAGTGCCATCTGCATTATGTTTCACTGTAAACACCCATCTGCAACTTACTGGGCTGACATCTGGAGGTATAGTAACCAAGCTCCATGTACCTCGAGACTGAAGAGCCGCCATCTCTTCCTCCATCGCTAGCCGCCATCTAGAATCCTGCAAAGCCTCATGGTGGTTCCGTGGAATGTCTGTAGCTGAAAGTGACAATGCAAACGTCCTGAAGTGTCCAGATAGCCTCTCAAAAGATATAGCTGCTGATACTGGATATTTGGCACAGCTTCTCTTCGGCTTGCGTAGGGCGATTGGAACATCCAGATCCTCTGTGGTATCACCATGCTCCTGTAATGCATCCTGCTCAGAAATGTCGTTAGATCCATCAACATTAACATTTTCATCGCATACCATAGGCGAGCTAGTTGACTGGTCAGGACCATGAGCTTGAGGCGGCCTGCGGGTGTAGTGGAATGGTAACGGGGATACTGTTGGTGGCAGTGGTGGTGGTGGTGGTGGTGGTGGTGATGGCAGAGATGGTGGTGACGGTGATGTTGTTGGTGGTGCCATGAATACGGTCTCAGGAGATATAGGTGGTGACTGCAAGTTCCCGGATTCTGAAAAATACATAACGGGTTCAAAGAATGTAACATCTGCACTGATCATATACCGCCGACGCACAGGGTCAAAACACTTGTACCCCTTTTGAGTTCTGGAGTACCCCACAAATACGCACTTGACAGCCCTAGGAGAGAGCTTGTCAGAACTAGGCGACAACTGATTGACAAATGCGACAGACCCAAACACACGAGGGGTAAGAGTGAACAGATCCTTGTCAGGATAAACAAGTGAGAAAGGAATCTGTTCATTCAAGACAGACGAGGGCATGCGATTTATAAGATAACATGCAGTGAGGACTGCATCACCCCAGTAGGAATACGGAACATGAATCTGAATGAGAAGTGACCTTGTGACATCAAGTAGGTGACGGTGTTTTCTTTCTGCAACCCCATTTTGTTGAGACGTATGAGCGCAGGATGTTTGGTGAACAATTCCTTTAGAGGAGTAGTAGTTGGCTAGACTATTGGTACACAACTCTAATGCATTGTCACTTCTCAGAATTTTGACAGTTGTGGAAAAAACATTCTGAATTTCATTTAGAAAGTGAATAATAATATTTCCAGCTTCAGATTTATTTTTCATTAGAAATACCCATGATGCTCTAGAGAAGTCATCCACAAATACAATATAAAACCTGTGCCCCTGATGATCGGGAACACGACTTGGACCCCAGACGTCGACATGAAACAACTCAAACTTGGAGTTACTACTCCGACCTTGACTGCTGGGAAAAGATGACCTGTGATGTTTTCCCAACTGACACGCCTCACACTGGATAGGTGTGTGAGAAAGACTATAAGGTAAGACTAGACGCAACTTCTGAAGCGGTAGATGACCAAAACGCAGATGCCACAGGAAAGGAGAAACTTGGTCTGCGGGAGAAGCAGCGATTCCGGCAAACGGGGTCTGGTTCAGACGATAAAGGCCTCCATGCTCATAGCCATGACCAATCACGTTGCCCGTACGGATGTCCTGAAAAATCAATGAAGATGAATCAAAAATAGCTCGACAATGGAGATCCTTCGTGTTAACCCCTCAGGATCCGGGTACCCGTTTACGACACAATTCGCGAAATTCCATTTATGACATCGCATTAAAAGCATAGTTTTATGGGGAAATTTTTCGCAATGAATATATTTGCAAGTGACATTCGACATTCACATTCACAACCACAAGCTAATAGAGAAATTGGCACCAAAATCATATTTCATTAATTTGCATGTATTTTTACATCATGTACAATGTCTGTTTGTACATACAACATCCCAAAAATTTGACTGAAGAGAAGAAGCAATTACAATATCAATTGAACTAAAAACTGTAACAAAAACCACATACCGTCTGGTATAGACCTTGTCTCCTGGAACCCTGTATAGCTACTGAACAACAGACTCCTTTCCTGCCATGCGTGCAAGGAAGAAAAGGAGTCACAATTGTGAATACAAACCCGTAGTTTAAATAATTAACAAGTAATTTAATGTGCAAAAGAGAGCAAGTAGAAAGGTGGAATGAGCACTATTTACATCTACTTGCGTAAAAAAAAAGGTAGTCAAAAAAAAGGTAGTCAGGCTTGTAAGCATTTCTCATAAACTCCCATTATCCCAACACTTTTCATATTTAACGTATTTATATAGTAATCAAATATTTATAATTATAGGAGTATGCATATATGTATATATCTCTATTATTATATTGACCAGATATCAAATCTGTGGATTTGTCGATGTGAAAGATGGAATAGGAAATATTTATAGATTACTTGATTCCCAAGTTCAATAGGCAGGCATCTAATTCTTAATTTCAATTGTTTCAGATATAACTCCAGATGATGTAGATAAAGATCATGATTCTGGGTCTTGGAGATCATGTCGTGGAACTTGATGGCACGTGAATGATGAAATTGCTAATTTCTTGTCATTGAAATTACATCATGGTTTTCGATATAGGACTGATATAATGATGATGGATTTGATCCTTAATGCTATTTACTTCTTTTTAGTTAGTGGATAGTCTGTGGTCTTGGTTCGTGTGAAACCTCACACTATGACTCTAAGGTATTAAAAGTACCTTAGGGTTGGGGGGCCTCCGTAGGCATGCGGTATTGTGTAATGCATCCTAACTAAGTTCCCAACACGTCCACTAACTTATAGGGTTTTTGAATCAGATTAAAGTCACTTCTAATCAACTCAATTTTAATTGTGATTTCCTCCAAACCTTCACTGTAACTCTCTCCGATGTACTCTCAATAATGTAGATATAGATGTAGATACGAATGATCTGGATGTAGAATCGCCGTCTGTTGGCGAAAGAAAACTCAAGCGGTGAAGAAGCCTACAAATGGCTCTTCCGTCTCGCCCTCTAGTTGGAAGGACGGTCCAATAGAGGGATAGGTCTACTCCCCAACTACGCCACTGAGACGGGTGAGAGGGACTTCCCGGGAAGTCGCTCTAGAAAAACAGCCCGACCGGTAACGGGCAACCGAGCTCGTACGTAAAACTGAAAACCAAGGATCCCCCGCCTGGGTATCCTAAAAGACAGGGTCAGCGGAACTGGTCTAAAGTCTGGATCCCAACGAGGCGTAAAAACACTGCGAGCTCGCGTAAAAACCGTGTAAAAGACTGGGATCCTAGACCCGCGCATTAAGCGGCCGCTGCCCTAACTGGGCTTCCTATTCTCCCGCCCAGTTGAGGGTCACCGCCCCCTCGCACGATCAAGTGTAGAAGTCACCATGACCGGCAATAATAATTATTAGTCATAACTGATTCTCAACTATGTTGATGCACCTGACTATAGACTAATTTTCCATTTATAGTATTGTTAATTTTGCAGACCTAATTGATCCTT
This sequence comes from Ottelia alismoides, assembly GCA_037367405.1. NCBI lineage: Eukaryota > Viridiplantae > Streptophyta > Magnoliopsida > Alismatales > Hydrocharitaceae > Ottelia > Ottelia alismoides. The sequence goes on from JAZKJV010010465.1 coordinate 222,407, forward strand.
ACTTGAATAACAAAAGTTTTCAAATTCACGGGAATCCTTGTGCATGCACGAGTCCTTACAAGATAACATATATGTGTCTACATGCAAGTCAACAAGATCCCATTTGATCTTAATAACTATGAACTTGTATTTGCCAACCCTAAGGGAACATGCTATACAAACCTATGAATAATCTATAAGGGGCCTGGAGAGAGATTTAGTCCTCTGTAGAAATAGGGATACTTAATAATTATATTAAAGGTAAGTAATGCAGGAAAAACAAGGGTTCCTAATAAACATCGTAATTGCGCATTAGATTCTCCCTTCTCTAGCAAAATTATCAATGGTCATTGATTCAGAATTTATATTCTAACCTGCATTATGTAAATTAATTCTAATCAGAATATATACCCAAATCTGTCTACATAGATTTATTGTTATCGAGCATATATTAATGAATGCTCCAAAATAAAAAGGTTTGTCTTAAAGAAGAGTCTCTGGGCAGTGATTATGAGAGATGGATATGGAGATTTCAAGTAGGTAAGTATCCATATATACGGCTGTGCATTTGTAAGTCTTTACATAAAACTTAGTGGGGATGATAATATGTCTGTGATATGACTGATGGCTTATAATAAAAATATTTGTCACATCTTTCAAATTTTCCATAGTTATTAATTTATTGATCATGTGTGTAAGTTATATAATTTGATGCAATTCCTTTAGCCTCCAACTCTAAAAAGATATTAAAGCCTCGCTCAGTTTTCCCATCTTGGCAAATCTGCTACTGATGGATGTCAATACAATGACACAGTTCACCACCTCTTTCCAGTATTTTACATAACCAGGCAAACCCCAATCTCATCCTATTTATGAATCCTATCCAATCCAATTCACTATTCTTTTGCTTAGCAAGCAATAATCGACAACTCAATACTGTGAAACTCTTCATGGTTCTCCCTTTAATCAGTATATGCGTCACCTCCCTAACAAATCACTTCGCACTCAATTACGTTAAATCTCGAAACCCAATGATTCGTTATAACATTAGCAACGATGGAATTCAATCAGATTTTGCATTTTCTCATTTCACAAAACAATTCATCCAACCCAGTAAAGATGGGATATTAATATTGACAACATGCAGATCTATCAAACAAGAGAATTTAGTCTATGAAGGCACCAACACATGTGTAAACGAAACCACACAGAAAATGGCATATAGTTTTTTTTTTAGCATCCTAATTGATAGGGAAAAACTAGACCATCTTATAAGGAGAGTAACCAATGGACTCAATCCATTGAAGATAAAAATGTATATGTAAATCTTCATATTACGTATGTTAGATTGTTTGCTGGAAGCCTGGAATCAAATCGTTGATGATATCAGACATTAGATAGCATATGTATTCATGAAAAGAAGAGTAATACCATGCTCAATCGCATGTCAAACAGAATCATAAAAATGACCAACAACAGTTCACTTATAATTCATAATTATAAATTAAAAAAAAAAGCATAAAAAGGGATCAAAATATATGGAATTCTTTGCATGACAGTAAAGAGAAAAAGAATGGATTGTCCATATGCTCAAGTCTAAGATGCATGCATGGCAGCAAGGAGAGTGGGAGGAGGGATTGTACCTTATTTGATTTTCAAATGGAGATGTCTTTGCATGCTACGGTTGAGGTTTTGAAGCAGATCTTTTGCTGCTGAAAATTGCAACAATTTCAGCTACCTGTTGCAATGGTTGTAGCCAATCTCAGCAAAGTTCCTTGGTTGGAAGTTGACAACCACAAATGCTAACCAGAACAACCACGAACTGTTGTTAAATCAGATGTTTTTCAACAGAAAGTGAAAGGAGAAAGGGGAAAGGCAGCAACTCCTTCGGCTGAGGAAGAGAAAAAAAAAACGGAGCAGAGGAAAAAGGGTCCTTCTCGGTAGAGCTTGAGAGAAAAATTGAGGGGAAGTTGTTGTTTATATCACCAAGAAGAGCTCTTAGAAACTTGACATGTGTCAAGTAATTTTTTTATGGCCAAATGTTGAGCTAAGGATGAGCCAAGTGGCTAGAAAGTTGGAAAATATATAACGGCTGGAAATTCCTGTGTAATAGTGAAAAATAATTACTTTTATTTTATTGTATTTTTTTATCTCTTTATTTAGCATACATAAAAGTCTATCGTACGCGTACCTCGGGCTTCCGTTTTCGACGCGAAATATCTCATTTCGATCGTCTCAGAATGACGGTAAATATGAGTATAATGTTGATATACTTTCGGTCGAGTTTCGAATACCCGAAATTTTCGGATACGGTTTTTATTTAAGATTAAATTTTACGATTTAAAAATATCAAACGACCTCCGATTGACGAACGGTCGATTCCGTTGGTCTTGTATCGTCGAATCGGATCTAATGACGGTCTCAGTTCGTTTCACGGTTTCCGAATTTGCGTCGCGGCTTTTCACGGCACGCATTACGAAGGGACCGATTTTTGGTCGATTTCGTCCGAACGACTTTTGATTCATTATTAATTGATCGTTTTGGGTTGTTTAGTATTGACCGACAACGTTTTTAGGTTCATTAGACCCAAAATCGGACGAGTTCGGGTTTGTTAGGATATGGATGTTACACTTCGTAATCTGACTAATTGACAACAGATTCATGGAAAAATGCGGTGCATGCAAAACATTCTTGAGCTGCATAGACGACGTCAATCTAATCTCCCCCTGACCAGTGATAGGAGAATGCGTGCCATTGGCAATAACTACTGTCCGTCCTGGAGGAATCTGTGTGTATCCTGTAAGTAGGCTCTGGTCGCCACATAGATGATGTGTAGTGCCGGAGTCCATGATCCATGGCAGTGTATCAGATCTACTACTGTGAAGTGCAAGTGGACTACCTGAAGTACTAGTGGAAGCAGAGGCAGAAGCAGAAGCAAAAGCAGCAGCATCAGTATGACTTTCTGTAGTCGGTGTTGGGCCAGATGGTGGGATAATGCCCCTGAGGCGGGCAACCAGGTCATCAAAGCGCTGATCCAGTGAAGCAGCAGACGGGGGCTCTATCTGTTCAGCGGCTCGTGCGAATGCAGGAAACCCATGCTTCGAGTAGCATGTATCTTCAGTATGTCCGACACGGTGACAATATGAGCATGTTGGCCTAGTGCGGCCACCTCTCCCACGAGGAGTACGTCCACGGCCCTGATGATGAAATCCGCGGCCTCTGTTGGCCGCCATAGCTGAGGGATTCTGATTCGCTGCTGCTGAAGGTACTGTGATCCTGCTCAGTCTGTGAAAAGCTTCCTCCATGGGAGGAATAGTCGAGTCCGCCAGAATCTGTGAACGTGCTGCCTCATACTCTGGGTCGAGTGCAGCAAGAAACACACCCACCATCGTCGCATTTCTGTATGTCTTCTGTTGTTCTGGTGTGGCAGTAAGAGGCATGAAGCTATAGAGCTTCTCGAACATCCCTCTCAATGATGTATAGAGAGAATGTAAAGGACGACCATTCTGCTTTATCGTGAAGATATCATGTTGCAGTTGCAGAATTTTCGTCTCGTTCTTCGCTTGTGAATACGTTGCTGCCAGGATATCCCACATGTCTTTGGCTGTAGGTTGATGTAAAATGTCATTGGCGATTTCAATAGCCAATGTGCCAGATAGCCACACCTTGGCATAAGCATCATCAGCCTCCCATGAGGCATGAACTCCAGTCTTCTCTGCAGGTTCGGGTTCGGTAAGAATATGCTTCTTACCCGTAGACTTCATCATACTCATGAACTGCATTGCCCACAGTTCATAGTTCGTACCATCCATCTTGACAATTGGCGCTGGACCACGAAATGCGCCCATAGATGGGATATCTGCCTTGCTTTCTGACATACTGGAGACGGAAGACTGGAGTGACCGAGAGAAGATAATCTTTGTCTACACTGACATAGACAGGATTAGTTGCTTGTGTAGACCTCAAGCAACTAACCCCATGTAGATCTGGGGCTGTGCCCTAGGGTTTTTGAGACTTAGGGCACGCACGCACGTGTTAGAAACACGCACGCAACTGGAGTGCTTCAACTGGAGGATCTCACGCGCACAAACGCACGCAACTGTGCGCGTGACAGTGTGCACACTCGCGTGACAGGGGGCCTATGCGCGCGAACAGGGGGCCTATGCGCACAGGGGGCTTATGCGCGCAGGAGACTATGCGCGCAACAGGCGCGCGTGATTATGCGTGCAATTGATGTCCTGGGCTGTGCGCAGGCGTGCGGCACAGGAGCACGATGATGCACGCACCTGCGCACGATGCGCACAGGCGCGAGGAGCGCGCAAGAGGCGCAAGGGGCGTGCGAGGAGCGATGCGCCCAGATACCCAGGCGAGAGACGATGGGCGAAGTGCGTCGCCGATCGGCTAGGCGGCGCCGATTCGAGAGAGAGAGAGAGAGAAGAGAGGCCGGCGGGTGGGGTTAGGGTTAGGGTTAGGTTTCGAGAACTCCGGTCTAGGACCGTCGCTCTGATACCATGTTGGGAAACGTGACTGAGATGTCTATTCCATAGCCCTAGGCTCTCTTATATAGGAGAGTAGCCTATGGGTAAATTACATAAAGAGAATAACAAGAAAATAAAATAACGAAGATACACAATAACTCAATATGCGTCAACACTTACATATGGAAGTTGTGTCTAATAGATCATTTTGGTAGCCCTGAGGACTTCAGTTGCATCCTATAGGCTTAAATAAATGTTATTATTCACTCACACGTAGGAACTTCAATGCTGATGTGAACAGATAACCAACTATAATAAATCAAGAACATGCCTATAAGTTTTCTATTGTGATATCATTTGGTGCATAAAGAATGCAAATTTATAAGAATGTTCACCTGATGTCCCGTCCTATTTGACACCAGCAGTTAAGTTAATGAATCATGGACCATGTGGTATCTAGATGAAACACCTTTGATGAAACACCTTTCAAGTAGTGATTGTACCAAATCATCAATAATACAATAAGTAGATACTTCTTACCTAGTTTTTCCTACTGGTTCCTCCCATTGGTATCAAAAGGCCTTCTTGAAATTCAAGTGGAAGTGTCTCATTACTCATACCGGTTCTATCAGTGTGGTAACCCGTATGGATTGTGGAAAACAAAACGTACACCTTGTGTACTATTGAATACTACAATATATGAGTGCTAGATCATGATTTGTACGTTAGTTTTAAAACCCAATAAAAATGGAAGGAATAGAAAGAGATGTGAAGAAACAGAATGGAGAGTAAATCTATGATGTTTGGTTCCATGTAAAGTTACAGAAAAGGGATCGGGAGGAATCGAGAGGGAGCAGAATTATAAAGCTTGCCACCATTATGATCTCTTTCACCTTCCAAATCAGATTGACTGGGAGGGGAAAGGAAGGAAATTATTAGTTGGTTTTTATCAATCCCCTGCCCCCCTCCCCCAATCCTAGTTAATTGTGGAAATAAATAAATTCTATATAGCAGTATAAATGTTGTAATTTGTATTTATGGATTCTGAAGTCTTGCCATGCCAGCACAACAATTCAATCCACAGTTCGAAAGGCTCAATTCAATATGCAGTTTTTTTTTTTTTTTGGGTTCAGAAGGCTTTCACCACGAAGCTGACAAATGGGTTCATGCCTCAAGTATATCTTCTCAATCTAGGCCCCTAGTTTTAAGTTTTTTTGAAAGACCTATGCAGATTCAACTGCTCTGCCATTCGGAGTTGAACTACATGATGAGACAGATGCTGATGTAGAAACCTGAACTGAAGAAAGTGCAGTTATTAGACACGGAGACCAAAGTATGCATGGTCTTTTTCTTACATGAGAGTGTTCAATAAGACCTTTGCTTTAGCAGCTCGCTCACTTTGATGCTGACTAACCATTTTCTTTCTAAACCGAGGACTTTGCTTAGATCTGCTAAAAAAAGTAGCATCCATCCATCGCCAGACTCCAAATGTGGGAATGTGTGGTTTAGTCCTTATCTCTCTAGCATGTGTTGTGCCCCAACAATTCCCTAGATACAATTTGTTTTAACATGATTTGGGTGGGGGGGGCTATGCGTGCTTCCCCCTTCTTTACGTAAAAAAATTGTTCTCACACGATGGCAGGATATCTAGCAATATGACAATCATTATGACGATACATGCAAAACTAGGATGGAATCTTCATAAATGCTTAAAAATATCAGTCGATATGTGGGATATAGAGGGACATGCCACTATTGCCAGTAAGTCTGAGAATTGGAGACTTTAAGAGCAGATGCAACTATGTAATCTTTGAGAACGTGGTGGGTGAACATTGATGCAACATTTTTACGATCACTTTTTTCTCATGTTTCCTTTCTCCCTGACCCTCCTACTTTTCTCTTCACTCCTTGGCTCATTTTTTTATGTTTTCTTCACTATCTAGCGCTTCTCGCCATTAGGCTTGATTTGATTATGATGTTAGTTTGATCTATTCCTGTATTTAGGTTATTTGGTCTAATTATTACATGTTATTCATTATTATGAATTTGACATCATATTCATTCACATAGACAATAAGTCGACAATGTAAGTTAAATTAACAAATATAAATTGCGATTTATCGCAGTAATGTCTAAACTAGTAAAATGTAATAAGTTGTAACACATGAGAATATCTTCTTTACTCTCTAAGTTTAATCTCAATTGTTAAATGAGTATCGAGTTTTTGCTTGCATTTATGTACATTTCTACATGTTAGAATTTTTCTCGATTTATTGCATGTTATTCATTTTTATGATTTTAGAATTACGATCCTTGACATTGAAAATAAATCATCGAAAGCTAGATTAACCCACTTTTAAGAAATTGTGATTTGTTAAATAGTAATGTTGAAACATGTAAAAATATCATAAGTTGTAACATGTGACTTTGTTATTCTCTATGTTTAATATCATTTGCTAAATATCAAGTTGTTTTGCCTACACTCATGTAGCGTTCTACATTTATTTCAATAGTTGTTGAGTAACATAATCATTTAAATAGCATGTAGTTTTAAGTATGTTATACTATGAAATCGGTTAATATAATGACTTTTGATATGGTAAGGTACACAATTTTACATATCAACTTTCCTTAAACATCCAAATGTTGGTTGATAATAAAACATGGTATTTGCACGTTTAGGAACTACTATAAACTTTATTTTTTAAAATTAATTAATTTCGATCAATTTCGACATGATTCCGAAATTTCACACCCTCGACGTGCATTTTTTCAATATTAGTGGAACGTCGACATCAACAATTAAAACCTTGATTTGTAGGCACTTTGTTTCCCTTTTCTTTGATCGCACAACAGTATCACTTTCCCTTCCACTCATTTCTCCCACATCTAAAAAACAAACATTTAACTGCAATCCATCTCCTTTCCTTTTCATTTATCAATTTCAAGCCCTTTCCCTCTCCTGCATAATCAATCCATCTAAACATAGCCTTACACTAGAAATGGTTTGAATTTTGTTCTGGTATAATATATTATGTAATTATATTTCACCAAGTGAAGATAACCTAACTATGAGTCTATGACATGACTACATAATATAAGTGTGTGCACCACATAAGTGAATATTTGAATGCCCCATAGAATAATAATTAAGCTCTTTATAGAAAATATTAAGATCCTTTAGAGAGGCTCTAACTCTTAGTAGAATTCATGTTAACAAAGACGTGAGAAGCAATCCACACTTCCAGAAATGATATATATATATATTTATTTATTTATTTATTTAATATCCATAAATTAACAGCTTTATCCTTATATGCATGTAACAAGGCACAACTTTTTTATCAAACCTTGGAACCAACACAGATAATTCATTGCAACTGAATAAACCAACTTAAACAGGTTTTTTTCCCAATTCCTCTCAAATCATTCTTCATGTGGTCATGCCATGGCCTCAAATTTCAGCGAAATTCGGTCGAGTTTCTGTCGAATATCGATATCCAGTCGAAATCGAAATTCAACCGAAATGACTGAAATATGGGGGTGCTAGTACAAAAAATGACCGAAATGATCGAAATTTCAGTCGAAATTCCACCGAAATTCCATCAAAATTCTGTTTTGGTCGATACCGAAATGGTAACCGAAACCGACATTTAAGGCCTTGGGTCATGCATTATTGCAAGGTGTCCTTTGATTGTGTCTACAAGTGACAATCCAATATCCAATCACCCATAACTTCATTGAATTCAAATATATTAATCAGGGGATAAGATGGCCATCACACATGTGATAAAAATTGGTAAGCCATTCCTATTAGTTGTCATAATTCGGGCAATTTTCCTCCTCACATATAAAAATGGCAAAGCATTCTCCCACTATAAGTAGGGTCGGCTACATGGATTCTCGCTCAAATCCATGTTGAAAGATTTGACTTTTTTTACGGTGGTTGTCGACTACCTAACGCAACCCCTACGAAGGGGGAGATTTGAACCTTGGCATTTTGGGTGGTAGGCAAACTACACTACCACTAGACGATTTAAGTGGGTACCAAGATGTATGTATTCTCCATTTCATAGTTACATCCTACGACGATATCCTTTTCTTCATTGAAGGGGGTGTGGAGGAGGCTAGGGGCATGGCCGTGGCTCTGGAGATCTTTGGCGAGTTGTCTGGGATGCTTAAGAACGATAGCAAGTCCATGTTCGTCCCTTTCGGCCGTGTGGTGTAGGAGGCTGACGGGTTGTCGGTGGTGTTGGGGTCAGGTCGCTCTAACTTGCTGATGGACTATTTGGGTATGCCCTTGGCCCTGGGCAGAACAAGGATGAGGGATTGGTTAAGGGTGGTGGAGACGAAATTGGCCGGTTGGAAGGCCGTTGTCCTATCGAGAGGGGGGTCGGCTGGTCCTGTTGAAGGTTGTCCTCTCGTCCATTCCCATTTATTTTCTTTCCAACCGGCAGATGCCAAAGGGGATTCGGGCTCGGCTGGAGAAGCAGATGCGCGCTTTTTTGTGGGGGAAGCCTAGGGGTGGGGCCAAAGGGGGCCACCTTGTGGGGTGGGAGGATATCACGCACAGAAAGGATCAGGGAGGTCTGGGAGTGAAGTCGCTCGAGCAGATGAATGATGCACTATTGCTTAAGTGGGCTAGCAGGGCTTGGGGGCCGGGGGAGGATCTCGTTTGCGATGTGGTTCGAAGGATCTATGATGTGAGGGGGGCGCCGCCTTCGCAGTCCGACCGGCTTGCTTCCCCCACCTCTTTTTGAAGGGGTGTCGTGAAGGTTTTTTTGAGGAACATTGCGCTTTTTAGGCCGGTCCTTGGTGGGGGTGACTCCTCTTTTTGGGCGGACGATTGGACCGGGGCGGGGGGCGGGGGGGGGGGGGGGGGGGGGGGGGGGGGGGGGGTCTCTGCTCGCGCTTTCCTCGTTTGTATGCTCTGGCGGAGGAGAAACTTTGCTCGGTTGCAGCGTGCTGGGTGGATGGGAATTGGTGTCCAACTTTCTCCGCTAATTTCTCCGACCAGAGATTAGAGGATTTCTTGGCACTGCTTGACACTGTGAGGGAGGTGGGGCGCCCATCCGGGGGGCGGGATCACTGGTGTTGACGGGAGGGACCGTTCTCGGTCAAGAAGGCTTTTGGGGCCATCTCCAGGCCGCCATCGTCGCAATCGGAGTTGCTGATCAGGGATTGTGCTTTCATTTGGGCGCTCATGCTTCCTGAGAGAATTGGGTTCTTCCTTTGGCTGCTCAGGAGGCAGAGGCTGATGACGAGGGACTGGTGTGCCAGGCTGTTGGGCGGCGTGTCTAACAGGTGCCTGCTGTGCAACGAGGCGATTGAATCCGTGGAGCACCTCTTCTTGTCGTGCTCCATGGTCATTCAAATTTGGCAGGAGGCTGATGACCTTCAGACTTTCTGGAATGCGATCCAAGCGAATAAGGATAGGCCAAGGAGGGAGTTGCTTTATCCGTTGGCCATTCTGTGGGCGGTTTGGCGGGGAAGGAATGACTTGCTGTTCTCAGGCCAAAGATTCTATAAGGAGAACGTGCGGATGCATGCCAAGCACATGGTGGAGGATTGGGTGTTGTAATGCACCTGTGGTGTCGGCGTGTGTTTGCTTCTCCCCCCCTTCTGTTTATTTTTGCCTTTTGAATAAAAATTGTGGGGCGAGCACCATCGAGTGTTTCCCCCTCTTTTTTGGACTTAAAAAAATACTTACATCCTACGTAATAGGCATGAGTATCACGTGTTTCATCTACCATAAAGTTTGAATGGACTGCCAGAAGTAACGTATGCAGTCTATGAAGAAGAATTTTAGACTGTGCAAGCAAGGATGAGTGATCAAGCTTGTGAATGGCATTTCCCCCGTGACTTCACTTTGAGTCGTAGCTTACAATATATGAGCCATATACAAAAGCTCAAAACTATGTGCCAACACTCCCCACTACATTTTAGCAAAACTGGAATGCTTGGAAAGAGTTGGAAATTTATGATTAAATGGTACTTACCATTAAAGAACAATTTCAGAATTGGTTATATGCAGTTCTACACTACTCCATTTGAGAAGTCGGGTCTTTTACCGAAAAAATGTTGAGAAATTAGGTGAGGATGCAAGTCCATATACAACATATGTTCCTATAGAAGAAATCTGAAAAGTATGGCCCGTTATGTATATTACTTGTGGAGTATAACGATTATATGCCATCATGAACCATGTCAATTCCAGTGTTCTTGATGCTATGATACCGACTTTTAATATACTCTACACTATTATATCATATTTATATATTATTCCAACACGTTTAAGAGAAATGGCCTACATTATTAATCGAGTAAAAAATCACAAAATGCTTCTGTGGATGTCAAAGCATGCACCAACTTCAAGCATTTAGACTTTCAACGGCATCTAAAGTAATCATTGTGTAAGGCAAGAAAGTCATCTATTATCATGTCCATGGTATTTATGCATATATGGCTGCATTCATGCTATTATGTTGCACCTTACGGCCAGTGTTTTCATCTCTGATCATGTTGTGCATGAGTGCATATCTATACAAATTCATAATGAACAATGGAGTGCAGTGAACAGAACAAAATCGATATCGAGCATTAATGACCATTTACACATTGATCTCATCGGCATGTAGGAGGTCCATATACCTCAAAGAAACAACTACGAACATTGATGCCCAGATACCGTTGCGTTTATTGGCCCTCGATGAAGTACGGACCCCTTCCACCTTGTAACTCAGGGTGGTCAGAAATTCCCATAGCTTCTTCACTTATTTCAATTGATACCATACCTATCTCGCATTTTTATACATGATGAACGCCGAGTTTAAAAGAAAGATAACTTCCTAGTAGCTCTAATTATGTTATTAGTTATTATTTCATTTATGTATACACTAACCTTAAACTAATGTGGCCAAGCAAATTGACATAATGGAAAATGATATCTTCAAGCCTCCATAAACTCAGGTACCCTACCAAACATACACGACAAGTCACTGCTACATTTCCTCATCCAAAAATCAAATTTTCATGAGAATTGACTCTTCAAATTTGATCCCTAGCGTAGGGATACATTACAATGGACGGATGTATCAAATCTAATGTCTTTTTTACTAAAGATCGCAATCGACTACCAAGGGCAGCTGGTTGTGCAGTCATACTACCTGCCATTTACTATGCTTGGTATGAAAAAATGAACCAGACATGGCATATTGATTTAACATAGTAAACCAAACTGCAAATTAGAAGAAACCAACACCCAATCAAATATATCAAATTACAAAACCCATTTCCCTAATTTCACAGCACAATCCTTCCCCAACAAATTCGTCAAGATCAACAGAGAGAGATCAACTCACCTCCATCCCAAGGGGTGTCATCAGGCCTGCGATCAAGAACAAAAACCCATAAAAACCCACATCACAGGATCGCAAGAGTCTCCCGAAAACACCAGAAAGATCGAATATTTGATCAGGAAAAGCCAAAAAAAGACAAAAGTTATACCCAAAGATGACAGCGTTCCAGAGCATGATGTTGTTGTCGTGCGGGGCTCCACTGATCCCTGCCGGTGGATCCTGCTGAAGCCTCTTGAAATCCCTCATGAGCCTCTTCCTCGCCGGGGTCGACATCGCCCTCCTCCTATCTGCTTTCCCCTCGACCAGAGGACGAGAAACACAGGGGAAAGGTGAGGCCTTTTCTGGATTCTCAGCTCCCCAAAAAGGAGGGGGGAAGGAGGGAGAGGGAGGGAGGCCACGCAGAGGAGGGGAGGGGAAAGAAATCTGGAGAGAGAGGAATATCGTGGCTCTTATATAACAAGTTCCACGCAAGGAAGAAGGTCTGATTTTTTTTACTCTCAAGTGTGATGAAACTGCCATTTTATATTTGTATGGTATTATTAGTTTATATGTTTTATTTTTTACATGTTTCCAATCATAGTAAGGATACTGTGTACTGTAAAGGCCTACTGTATCGTTGAAGCCGCTCGATCATGATCGAGCGGTTCACATGCAAAGAGCTATCAAAACTAAACATTCGTGTGAACCGCTCAATCTTGATCGTGCGACTCCGATTGTACACCATACTCTGTACAGTAGCAGATCCGGTCTCTTCCAATCATTCTCCTTAGATATTTCCCATGATCCTACAGCTTACATACAGTGTGTAATGATTTTCAATTTGCATATTTTTCTCTCACTACTTTACAATGTTACTAGTGATTGAATTTTACTATGTTGTGGCACCATCATTGTTGTACAACAAATTGTTGAAATATGGCATTTTAGAAAAATATAAACATCAACTATCATGTGCATAAGTAGTTTTACTACATTTATGTTTGTAAGCAATGTCGTGGGTAAAAATTTGTTTAATCGTTTTTTTAATAGATATATGGTAAAAAGAAATTTGAGTTGTTTTTCCTCTGATATTACTCTTGTATTATTACAAGGATTCTATTCATACCATAAGTCAAGCTCAATTGACTCCATTGTGGTTTATGGTTCGAGCTGAAAAGTGCTAGTTTAAGTTCGAACTCGTTGAGCTTCAAATACGCTTGTCAAGTTGATTAACAAGCCAACTTGAGCTTAATTTGCTTAAGCAAGTCTATTTAAAATTTTAGAAATGAGTCAACATAAAAAATATTAGGCTTTTATTTGATCTTTAATAAGAAGTATATGTCAATTAATGATTGGAATTGACTCTCTCTATAGTTAATCTTAGACAGATCAATATCATTAATATTTGTGAAATTTGTAAATAATACAATATTTTTTTAACATATGTGTGCATGAGTTATTTACTTTCGTGGCCTCGAGTTGAGTTAACAAGTCAAGCTACATCATTTCAGCTTGACAAGGCTGTCAAGATGATAAACTAGCTCAAGTCGGTCTATAAGATCAAGGAATCAAGCTTGCGAGATGGTTAAAGAGCACAATTTTAGTTAAACGTGTGAAATCTAGTTTTCCTCGTGTCCCTATATGCAATCGTGTAAGAGATAACTTAATTCTCCCCTTACGAAGAATATTTTCCTCAAAATTAGCATGCATGCTTTGATCTATTAGCTTTATCTTAAAAGTTTGAAACTTTACTAAGTGAGAAATTTCTTGTTGAACTTTAATTATATCGACTTAACCATTTGAAAGATCCAATAGACATTTCCTTCAAGTATACCTTCTCGCCTCATAATTTTTTCCTTTTATGTAAATCTTATTTAAAAATAATAAATGCTTGATAAAAGTTATTGATAGAAACAAATTGCACTTCTCATTGTAAAAATCTGATTTTTATATCAATACTATAACATAATCACATGTCGTGGATATTCAAAATAAAAAATGAATTAATATTGACAAAGCACGTAAAAAATCAAAATCCAAAATAAAACAAATGAATATGTGTGTGTGCGTGCGTGCGTCTACGTGTGTGCATGTGTGTGTGTGTTTGTGTGTGTGTGTGTGTTGTGCATGTGCGTGTGTGCATGCGTGTGTGTGCGTGTGTATGTGTGTAATATGGAAAATGGAGTTGCCCCTCGGGGGAGCTAACTTGGCTCCTCCGTCCCATTTTTTCCACTATTTTGTTTTTTTTTGAAAAATGAATTTGTGTATTTTCGTCATTATAACCATATATTATGTCGTTCAAGTTTTATGTGAAACAGAGACTACTACATCCTCCATCCAAACAGTCATTTTTAACGATCATATAATTGTTGAAATCGACCCCGTTGGATAGAGGTCGTAAGAGTCTCTGATTCGCACGAAACTTGAATGACATAATATAGGATTATAATGATAAAAATACACAAATTCGTTTAAAAAAAAAGGAAAATTGGGTGTGAGGGGAGTTAAGTTAGCTCCCTCCATTTTACCTTATATACTAACACATGCACTAAAACCTATATGAATATTCCTTTCAACAATATTCTAACTTTTATTTCATTTCAAAATATGGCTTGGAACCAAAGATTATGCATTAGAAATTATTTTTATGTTTTTGTAAATGTATCAAAATAAGTGAGCAGATTGACCTTTTGCTCTCCAACTTCATTATCTTTTTTATCCCAAAACCCTTACATGGATTATTTTATTTTATATTTTGCGGGAGTGCTTAAAAATCTTTTCTAAAAGAAAATGAAATGATTGAATTGATAATTTTAGATAATGAGATTTTTGCACTCGTGCCCTTTCAAGTTTACCAATAACACTTACGAGCACACTATAAAGTACAAAATTTATAATAAGGGCACAAATATACTTGCAAATAAATTATGAGCATAATTGTTGTTGGAAAAATTCATAAAGACAACTGTAAGATTAATGAACAATAACTTCTCATTCCTCTTCATTTCACCTAACTCACACCTCATCTTTATCATTATCTCCTATTTCCTTATCAAATATAATTAAAAGGTATTCCTTACTCCTTTTGTTTCCTTTACAAGTATAAATACACATTCTATTATCCTTCAATTTCCTAACTGAAAACGCTAGCACATGAAAATAGTGACATTACAAACTTTCATCAATGTTCTTCATTTGACCACAAAAACAAATTGTCTTTTGGACAACATTGATACCTTAAAGGGATGTTCGGTTCGGAAATAAGCAGGAATAAGGATGGAGAATAATGAGAATAATGGTCTATTCTCTATTCGATTGGAAAATAAAAATAAGGAGAACAAGGCAGAATAAGGGTATGTAAGATTGAATAAAGATAGGAATAATGGTGGAATAAGGTGGAATAATGGGAAACAGATGGGAATAGTTGTACTCTTTTGAACCGCACCGGCAAAACATTAACTGCTTAGTGCTTATTCTCCAAACGAACAAGGCGGACATATGGGCTTCGATCCATATTTTGAGAAATTATGTTCAGAAAGTAGTCTTTGGTCCCAAAAAAACTCTAACAAACTAATTAATTCGAACTTAGTATGACTTAGAACCGCAAGGATAATTACAACCTTTGACTCAACATTCTCCATTAAAAATTGTGGAACTTTTGTTAAGGGATTTTTGCACTTGTGCTCCTAGCATTTTTGCAGTTAGGCTGATGCTAATACATTTTTGAACAAACTTCACAATGTGAGAATATAGGGTACAGATGTAATTAAAATAAGCTAAGGATATAAGCACTATCAAAGAAACTTGGAAGGCATGTGTATAAAACCCCCTTATTTAAGGGATTTTTACACCTTGACCCCTAAAATAATGCCCAACTATATTATAACTCGTGTAATATTTGTAGTAGTAATCATAGCCCCCCGTAGCTTTACTCTATTTAACATGGACACCCCTCCAAGATTTGCGATGGAGTCCTGTAAGATTACAAGGGCCAAGGTTCAAGAGTTCGTAAGATTTGAGGGCTTGTGATGTAATTTACAGGGAACGTGATGTGATTACAAAGATAGTAAGAGTTATGGTGTAAGTGGAAAATATTTTAAGGGCCACCGTGTAAAAATTCCTCTATTTAAAGTCTGAAAATCACAATCATGCTGCTGCCAGCACCAAATTCTAAATAATACTTTTCACATTATCATAACACTTGCAATTTATAGATAAATCATGATTGATCCACGTGACTACGTGATGCCGTAATCTCACCATCTGGAATACCAAGATTAAACAAACAATCACTAAGTTTAGACATAGATGTGATTTTCCCATGATAATGCAATCAATATTCAAAAGACCAGTTGTCTGAGAATGTTCAGCTTTTGACAAGGCATGCTTTATATCCCGCATCACATGGATAACGTTATCCAAGACATCAGGAAAAAGGAAAAACCAAAATAGTTATAGGAATTAGGATACGGTTACAGGTGGGTAATATGCATGCAAATGGCATGTATGGATAACGTTAGACCAGAAAGATGCCCCTAAGAATAGAAGGAAAGCAACTCCAGGAAAAGAATAGGCAGGACAAACAAAATAATTCCAAAATGGGCAACACCCCTCTCTGGATATTGCTGTTGTCTGCTTGCTCATACCATTTGAAGTCCTGCAATACCTCTGTCTCATACCATTATGGGCCCTCCAGAATTGCCCAGAAGGAAATCTTGCTAAATCAGCACATAATCCATGATTCCAAGCAAAGAACACAAGCATGGACAAGTAAAAAATACTGCACTTTTTTCGTTCCATGGTCGACGCTTATCGGTATAAAATGGATTTATGTCGAGCTGCAAACTTTCCATACCGCATATTTCTATCAGTTTCGTTCTCATTGCAAAGTCGCATTCCACAGCCATCCTCAGAGTCCTCAAATGCCAGAGAGCCGTTTCAGTTCTAATGGATAATCAGATTTGGCCTATTTACTATATCATAAGGTAAAAACTTTGAAATGTGAAACATACACCATATATAAAGCAACAACAAACTATAAGGATACCAGTCTTCAGATCAAGAACACCTCAGAAGGTGCTTTCCCAGACACAAGATTTGCACATATGCCAGATATCACTCATCGATTATGACGACCACCTCCCCATCATCCGTGTCCTCGTCCTTGTCTTCAGAAGAAGCATCCTTCGGCTCCTCGAAAACCACCAGTCTGTCCCTCCACCTCTTCGTCCTTAGCTCTTCTGCAGGCTCGATACCGAGTTCGTCAAGCAACGTCTTGAGCTCCTCTGTACTCTTCTCGAGCCTCTTGGCCTGCTCCTCAGCCCTCTGCAGAGCGATCTCGATCTGCTCAGCATCGAGCAGCAACTTCTCGCACGAGTGCCTCTCTTCTTCAGCGTGTAAGGGCTTCTCGACATCTGCACCTCCTTTTGCCACAGAAGGCTCTGTGTTCTCAATGTTTGCACCTTGTTGAGGTGCTGCAGGTTCACTCTTTTCTACGCTTGCACCAGCAGATGGCAATCTCCTTGTGTAAACCATGCCTGTCCTAGGATCCCTGCGCCTCTTCGTACGAGTCTCCCTCAGTGGATTCATTGTGGCAGAGCCGGTCGGTCACTTGTGGCACCTGTTCTGCGAGGCCTTGCAGGAGAGATTGATGGGATATTTATAGCTGCTGGGTTAAGCCAGGACAGTTTCCAAGTGGAGAAGAGGCATCTTGTGCTCCCACTTGTTTTAGGTGCTGAACATGCAGAAAGGCAATCATTTGATATAACCGCAAACATGATTTTGGGAAGGATGCTGAAAGACACGTATGGCACATTCTGGTCTGTTCATGTAAAAAGCATGCAGATGAAAATAAAGATTGCAGTAATTGTGGCTGCAACAGAATGTCAGTAAAACCTTGCCAATTAGTTGGACTGATAAAGCAAGAAACTCGTCCAATCCAGACATTGAGAAGTATTTTCCATTTGCCAAATAAAACCATGAAACTTACCATATTGATCGAGGGAGAGAATACGCAAGGCCATGCTCTGCCACTAAGATACCGACAGCTGCAACCCTTCCATGTATCACCCTTATAAAAATACGGATATCTTCCTTACTTTGGCTCTTCACGCTTTCCAGAAGATCTCAAGTTCTCGATTGCTCCAATCAGTATCATCGGCACATAAAGACAGTCATATTTAATGAATGGACCAACCTTTAAGCAACTTGAAATAGACAGACAAAGAAGTCCGAAACCAACAGAAGCAGAAATATAGATAATTTAACAGACCATTGTATACATACTAAACCGATCAAATTATAGTATACAAAGTAATATAATTGTAGCAGGTGGTATCACCCTGATCTCAATACAAATAGCAGGAAATAAAAAGGCGCCCATGTTGTACTCATTCCTGGGTCAGCACAGAATGAAAAAAAGGCCAGAAAAACTCCAAAGCACAGAACTGCGATGTATACGCATCGAAAATAACGAAATCTTTCGGTGCATGCCTGGTGGGGAAAATGAGGCCGCTAGGGTTTGCTATATCCTGCTTATAGAAACAAGAATCAGATGTCTTTACTGGATGCCAGGGTCTGAGACTCGTTATTTCATCCATCTTGGAAGCATGGTAATATGTGAGACCATAATCATGACCCCTGACCATATGAACTCTCAAGGACTCGGACACCTGGACCGTAAATTGTCTGACAGCGGTCTGTGAAGGAACCAACAAGTCGGGAAACTACCTCCTTGAAGAACATCGATGCTACCTGTCATATCTAATGTAAGATAGAAAGCCATGAAGGCAACAACAAGAATATATATGACATATTCAAACTAAAAATAATAATATTTTCTTCAATTTTTTTATAACTAATCCTCATGGTTAGAAATTTTACAGGAGTTAATTTCCAAAGGAAAAAAGTGATAGCTTCAATACCTGCCGATACAGCGGAGACTGAAACTTGAAGTCGACAAGAAAATACAGGTTACATGATCCAGGGATGGGCCCAGGATTGAATTCCCATATATTAATTAAATGGTCAAAAAGGCCACTTTCTGTAGCTGTTGTCTGCAAGAGAAGTTATCAGCAAAGTTATCTTTCAATGAGGAAACAAAAGCACAAGCACCTCTAAGTGTTGTCTACAACCAATTTTCATTAAAAGCTGTAAACATATATTATTTACTTGTGTACTCTTTGATATTTCCAGTTTTGCCGTACTCTTTATGTAATTTACCCATAGGCTACTCTCGTATATAAGAGAGCCTAGGGCTGATGGAATAAACAAGTTCTTCTATTTTCCTAACATGGTATCAGAGCGACAGTCCTAGACCGGAGTTCTTGAAACCCTAACCCTAATCCTAGCCCCACCCGCGTGCCTCCCTCTCTCTCTCTCTCTCTGCGTGCCGCCAGACCCGTGCCGCTGGCCGTGCGCCCCGAGCTCTGCGCGCCTCGCCTGCGCTGAGCTCCGCCCCTCGCGTGCCCCATCTGCGCCCGGCGCACATCTCCAGTGCACTTCGTGCGCCCCTCCAGTGCGCAGTGCGCACGCCCTAGCGCTCTCCAACGCGCAAGCCTGCGTGCTCTCTCGCGCATCTCGCGCACCTCCATTGCGCACGCCTGCGCGCTCCCTCGCGTGGCATCTCGCGCACTCTCTGCGCCCGCTCGCGCGATCTCTTGCGCGCTTCCTGCGCTCCCTATCGCGCGCTATCTGTTGTGCGTCCTTAAGTCGTGAATCAGCCCTGCACGATTTTGTTTCTAGCGCGCACAACTCCAAAGGAATGGGTTTGTTGCTTGAAGTCTACACCTGCAACTAAACCCGTCTATGTCTGTGTAGACGATCTTATCCTCAGTCTACAACTCCAATCTTTGGTTATAAGTATGTCTGAAAGCAAGGCAGATATCCCATCCATAGGTACTTTTCGAGGTCCAGCGCCGATTGTGAAGATGGATGGTTCAAACTATGAACTGTGGGCAATGCAGTTCATGAGTATGACGAAGTCAACCGGTAAGAAGCACATTCTTCCTGAAGAAGAGCCCACTGAGAAGACTGGAGTTAATTCCTCGTGGGAGGCAGATGATGCATATGCTAAAGTATGGCTATCTGGAACTCTGGCAATCGAGATTACCAATGATATTCTCCATCAGCCCACAACCAAAGATATGTGGGATATTCTAGCCGCCACATATTCTCAAGCGAAGAATGAGACAAAGATTCTGCAACTCCAGCATGACATATTCACTATCAAGCAGAATGGACGTCCTCTACACTCACTGTACACATCCCTACGAGGGATGTTTGAGAAGTTATATAGCTTCATGCCCCTGACAACCACACTAGAGCAACAGAAAACCTACCGGAATGCTACTATAGTAGGAGTTTTTCTAGCTGCCCTTGATCCTGAATATGAGGCACCAAGGTCACAGATCTTGGCAGATTCTACTATTCCTCCTATGGAGGAAGCATTTCACAGGTTAAGCCGGATCACTGTTCCCTCTACGACTACGAATCAGACTGCTTCAACCATGGCAGCCAACAAAGGTCGTGGAGGTCATCATCATACCTGTGGCTGTGGCCCTCATGGTAGAGGAGGCTGTGTTCGGCCAACATGTACCTATTGCCATCGCACCGGACATACTGAAGACACATGCTACTCTAAGCATGGATTTCCTGCATCTGCTCGAGTCGATGAGCAAATAGAGCCTCCGTCTGCTGCCTATTTGGATCAGCGCTTTGATGATCTTGTTGCCCATCTAAGGGGCATTATTCCTCCATCCGGCCCAGCACACACTACTGAGAGCCAGTCTGACATTGTTGCATCCGCCTCTGCTTCTACCAGTGCATCAGGTAGCACACATGCATTTACTAGTAGTGAATCACATACTTTAGCATGGATTATGGACTCCGGCGCCACACATCATCTATGTGGCGATCAAGTCTACTTACAGGGTACAGACAGATCCCTCCAGGTCGAACAGTGGTCATTGCCAATGGCATACATTCCCCGATTACTGGTCAGGGGGAGATTAGACTGACATCATCTATGCAGCTCAAGACTGTGTTACACGCACCTGATTTTTCAATGAATTTACTATCTATTAGCCAAATTACAAAGGATTTACAGTGTCGGGCGATTTTTGATCCATCTTCTCTTGTTTTTTAAGACATCCTTATGGGCAACGTGATTGGGCGTGGCTATGAGCAAGGGGGCCTCTATCGCCTCAGTCAGAATTCTTTTGCTGGAACCTCATCTCTACCTACTGAATTTGTCTCCCCGTTTCTATGGCATCTGCGCTTTGGGCATCTACCGCTTCAGAAGTTGCGTCGTGTGTTACCTCAAGTTTTACCACACACATCTATCCAATGCGAGGCATGTCAGTTGGGAAAGCATCATCGGTCTACCTTTCCCAGTCGTCCGTGTCGAAGTAGTACCTCCAAGTTTGAGTTATTTCACATTGATATCCGGGGTCTGAGTCGTGTTCCTGATCATCAGGGACAGAGGTTTTATATAGTTATTGTGGATGACTTCTCTCGTGTGTCATGGGTGTTTTTGTTAAAGAATAAATCTGAAGCAGGGAATATTATTACTAATTTTCTCAATGAGATTCATAATGCTTTTTCAGCATCTGTTAAAATTGTGAGAAGTGATACTGCCCTGGAATTGTGTACTCATGTCCTAGCCACTTATTTCTCATCAAAGGGGATTATCCACCAGACATCCTGTGCCTATACCTCCCAACAGAATGGGATTGCTGAAAGGAAACATCGTCACTTACTAGATGTCACCAGGTCACTCCTTATACAGAGTCATGCTATTTGTAGAGACTTATATATGTTACGTTTTATTGTTCCGTAATTTCTATTTATATTTTGTAAGACTCTGTAATTTACCCAAGGGTTTTCTCCCTATATAAGAGACCCGAGGGCTCTATGGAATAACATATCAGAGTATCGATTACTCCAACATGGTATCAGAGCCAAAACCCTAACCCTAGGGTTTTGTTCTCTCCACCCGCCGCCCCCACCCCCTCCTCTCTTCTCCCGCCGCCACAGGGCCCCCAGCCCTCCGCCAGTCCTCCGCTAGCCCTCCGCCAGCCCTCCGCCAGTCCTCCGCCAATCCTCCGCCAGTCATCGTCTCAATGGGGATTTCCAGAAGTTTGCAGCTGCTGTCTCGTCAGTTGAGATTCCACGGACATATCAGGATGCCATGAAGATTGATTGCTGGCGTCTAGCCATGGAAGAGGAGATGCGTGCCCTGCAATCTAGAGGGACTTGGTCTCTTGTCCCCATTCCTCCAGGTGCCTCCGTGGTGAGTTGCAAGCGGGTATTTACGGTGAAATATCATGTGGATGGACGTCTCGACAGATACAAGGCCAGACTTGTAGCACGGGGATTTACCCAGACATATGGGGTAGATTATTTGGATACTTTTTCACCAGTGGCGAGACACTCCACTCTTCGCATCCTCCTATCTGTTGCTGTGGTACGTAACTGGACCATTTTCCAGCTTGATGTCAAGAATGCTTTCTTGTATGGTGACCTACAGGAGGAAGTCTACATGCAGCAGCCACCAGGGTTTGCTGCTGAGGGGGAGACTCAGATGGTGTGCAGACTTCATAAGACTATCTATGGCCTCAAACAGAGTCCTCGAGCATGGTTCCAGAAGCTTTCCCAGCTAATTGAACGACAGGGGTTCAGGAGATCAAATGCGGACCATTCACTGTTCGTCCGGAAGACCCCTAGAGGTACAGTTGTTGTTATGATATATGTTGATGACATCTTGGTTACAGGAGATGATGCTCAGGGGATTGAGATAACCAAGTCCCTGTTGGGAAGCCAGTTCATTACAAAGGATCTGGGCACGATACGATATTTTCTGGGGATAGAGTTTGCAAGAAATGCACAAGGAATGGTGATGACTCAAAGAAAATATGTCACAGACTTGCTAGTTGAAACAGGAATGACTGGATTCAGACCTTCAAGTACACCTATGGACCCAAGCATGAAGTTGTACGACGATGATACCGAGGAGGTGGACAAAAGAAGGTACAGAGAGATGGTGGGTAAGCTCTTATACATTACTATAACTCGACCGGATATTGCCTTTGCAGTAAACCGGGTGAGTCAATTTATGGAGCAGCCGAGGCAAGTTCATATGGATGCCTTGTATATGATATTGAGAAATCTGAAGTCTTCGCCAGGCACAGGGTTGCTATTCAAGAAAGATACAGATCTGTCTATTTCAGCTTGTGCAGATGCAGATTATGCAGGATGTCCAAGGGATCGTAAATCTACTTCTGGATTTGCTATCTTCATAGGAAGCTCTTTAGTTTCTTGGAAAAGCAAGAAACAGACTGTTATGGCGAGATCCAGTGCTGAATCCGAATACAGAGCCATGGCACAAGCAAGCACAGAAATGATGTGGGTTAAAGCAGTCTTAGAAGATTTGAATGTAGATGTCCCCTTGGCTATGAATCTTCAATGTGACAATCAGGCAGCATTGTTTATTGCCAACAATCCAGCTTTTCATGAGATAACAAAGCACATCGAGGTGGATTGTCATTATACTAGGGACATGATTCAGAAGGGCTTCATTTCCACTTCTCATGTCAGTTCAGAGGACCAGACTGCTGACATATTCACCAAGCCATTGCTCAGAGGACCTTTCCAGAGATGTTCTTCCAAGCTGAGCATGATAGATATCTATGCTCCATCTTGAGGGGGAGTGTAGAGACTTATATATGTTACGTTTTATTGTTCCGTAATTTCTATTTATATTTTGTAAGACTCTGTAATTTACCCAAGGGTTTTCTCCCTATATAAAAGACCCGAGGGCTCTATGGAATAACATATCAGAGTATCGATTACTCCAACACTATTCATTCTTACTGGGGTGACGATGTTCTTGCTGCATGTTACCTAATCAATCGTATGTCGTCATCTGTTCTAGGTGAAGAAATTCCGTTCTCCCTTATCTTCCCTGGAAAAGAGCTATTTTCTCTCACTCCTCGTGTGTTTGGCTCGGTTGCCTTTGTCTACCAGTTGTCTCCTGGTACTGACAAGCTCTCTCCTAGGGTTGTCAAGTGTGTGTTCGTTGGGTACTCCAAAACTCAGAAGGGATACAAGTACTATGATCCATTGCGCATGCGGTATCTTGTCAGCGAAGATGTCACATTTTTTGAATATGTTATGTACTTTTCAGCACCAGGTGATCAGTTGATACCTCCAGCCAATACCCATTTACATGTCACCACCACCACCACCATTACCACCATCACCACCACCACCACTACCAGAACTGTTACCATCTTCTGCACCTCCCATTACTATACATGTTTCACCACTACCATATCATTACACCCGCATGCATGCTTCAGCTCATGGTCATTTCTCATCACCGAGCTCGCCTAAGGTATGTTATGAAGATATTAGTATTGATGGATCTGATGATGTTTCTGAGCAGGATGTGTTACAGAGGACGAACGAGGATACAACTAATTTAGATGTTCCTATTGCTATACGAAAATCGAAAAGGAGTTACGTGTCATATCCTTTAGCAGCTTCTGTGTCGTTTGATCGACTAACTGGAGATTTCAGGAACTTTGCAGTCGCATTGTCAGATGTAGCTATTCCCCGGAATTACCAAGACGCTCTGAAGGATAGTAGGTGGCGTCAAGCAATGGAGGAAGAAATGGCAGCACTCCAGTCTAGAGGAATGTGGAGTCTGGTTCCTATACCTGCTGATGTGTCACCCGTGAGCTGCAAGTGGGTATTTACAGTCAAGCAGAATGCAGATGGCAGTATTGACAGATACAAGGCTCGTCTTGTTGCTCGTGGCTTTACACAGACATACGGGGTGGACTACCTTGATACATTTTCGCCAGTGGCCCGCCATTCTACTCTACGGATTCTGCTGTCAGTTGCGGTTACTCGTGAGTGGCCGCTTTATCAGTTGGATGTGAAGAATGCCTTCTTATATGGCGATCTACAGGAGAAAGTCTACGTCGGGGTTTGCTGTATATGTTGGAGATTCCCTAATCTCATGGAAGAGCAAGAAGCAAACTGTGGTAGCAAGGTCTAGTGTTGAATCTGAATATAGGGCTATGGCCCAGGTTAGCACAGAAATGATGTGGGTAAAGGTTGTGCTTACAGATTTACATATAGAAGTTCCACTTCCTATGACATTTGAATGTGACAATCAGGCGGCCTTGTTCATTGCAAATAATACAACATTCCATGAACGAACCAAGCACATTGAAGTTGACTGTCACTTTATACGTCATATGATCCATAAGGGATTCATTGCTACATCCCATGTCAGTTCAGAGAATCAAACTGCAGATATCTTTACCAAGGCATTACTGCGAGGCCCATTCCAGAAGTGTGCATCCAAGCTGAGCATGATTGATATCTATGCTCCATCTTGAGGGGGAGTGTAAACATATATTATTTACTTATGTACTCTTTCGTTATTTCCAGATCCTACCGTACTCTTTATGTAATTTACCCATAGGCTACTCTCCTATATAAGAGAGCCTAGGGCTGATGGAATAAACAAGTTCTTCTATTTTCCCAACAAAACCAACATATAATGTATCAAGATACAGGGAAAACAAAAGGAAGATGTTGTATAATGTGTGCTAAAGATTTTTTCAGAATAAAGTTATCCACAACTCGTTCATCTCCAAGCAATTTTTCCAACTTGGCAGCAGTGAACGCTTTTTACCGACAGTTCATAAAAGATTTCAGCAAGATTGCACGACCGTTGATAGAGCTCCTAGGCAAGGACACCGAATTTATTTTAGATGATAGAGTGCTCCAAGCCTTTCATCAGCTAAAGGAGATAATCGTCCAGGCTCCTGTCCTATAGCCGCCAGATTGGTCTCTTCCATTTGAGTCATGACAGATGCTTCTGATTATGCCATTGGGGTTGTATTAAGACGACGGGATGGATGGTCATTTGCTATTCACTACGCTAGCAGAACTCTGGATGAAGCCCAAAGGAATTACACAGTGAAAGAAAACGAGCTGCTAATCGTAGTTTTTGCTTTGGAAAAATTCAGCTCACATCTTCTCTGTTCCAATGTGATTGTGTACAATGATCATTTTGCCATCCAATACTTACAGAGCAAGAAGGATGCAAAGTCACGCCTACTTCGTTGGATCCATCTACTCTAGGAGCTTGATCTTGAGATTCAAGACAAACCTGGAGTAAAAAATGTGGTGGCAGATCATCTTTCCAGGATAACAGAGATTGAGACTCCTGAGCAGGATCTAATTCCTATAACAGAAACCTTCCCATATGAAGTCATTCTGTCAGTCACCTCGCTTCTCTAGTATGCCAATATCGTCAACTACCTTGTCTCCAAGGAAGTTCCTCGAGATTGATAAAAAGTGAAAGTGGACAAATTCATATCCGATATACATTTTTGCCAATAGGAGAACCCATATCTATTTCGTGAATGTGCAAACTACGTCTGACGAAGGTGTATTCCTGAGGAGGAACACATGAGTGTCCTGAACCACTGCCAGGATTTGTGAAAGGATATACTGACTGCCAGAAGATGGGAGACACAATCAGTTCTCGAGACACCATGCCACTCAAATATATTCAGATTCCAGACATCTTTAACGCACAGGGAATCGACTTCATGAGCCCATTTCCGAGCAGTCAGGGTTAAAAGTACATCTTGTTGGTTGTTGATTATATTAGTCGATGGGTGGAAGCTATCCCTTCCCGAACCGCCGACAGTCGTACCGCCTGTCAATTCCTCAAGGAAAACATCATTGTGTGGTTAGGAGTTCCGAAGATATTGATATCAGACGGGGGCAACCATTTCATAAACGAAGAGGTCAAGAACTGACCAAGGAGTATGTCATCGAACATCGTGTCGCATCTCCATATCACCCACAGACTAGTGGCTTGGTTGAGTATTCAAACAGGGAGATCAAAACAATCCTGTAGAAACTTGTACGTCCTGATCGCAAGAACTGGCCACAGTTGCTCAACTCAGTTCTTTGGTCTTACCAAACTGCATACAAGTCTCCTCTTAGCATGTCTTTCTATTGCCTTGTATACGGAAAGCCTTGTCATCTATCCGTGGAATTGATTCATAAATCCTTGTGGACAATCAGTGTATGTAATCTGGACAAAGAAAAGGCTGGAAATAATCGAAAGTTGGATCTGAATCGTTTGCTAGAATTCCGAGACTCTGCATATGACAACAACCTTATGTACAAGAAAAAGGTCAAGCATTGACATGACAAGCATATCAGACAAAAGACCTTTGAGCTGAACTAGAAGATATGGTTGTTTGACGCAAAGTTGAAACTATTTCTAGGCAAACTGAAGAGCAAATGGTATGGACCATTCAATGTTAAAAATGTGTGTGACAATGGTAGCATTATGATATCAAGATTGCCAGCTGACATACAACCTTTTGTATTCAACGGACAGATGCGTAAACCATACCTTGAGCATTACACTTTCATGTTTGTTGTCAATTCAGTTCAAGTCAGCTACCAAGAAGAGCCACCAGATGCAGACGGAGCAGACAAATGAAAAATACCAAAACCTTTTTCCATTTCTTCTTTTCATTTCTTTGTTATTTATTCTTCCGTTTACTCAGTCATCCCTTCCTATACTTAGGATATGCTTCATCCTAAGTACAGAGGGGTGACTGACTCGAGTGTTCGTTCTTTGATCTCTCGTATGTCTTCCAATTTATTGATGTTCTATCTATAGTTGGGGATATTTTACCCTAAGTATAGGGGGAGACAGGCTGAGCCGATGATTTTATACAACTTAATTCTTGATCATCCCCACTTTGTGTACAGTCTGCTATACTTAGGATTAGTTGATCCTAAATATAAGGGGGACGACGAACTTCCCATTCTTTCATTGAGTCGGTATATTTTTAGACTTTTCCTGTACTCAATACGAGTTATGTCTTCCTTTTTCTCCTTGTTCACCATGAGGATATAGCTCAAGCAAAGTATAGGGGGCCATATATACTTTGTATATACTTTAGCCATAGATCGTACTTTCGTATTTTTAATAAATATGGCTATTACATTGGGTAAGGGTAAATAACAAATTAACTGTAAAGAACACTCATAAAATTTGCACCAACACACTAATCATGTTTCTTTTTTTTCAAAAATTCTATAAAAACCTGCAAAATTCCAAAATACCTAAAATTTTGAAAAAAAATTTCAAAATCCCATAAAAGATTGCAAAACTCTTTGAAAAATCTCATAAAAAGATCAAAAGCTAAAAAATGTCCCCACAAAAATATCCCTCTGCATTGCATGAGCATTTTTCAGAATGATTTTGACAATTGAACAAGTTTAAATAAAATCTGAAGATCAGATCTTGGTCTAGACCTTAATATACCTAATTTCATATGAACCTGTTAAGGATTGGAATTGAGATGTTTCAGATCATTATGACTTAATTCTTTAGATTATGTGAGATTGAGTTCATGAGTCGATTCAATGTGTCTAACAAGAATACTTTATGTCATCCGCACAACTCTTACGATAGTGGATTGACTAGAAACCTCATACTAAGCACTTAGCTCAACTCAGATGGATTGTTGAAAAATCTTGCAGGCATATGTTGGGACGATATTAGACCGCTTCGTCAAGGGTGGCTCAGGAACCATTCTTGGGGACTGCCGAAACCGGTACTTCAACCCATTTCTTCTGTTAGCAAAGACATCTAACGACTGGAGACTAGATTGAGACAATGCTTCGGATGAGGAATGGTCTGCTAACGCAACTTTTTCCAAGACCCCAAAACATGGACGGACCAAAAGATTCTGTATCCGTCGGGGCAAAAACAAGAATGCAGAGCAATGCAATACAAAGAAAAATATTCCAAAAGAAGCCTATACCAAAAAGTCCACAAAAATTTGAATTTCTAGAAAAAGCAAGCTTCTTGGTGAAGACTAGGTTACATTGACCAAGCATCACAAGAGAATGCGACTAAACTAGTCTATTTCCAATTATTTTCCCATTTCTTCTATCTTTTCCCCCATTTCGGTTGTGAAACTAGCATGCACATGACCTTAGAAGAGAATATCTGTCTCCACGAAGACGAGTTGCCGGAGGAGGAGACTCCCTAATAGTTTGTCTGGGAAGAGATAACACAATTCACACACATGGTATGTGTCACCTAAAGGTTGCAAGAGTATACATCTGAAAGGATGGATCTGATCAGGCTGTGTTGAACTGGATAAACGAGCATGGAATCTAGAGGTTGTTGAGTCACATGTCCTAATCGTAACTTGGTTTTTTTTGAAAGCCAACACTTCGGGGGAGGCACGGCGCGGTGCTCGCCCCAAACTTTTTATTAAGAAAGCGAAGAAACAAAAGAGAGAGAGATACAACGGGATATAAGGAAGGTAGAAAAGAGGAATGGGATCGAGTAGATCCCACGAAAACCCAAAAAAACGAGCTACATCAACGACCAGTCATGGGAAAGCATAGCTACATGTGCCAGAACATTCTCCTTGTAGAATCTTTGTCCCCTGAATATCGTCGAATTACGCCCCAGCTAAATCGCCCAAATGCACGCGAAAAGACCAACGAGTTCCCCGCGCACCCTATCTTTATTTGTCCTCAGAGAGTCCCAGAAGGCCACCGAAGTGGAAGGGTTGATCCAAGGAATGTGGGCCTCCACCCAGATGGCAGTAGTGGCGGGGCACAGGAAGAAAAGGTGCTCTAAGGTCTCCACACCGCCGCCGCAAAGAGCACATTCCGTCGAAGCGAACCCCGCGAAAAGCCTGGTGCACCAATCACGAGTTAAGATCCTTCCGCGACGGAACAGCCAAAGAAAAAACGCGACCCTCTCCGGAATCTTCATACGCCACAGAAAGTTGAGATCCCTGCACATGAGGTCCTGGTGCGACATAGATTGCTGAGAGATAGCCCTGAACGCCCGCCTCGTGGAGAAGACGCCATCACGCCAGACCCAGTGATCCCGACCACCCGAAGGCCTGGGCGAATCCTTAAGCAGCTCCAGGAGAGCAAGAAGGCCATCGAATCGCTGATCAGAGAGGTTGCTAACGAAGGATGGGAACCACCCATCCCCCGACCAAGAGGATGCCACCGTCGCCCGAGAGTCACGCGCCAAGGCACATAGGCGCGGGAAGGTAGCACCGAGAGGGGCAACACCATCCCAATTGTCCAGCCAGAACATGAAGGAGTTACCATCACCAAGAACAAGAGTGAAGAGATGATAATAGCGCCGACTAACCGATAAAATCCCATGCCAGAAAGGGGTTCGAGAACGGCGATAATCCAAATCCCGCAATTTCTCCCAATAAGTGTTTTCTAGGGACTAGCAAAGCTAAATATAGGGGGGTTATGAATACTCGTTCATTCACCTTTATTCCTTTATTTTGTCTTTAAAATCCTAGTTAAATGCATTTAAATATAGGTAACTTGTACAAATTAATACTATGGCCGTTGCATGCAAATAGTGCTTAAATATCTGAATTTAAATGAAGATAAATAAATAAAGAAAAGAAAAGAAAAATAAGGGAAGTAAATACTGATTGACCTTGAACCCCGAAACTAAGTCAATATTGACTTGCTCGACAAGGAATAAAGTAAGGGGAGATAAAGGCAGATAAACACAAAAAAGGGTACTGTCATCTCGAAACCCTAGGTGACATGTATATTGTATATAGCTAAAACTTTCACTAATTTATACACACTCTCTTACACTTCAAATAAAAATACTTTCAATATCAAACATGTACATAAAAATACATAGAAAAAAGACAAAAATTAATTGCACGGAAAAATAAGATATAATGTGACTGAGACACGCAGACGAAAGACCTGCAAACAGAACTTCACAGATCTATATCTTCTCCATGTGCATTCAAAATGGACCAAACTCACCTCTATTGTACTCTCAATTGAATTATCTATCTAATGAAGGTGATTTCATTAAAATTGAAGTTAAGATACAAAATTTGACTTTTGGGGTCCCATTGTATACTTTACCTATACATTTTTATACATTTAATTCATTCTTTGTATTTTTACTCTTCCCATATTTTTAGATATTTGTAATATTATTTGAATTATATTAAAACTATAAACATAAAAAGGAACCATTAAGCCTTCATTGAAATAAATAATATAATATAATACATAAGTAAATTGTACCTATATTATACATACTCCTATGTATTTAAGAGTACAAATTAGGTCAGAAAAATAAAAGTATATGAATGCACAATTAAACATATTGTAAATATATAAATTATGAGCATAACATAATAAAAGATGAAATAAAAATTAAATACATCGTATATAGATATTTATACGTATAATTACACTTGTAAAAATTAACAAATAATAAATATGTCGATAAAAATAAATAAAAATCACCTAAAAATAGCACATAAATAAAGAAATAACTTTCATGTTTTAAGAAAAAAATAATAAAATCATTTTCTATTTTATTTCTATTTAATTTCTACTTTTATATCTATTTTGTTCTCTAGCGCCTGACGTGGACAAATCAGGTGAGGCCATTGGTTGACCCACCGGTCAACTATACCCACATCTAGGCCTAAGCGTGTTAGAGCGCTGACCCCCGTCTTCTCCAATTTATCCTATCTAATCTTTGCATTTTTTGAGCTCGATTCCTTCTGCGAATATGTTCCTCGTTCATTTATCTTTCACACCCTACGTCCCTAAAGATTTCTCGAACGATGGAGCATCAATGCACCTGCAAACCCTTATCAAAGTCGCATCCCTATTTAGTTTCGCCTCCGACCTCCATTTGAATTTGATCCATTTTAACCCATCTTCATCCCCCTTTCTTCGTATGGAGTGTCCTTAGTGGCAATCAGTGTTCACTAAAGCGGTCCATGTGGGTGCATATGCGGCCGCATATACCTATGTGCCCCTCTTGGCACACCACATATCTCAAGTGTAGCATAAACGGGCCGCATATGCAGGTCGTGTGGTCGCATATTCGAGTTGTGTGACCGCTTAAGGTTTGGTGAGTTCATTAGAAACAGATTCTCAAGATCTAAATCCGATAGCCCATCTCTCAAAACCCTCTCTTGAATCAAAACCCCTTTCTATCTCTCCTGATACCCTCTCTCGAAACCCATCTCCAGAAACCCTCCGCCAACGAAACCCCTTTTCTCGAGACCCTCATCCTGCAAAAGCTCCTCCACCTGTACCACCTCCTTGCTGCAAAGCTCCTCCGCTTCCGCATGCGAATCTCCTCCCCCTCCTTTGATGCAAGCTCCTCCACCTCCGCCACGAAACTCCTTTGCCTCCGGTAACCTAGGTACATTTTTATGCTAAATATTTAACATATCACATTTATAAACTCTAATTGCATGAATCGTGGGATAATTGTATAACTTAGGTAGCCTAGATTAATGCTAAATGTTTACCACTTTTTTGAGTCCATTAAATATTGAAGCTACAATGAATCACACAAATCACAAAGTTTAACATATCCATTTATAAACCCTAATTGCATGAATCATGTGATGATTATGAATGTTAAAATATATTTTTCAAGCTAAATTGAATCATAAATGTCCATTATTCTTTGGAAATGATGTCAAACTTTATAGAAAATATAGCTTCATCGATGGACATGTCTTTTTATATCTTAGTACATTATTGATGTTATTTGTGTTGATTTTTGGTTTTGTGTCGGATACTTACATATTTTGGCAATTGTTGTCAACCAATAGTATGCTAACTTTTCTATTATTATTTGGTGAAGCGATTGTTTTGAGATCTAGTTAAAAGTTACTTTTCTTAGATCTTCTATTGGTCCACAATTATTCATAAATTTAGTTCAATTGTAGTTACTTTTGTAGATATTTATTTATTTTTAAATAAAAAATTAGAAAAGTACATAGAACCGTGTATGCCCCCGCATACTGCTTAATCACTATTCGGTGACATGTCCGAACGCATACGCATGCCACTTTCCTGAACCTTAGTGATAGTAGGTGCATCTCCAGAGATTTAGGCCGCAGAAGGAGGCGGAAAGACGAGATCCAAGCCTCGTCGGACTTGCTCAGGCAAATCTCTCCCGCTCCATGGTTCCCAGGTCCGAGCAGCTCTTTCTTTGCTCTTTCGATTCCCAGCAATAAAAGTAGGATACTATAGCCTTTTATTGTGTTTGATTCCCAGGTCCGAGCAACTCTTTCTTTGCTCTTTCGATTCCCAACAATAAAAGTAGGATAGTATAGCCTTTTATTGTGTTTGATTTCATCTTTTTTTTTGTAGAATATAAAAATCGTAGTCCGCGGCGCTTCGAGCTCCGGCCTCTGTTCACTGTCCTCCGACCTTGGGGATCATCCCATCTCCGTCGCCACATGCTTCTACATCTCCATCACCCCTCTGTTCCCCCTGATCTCACTCAGAATCCAGATCAGGAGATCAAACACTTCTCCGTCGTTCGTCGGAGAGCTCCGCCCCGTGGCATATCCACTCCATTTCACTCCAAATCAAGCCCCAGCCCACCCTCTCTGTGTTTGCAAGCTAACCATGCATGTGTTGGAGCTTGATAGGCCCTAGAGGGCCAAATTTTGACCAAGACGAAGGTCTCCTAGTTCCCATTCTTCCTCGAGCCTCCAGGACCCCATCGATGGGTCCTGGACCGTTTTGAAGGCATCATCAAATGCAGGAGGGCCCGAGCTTCATTTTGAGACACTTGGGAGCCGCCCAGGTGGTTGGAGTCAAGCATGAGCGTAGATCGCAGAGTTCCAGCGGATGTTCTTCCACGTTCTTCGTGGGAAGCATCAGTCGTTGGATCTGAGGAGGCACTCAAGATTGAACGATCGTCGGATTGGAGGTCCCCACATCCGTCAATGCCTCGATTTGATCTCAGCCACCCAACAACGAAGCGGTATCTGTCGTCAGATTCACGCCATGTGGATAAGTGGCACCGATCAACCTTTGGATCGCGCCTCTTTGGGTATTTCGCATGTCCTTCCCCATGCATTTAGTATTTTCTTTTTAATCCATAAACTTTCAATTGTAGTTCAAATATTTTTATCATATTTATTATTAGGACCCTAAACTTTCCATATTTACACTTTAGTCCAATCTGCGCCACCTCATGTGCATGTGTGTGTGAGGATGTTGGGTATTTTGTGAAGACACCCCTCCAGGTTTGTGTTATTGTTTAGTCCAAAGATTTTAAATATAAGTGTAATAATTTTGTGGAAAATTCCAAGTAGGATCTTAAACTTTTTGTATATTGCAGAAATACACCTGCCAGTGCGTTTAATATTGATATATTTGGGAATTTTTGCATGTATGCCCCTGAATGTCTGAAGGGGGTTCTGAAAAATATTAAAACTTTATTTAAATTGCACCCTGCCAGCACATTTAATTTTATTTCTTGTATTTGCATTATTAAAAATAGCATTTTGCATCCAAAAATTATAGAAAAATTATCTTAAGTATCTGGAACCATAATATATCGCATATATTTTTCTTAAGGTAATTAAAATTATATTTCTATTTATAAAAAAATACAAAAAGGTGAATTTCCCCCTATTTTGCATTTAAAAATCCATAAAAAATTATAAATTATTTTAAAAATTTTCAAAAAAATCTGATGTGCTTAGTTATGCATATTTGATTTTTTGCCCTTTTATTTTTCTAAATATTACCAATAACTCTTAAAAAATAAAAAACTCCAAAAATCTTATAAAATCAGTAAAAAATTATATAATCCAAAAATATTTGTTTCTGTTTCTATATTCTGTCTATATTATATACTATATACTAAAATAGCTTTGGGATTTTTTGAGATATTTATCTATTTTTAAATCCCAAAACAATACAGCCTATTATTATAAGTCCTTGTTTTGATATTTTTAATCAATTAAAAATACATAAAAATTAGCAAAAATTACAAGAAAATCCATAAAAATAGAGAAAATTATAAAAAAACATAAAAACATTTTATTTTGAAAATTTTGAGTACATATAGTTAAATTTATAAATATAAAACCCTATATAGCCTATATATATTATATTCCTTATTATTATAATAATTTATAAATACTTCAAATCGATTTTAAAAACCCTTAAAAAAGAAAAAAAACTGAACTTATTTGTATTTTCATGAGCTTATATATATTATATATAGCATATATAGTATTTCTCTTATACATATTAGTATATATGCATATATACAAATACTTATTACATATTAAAAGAAAAAGAAATTAAAAATAGAAAAATATAAAAGAGAACAAAAATTTAAAAATCAAAAATATAAAAATATATATTAAAAAACACATAAAAAATATAAAATATTAAAAACCCATAAAAATTAGAAAAAAACCTATAAAACACACACAAAATCATTTGTTGATTGTCTCTTAGTTGTCAATTTTTGTGGCTATCCATGTTGCTCCTTTGTGATTCGACCCCTACACTTGCGTACCATACATACTTATTTGTAGGTTTAAATAAATGTTAGCTCTCTTCTATTTATTGCATAATCATAGTTGTGAGTTAATTGTTGATTGACACGATTTGATTTGAGTGTTAAAAGATGTGAGAGCGGGGGATACAGCGATTGCCGGATCCGATTTGTCGGACACAGCAAGCCCTCCAAGACCAGACATTAGACACCTCATTTTCAATGTTCATAAGGAGCCAAGCCCCATCAATCCAAGCATTAGAAATCATCATGTCTCGGTCCAAACCAAGACGTAAAGACACAGAAAACGCGCACAAAAGGGGCCATTACTCGACCAATCTTCAGATCAAAAATCTAAAAATGCCCTATCCCCAACAAATGGCGCATGCATGTGAATAACTCTAGAAGAACTGAATAAATCTACTACCATAAAGCAAAGGAAAGATGATACACTACTGGCTCAATAGTACGATGGCCATGAATAACATAAATTCATCTAATTAATCTGCAAGTCAAATCTTTACTACTCCCTAAAGTCTAGGCATTCATTTTTCATGTACTAATCTTTGGGGAACATAGCAGTTTTCGTATCCATCGTATGAACTCCAGCTTCCTTTTGGTTGCTTTGATGATGAGTTGATCATGTGTAAGCGGGTTTTTGAAACCCTTCGTAAGGACCTGCCTCTTATATAATTTAGGTCTCTAGTTAACATTTGGCCCTCTAAAGTTGTGTCATTGGTTGCCTTTGGTGGATAAGATGGAGAGAATGCTCTCTACCTGGAAGGCTACCTGCTTCTCCCATGGAGGTTGTTTTGTGTGTATGAAGGCAGTTCTTTATGCATAGCATGCATTCTTTATTTCTACTGGGGCTCTACGGTTCACAATTGATTCGAAGCAATGATAAGAAGATTCTTCATGTCAAGCTCGGGATCGAATACGTGTGACATTTCTATGATTGATTAGATTATTGCAGTCCAGCCCATAGACGATGGTGTTCTAGGGTCGATGAAAGGAATGAGAGAATGACTTAATTCGAATGTCTTACCCTAGGGTTCTTTTATAAAGGTAGAGTATTGATGTTCGGATTACATAAGAGAATTCATTATACATAAAAAGACTAGTATACCCCAACATAGGTGGGACACAAAATATCTCTCAGAATTAACCTCCAAGGTACAACATATATTAGTTAATCATGCTTAACTTATTACAATATTGTCAAACTGTGCGTGGCTGAGAGGTTTGGTGAACATGTCAAGAGTTTGATATATAGAAGATAAGCTGAAGGTTGTAGCAGTCCTTTTTATAGTAGGTCTCTAGTGTAATGGCAGTCGACTTCCATATATTTAGTGTGTCCATGAAACATGTTCGTTCATGGAACATAGGGTTGTTGCCTATACGCATTATTGCTCGAATGTCGCACATGACCTGAACTGGTAGTGGAATTTATGTCTAGCATACAGATATCCTCCATAGTCTGCATCAGAAAAGGCGAGGTCAAAGGCGACGTCTTTTGTTAATCCACAGCATTTTCTTAGAGAGGATTTGATATATATCAAGATCATCATGCATGCATCAATGTATGCAGAGTAGGAGAGACCATAAATGACTTAGCTTGCCAATTGCAAGTCATATATTTGGTCGTTTGATGGTTAGATATAGTAGCTTTCCAACTAGTCATCTATAGAGACATGTGTCCAATCTCTCCTAGATCATAGATGTATGCTCTATGATCCATAGATATTAGTGTTGGTTTAGATCCCGACATTCAAATTTTGTGTGGTAGGACTTTAGCAAACTTTCTTAGGGAGATTACTAGACCTCGTCTGGAGTGGGCAATTTCAATCCTAAGAAAGTGCCTTCATGGTCCCAAATCTTTGATCGTGAATTGCTCGGTCAATTGTTTTAACCTATATAATGCCTTTAGAGTCATCTCATGTGAGAATGATATCATCGACATAAACTAGCATCACCACATTTCCTTTCTTATTCTTTCTTACAAAATGATCATATGATGATGACCTGGAGGGTCCTACACTTTTTAAAACCTCTGATGATTTCTGAAACCAAGCTCAAGGGATCTAAGCCCATTGACTACTCTATAAGGTAAGCATATTTCCCACACTCCCCTTGAGCCTCGAAGCCGGGATGTTGCTGTATATAGGCAACCTCATGTAGATAATCACCTAGAAATGCAATATTCACATCAAGCTAGTGGGCTAATCAAGTTGTACAACAATAAACAAAAGAATATGAAAGATGTGTATTTGAAGAGAAGGTATCAAAGAAGTTAACATTGTATGTCTATGTAAAGTCCTTACCAGTCTAGCTTTGTATCGAGCAATCAATCTACTTGGCTTGTATTTAACTATGATTCTATGAAGACCCATCTAGATCCAGCCACCTTGTCATCACCAAGTGAATGAATCAGTGGTCATGTTCAACGAGAGATAGGAGAAGCCATCTCTTCTTCCATTACAAGCCACCATCTGGGGTCACAAATTGTCTCATTATGATTACACGAGTACATAGAGGTGTTGGAAACCTCCCCCTCCAGTAGGTTTAGGTCTGATGTGCTTGAGTATTCGCCCCAAGCCGCACGTTATTGCCTCACGAGTTGAGGGTCCCTCCGTATCTACTCGGGGAAGTGTTGCAAGTAGGAGCTGTCATTCTCCACATCCACCTGAGGATGGTCAGGTATGTAGGCCCTCGTGTAGCAACAATGTGGTTAACACATCATGTGGAAGTGACATTATCATGGCATCTCTTTCATATACAATCAAGGAAAGAGGACACCTCTGACATCGCTTAAGATTGTGCACCTGCAGTGATCTTAGCTCTAGTGCTAGCACATGTGGTTTATGACACTAGCATCAACGACATAGCGATTGTAAGATGCTTCAACAAATTGCAATGAGGGTGGGTATAACCGATGATGGTTGTCGAGTTGAGCTGCGACATGAGGACGATGGAGGTGGGCTACCACACGAAATGGGAGGACTTGCAAGAGCCATTATTGCTTATCACATGAAGCGTTGTCTAATACCCAAAGTAGGCAGGATCGAATCTCTGTTGGAAGTAGGTGTTGC
The DNA here is from genome assembly GCA_037367405.1 of Ottelia alismoides. Taxonomy (NCBI): domain Eukaryota; kingdom Viridiplantae; phylum Streptophyta; class Magnoliopsida; order Alismatales; family Hydrocharitaceae; genus Ottelia; species Ottelia alismoides. The sequence goes on from JAZKJV010010465.1 coordinate 260,715, forward strand.
ACCTGAAGTGGGAGACACAACCAGAGCTAACTCATCATTGCGGGATGTTGGGAATGCAATCTAGTCTATGGCTATAAATGTAGTTGTTTCAATACTTATTGATATCACAATGGACGTCAAGAGGCATGTGCCTTCGTTGAGGATGATTGTCTTCTTCTTCAATCTATGAACCCAACCAGCATTGTACCTTCAAACATGATTTAAATAAAATCTTCAATCTTCGTTGATATGAATGTGAAATTGTGAATATAAATTGTCATGCAGATAGCTTGTTGCCAAGCTTTGCTCGCCAATACTCAATGTGATTGATGAGTCATAGGGATGACCCAAATGTCATGCTTTGATCCTAATTGATGTAGAATAGAATCACATGAAAGGAAGAAAGAGGAAACATGCCTATAGCACGAGATATTGTGGGGAGAAACACAAATATGGGCAGAAAAGACGAAGAAGAAAGGAGAGAGATGGAGAAACTCCAAAACATAAAATATTAAATATACCCCTTTAAATCTTTATGTAAGAGGATGGCATTACAAAAATACATAAATAAAACCATAATAATCCTAAATAGACTGCTTAAATAACCAATCCTTTATATTATTTTTAGAGATCTCAACTTATTTGAATAAAAGATCAAAATAACGATGGATGGGAATAGAACTTAACAAACCACAAATTAACCCTGATCCTTAAATTTGCAATGCACCAATTCTTCTCATCTCAAAATGATGCAAGCTTTCGGTCAATAATTATAGATAAGATGAGTTGAATGTTCGTCTAATCAAAAGTCTACTATAGGTTTTAACTCTTATGTGGTTGGCTACCTACTTACTTAGAGGAGCAAGAAGCATGTAGTGGCCCGCTGGAGTGCAGAATCAGAGTATTGGACATGGCCCAATATAAGACTGAGTTGATGTCAGTACATTCGATCATAAGCAACCTCGACCTTTGTGTTGATGAGCAGATGGAGTTGAGACACGATAATAAAATTGCCATGTTCCTAGCCAACAATCTAGTCTTTCATAAACGAACATGAAGCAAATTGTTGTTATACACGAAATATTATTTATAAATGGATATGTACCCCTTCAACTTATATTAAAGATGAAGTGGCAGAGCTCCTTTCCAAAACTCATCCAAAAGACCAGTTCAGACAGTTTTGCTTCAAGTTGGGCTTAATTTTGTTTTGGTCTACACACTAGATTGAAGGGGATTATCGAAATTCTCCATTTTGGTTTGGTCTTATTCGTGCTTTGCAAATTGTTATTATTTATGAAACGCGCCTACTTGTAACTTTCCCGTTTGCCTTTATATAATAGAGGACTATGATTCTATTTTTAAGAATTATATACATATGTAGTTTAAGTCAATACCACAATAAATACAAAGGAAAACAAGGCCACGGAGAATGTGGAAAAAAAGATCTAACAGGGATAATCACCTTTATAGACTTAGGTTTGTTCAATTGCACATGTGAGACATAACTTTCAACAAGAAACTTGAATCCAATCTCTAGTTCAGCATCAAATGACCCATCCTTGTTTTGCTTAACTACTTTTGAGCGTTGACACCATGGAACAAAATCTTGGTATAAATCAACCGCAGCAACTACTCCATACAACTGCTCAGGAGAATATCTGATATTAAAATGCGTTAGCTAAAGAACATTCTAAACATGAAATAAACAAGAATATAGAATTGACAAGTGAACCAAAATGAAGTAAATTGCTAATAAAATGAAAGAAAGATATCTTCCCAACAATTTTATATTCTTTCACAAAGAAGCTAGAAACCATATAGATGAATGCCTGGCTTGCCCTCGAATTGATTGCCAGGATTCTATCTAGAAAAAGTAGGTCGTCGAATAAAAAAATAAAACAAGCCGTGGATCAAAACACACAAGTTTCTTGTATTTTTAGCCTTGTCACATGGCATCCCGAATGATGGCTTTTAGGGTCCCTAGTAGGGATGAAAACGGTCGGATACGGATAAGAATATATGTGTTATCATATTCTTATCCTTTTAAAAATTCGGATATGAATATGAATATTACACGAATGTGTAAAATGTAAAATCATATCCTCAAAATACGAATACTAATGCAAAATGGATATTGATAATCCCGATATGGATATATGACAAACGAATACGAAGTAATATACAAATATTATACATATCCAAATTTACTTAAAAGTTATAAGCTTTTTAGGTTCATAACAATTTCCAATGTATAAAAAGCATATTAAATATTTTAATAATGAATATGTGCATAAAATAACTAAATAAAAATGGAAACGTAAAGATATAGTTAAAAAGTAAAAGAAAGCTTACCAAACTTACTTCTTTGTGTACCATGTAAGTATTGGTATCATTCAGAATTCGAACATTCGTATTTGTATCCATATTTGTATCCTTCAAAAACGAATACTCGCATTCGTGTCCTCAAAATTTTGAACCGTATTCACATTCATATTCGTCAAATTTGAGGACATTATATTTGTATTTGTATTCAGTGAATGTTGAACATTTGCATTCATATTCGCATTTGTATTCGCCAGATACGAGAAAATGGCATCCATATCCTCTATTTGATGAACATGGATACGAATATATTTGTATTCATTTTCATCCCTAGTCCCTAGACTGGATAACAACGGTGTTCTCAGAATCTTCACAAGTCTCGTACGTTTGACATTATAAATGGAGCATGAAAATACTCAATGGGAATACGTAAATCATCCCTAATTAATGAAATTCGGGACACCTTGTCCAACTAAGATTCCAACCCACTGGAAGAGATTTACCAACGCAGCAACAAAGCCTCTTCCCGCATCAAGTAGGGTCAGCTACATGGATTCTTTGCCTCCATTCAAATTTATCTTAGGTCATTCTCGAGCTTAGATACAAAAAACTAAGATCCCTTCAGATAGGACTCATTCCAACCCTTCTTGGGCCTTCCTCGTCCTCTCTCAGACGGCTAACATCCCAAAACTCACATATTCTAATTGGTGCATCAGCCGACCGCCTTTGCAAGTGACCATATCATCTTAAGCGATTGACTCTCATTTAATCCTCCATCGGAGCTACACCGACTTTCCTTCTGATCACATCATTCTGAATACGATCTTTTCGTGTATGACCACACATCCACCTTAGCATTTTCATTTCTGCTATTGTCATTCTTTACGCATGCCTATAATTCACAAGCCAACATTCAGATCCATGGAGCATAGCAGATCTCACGGTTGCTTTGTAAAACTTTCCTTTGATTTTCAAAGGAATTTTCTTATCACATAAAATAGTGGAGGCTCCTCTCCACTTTGACTAACCTGCATTTATTCTATGAGTAACATCTCCATCGATCTCCCCATCATGTTGCAAAATAGATCCCAAGTATCTAAAAGAATCTTTCTTCTGAATATTATCATCATCACTCTTCACATTGATTCCTCCACTACTGCTTCTATCAAATGAGCACTCCAAATTCAGTCTTCGCACGATTTATACGAAACCATTTACTCTCTAAGGCATGTCTCCAAATCTCAAGCTTCTCATTGACTAAATCTCTCGTCTCATCGATCAACATAATATCATCAACGAATAACATATATCTCATTCTGAATGTGACTAATCAACTCGTACTCAAAGCTGAACATTGACGCAAACCAATGTTGATATCAAAATAGTCAGTCTACCCAGATTGGATCCTTACACAAGATGAAGCCTCATCATACATATCCTTTATAAGATTAATATATAGGACATGTACCAATTTCTTATCCAAAACCCTCTGTAATATATCCCATGGGGCATAATCATAAGCCTTTTCCAAATCAATAAAAACCATATAGCAGTTCTTCCTTTTAGCTATATAAATTTCCATTGTTCTCCTCAACAAGGAGGTAGCTTCAATAGTTGAGCATCTTGGTATGAATCCGAAATAGTTCTCTTTAACTTTGGAAACTTGCCTTAACCTTCTTTTGATCACGCATTCCCAAATTTCCATAGTAGACTCGTAAGCTTAATACCTGGTAATTCGAATAATTTTGAATGTTTCCTTCATTCTTATAATGAGGCACCATGATGCTTCTCCTCCATTCTTCAGCCTTTTTCTTGCTTCCTCAAATAATACTGAATAAATTTGTGAGCCAAGTCAAAAATCATGTTCACCTAGAACTCTCCATACTTCCATAGGAATGTCATCAGGTCCTACACCTTTCCTAGGTTTCATAACCTTCAAAGCCTCCTCTACTTCATTCCTTTGTATTCGTCTATAGCTTACACGATTTAAGAAGCTCTCGCTATTAGCTAGATCTCCCAAAGTGATCTCTTTATTTCCTTTCCCAATTAAAATCTTACGGAAATATTGCTTCCATCTAGTCTTTATATCCTGTAACAAGCATGTGCACTTCCTCATCCTTAATGCATCTCACTTGAGAAAGATCTTTGGTCTTTCTTTCTCTTGCATTGGCCAATCTGAATATATCCTTCTGACCCTCCTTAAAGTCACAATTTTTGTACAAAACTTCATAAGATTTTGCTTAGCTTCATTTACAACCTTCATTGCTTCCTTCTTCGCTAGTTTATAGTTTGTGACAGTTTCCTTTGTTATATCCTTATAAATACCTCTAAAGCATGTTCTTTTAATTCTAAACTTTTCTTGCACACCTTCACTCCACCACCAAGCTTCCTTTTGGCCTGGAAATCCTCCCTTTGGCTCGTCTATCATCTCTTTGGCTATCCTTCGGATACAAGATGCTACCGCCTCACACATCTCGTTTGCACTTCCGTTACTTAAAGAGAATAACCAAAATGAAATAAATTTTACAACAAGGAAATACAAGATGAAGAAGAAAATATAAAGAAATTCAAAAAATAGCATATATAGATGGTATTTTGAAATATATATATCCCGCATTTCCTTTGGAATTGGTGTAAGCCCATGAGTCTCAGGAAATATGTGCATTCCACCAAAATCTTCTACCACTCTATGTAGAAGCCCCTTCGTTCACTTTCAGTGGCGTTAAATTTACTGTTCTTTATTTAAAAAAATGAAAATTTATGAAATAACCATCAAACCTGTTCTCATTTACATTTTCATCCTTCCCCAATTTACTCTCTTCCTCCTACTACATGCCCATAATCCTTCCTTCTTTGGCATCTTCTCATCCATTCCACCCCCTTGCAACCATTGCTCCTCCATATCAGAACCCAAATCCCCCTTATACTGCCATTGTACCTCCATCTCGCATGTCAAAACTTCCTCGTGCCACCCTCGGCCCACAGACCTCAAGCTCTTTCAATCCCTTTCATTCTCCCTTCACGTCCCAGACCCTTATCCTCACCATGCACTTTCACAATAACCCATGGCATCAACCCCCGTCCAACATTGTCCCATGCAATTGTTGAATGTTGATCCCATTGCTTGTCCCCCAAAGTTTGCAGTGGCCCTCGATTCCATTGCATGTCCCCCAGAGTTTGTAGTGGCCCACATCACCATCACCCCCTCGCTAACCCAAGCTCAAGACGGTCCACGGTCGTCCCATGTTGTTCCATAGCTCGCAAAGATTCGTAATGACCATGCCAAACTCCGCTCTCTATAACTCACAATTGATGATCCCTGCAGCTTTCCTATATTTCATCTGCATGTTGCTAATTGCAATTCGGCACTGCCTCCCCCCTACCCCACACGCGCAAAACCCTCCTCCCAGTTGCCCCACTAATGGATCTATATGTATCTCCCTATAAGCTCCCCAACTTTAATCCCCCATGTCACCCTCTACAATCCCATATGATACCTCACATCGTTTACGTTGGCCGTTCCCTCCCTGCACCACCATACAGAGATTGTCGGAAGAAAGGAAAGGTAGAGAGGGAAGACGAAGAATAAAAGGAGAAAGATGGAAATAAATTGAAGGAACTCTATTTTCATAATATTTTCCCCAAATCCAATCTGATGCTTCAATTCAAAGAAGAGCCTTATAAGAGGGGTTGGGGAAGATCGAGGAAATGCTAGAAGAAGACTATTAACAAGAATACAACTTTTTTGGATCTATGCCATAGTATACCGAATAAGATATGCTTTTGTTGAAGATTATTTGTCTTTTCATGTTTTATGCATTATCTTTTCTTTCTCTTTATTATGTAATTGGCCCAACAGGTTTCTCCTCTTATATAAGAGAACCCTAGGGCCTCATAATCTATCAAGTCATTATTTTCATTCCACATTGTATCAGAGCAAAGATCCTAGACCGAAGTTCTTGAATACCGTGCTCTAACCGCACACTCTTCCTCGAGCATCGTCGATAGCACCTTTGTACACCTCGCGCGGTGCCCACAAGCGCCGCCAGGCGCTGCGCAGCGCAGCCCAGCACCTCTCAGTGCCAACATTGCTCGATGCTCGATTTTGCGCCTTCGGCCGCTCCAGCAACACCTAACGCCACCGCCTTTGCAGCAGGCCATCACCGGTAGCCCCTATTTGCGTTGTCGAGAACCGTGGTGGCCATCCACAGCCATCTTCTGTCGTGAATGCGTCCTAGGGGGTCTTTGTGGCTTATTCAGAGGTCTGATTTCATACCTAAATGGCCTAATTTTGGGTCTTTTTTTCGTGAACTCAGACCTTATACATCTTCCCCACACCTTAAAGCGGCCCCTCGGTTGATGAGAATTGTTATGTAAGTCTACAGATACAACCAATCACCTACATGTTCATGTAGACTCATTCAGATCGGTTTAAAGTCCCGGTTTAGTTCCATTTCGATCCTCTTACTTCATGTCAGACAACAAGGGTGATGTTTTTTCTTTATATGATGCCTTCAAGGGCCTGACACCCATCGTCAAGATGGATAGGACCAACTATGAGTTATGGTCCATGCAGTTTTGACCATAATGCAGTGCAAGAACAAGGAACATATTCTAACACAACCGAAGCTGATGAATAAGATTAGGGACAATGCTTCATGGAAGCAAGATGGCGTATATGTGTGTATTTGGCTCTCTAGGACCCTTATCACAAAGATAGTCAATGATATTGTGAATTCACCCACGTCCAAGGCAACATGGGATATTTTGATAGACATGTATAGAGAGGCAAAGAATGAGGCCAAGATTCTTCATTGCAGTTTGACATCTTCACGGCCAAACAGAATGGTTGTCCTCTACACAACTTCTACTCTTTGCTCCGTGGCATGTTCGAGAAGCTTTACAACTTCATGTCAATGACTACTTCTATTGAACAACAGATGACATACAAGAATGCTACGATGGTTGGAGTTTTTCATGTTGCCTTAGACCCTGCGTATAAGGCAACACGCACCCAGCTTCTCACCAGTGCAGCTATCCCTCTATAGAGGAGGCTTAAAGTTGTCTCAACAGGATCATTATTCCATTCGCTCCCACCACTCAAACCTCCTCAATGATAGTTGCATCTTGCGGCAAGGGAGGTACTTCTCAATTCAGAGGATGTGATGCATGTGGCAAAGGAGACAACCGTCAACGTGATCCATGCACCTACTTCCATCATCATGGTCATTTAGAGGAGACATGCTATCAGAAGCATGGAAACCATGTGTCTACTCATGTGGTCGAGCATGTTGAGCTTACTACCAGTTCAACTCCCACTACAAATCATAGGTTAGATGATATTGTCTCTGTCTGAAGGAGATAATGACTCCAGTTGTCGGCACTACTAGTGCGCCTACAGGCATGTCAGATGTTGCAGCCACTGTCAAAGCATCTTTTAGCTCCTCAAGTATAGCCTATGATGTTACCAGTGGATTATGGAACGTCCCACCACTTGTGTGGAGACGGGGTTCAGTTTACCCCATACACATATGTCCCTCTAAGCAGATTAGTTGTCATTGCAGATGAAACTCATTCCCTTGTTACTAGACAGAGGGAAGTCTATTTGACGCCATCTATGGGCCTGTAGAATGTGCTACATGCACCAAATTTTTCTATGAATTTACTATCTATTAGTCATATCACTCATGACTTGCATTGTCATGTCATTTTTGACCCTTGTTCTCTTGTGTTTCAGGACATACTCACTCACAGGCAGGGTGATATTTAAATGTGGTCGTGAGCAAGGAGGGCTCTACAGATTGGTCTAGACTCCATATGTCGGTGATTCTTCTATTCCTAATGGATAAGTCTCACCTTCCAGGGTGTGGAAGGGAGGGGGGTTCACCTGGTCGCTTGGGACGAGGTGGCGAGGGGGAAGCATGAAGGGGGGTTGGGGGTTAGGCGCCTCAAGTTGGTCAATGATGCTTTCTTTCTTAAGTGGGCGAGCAGGGTGTGGGGAAGAGGTGGAAATTTCTTTATTGATGTTTTGAGGGAGCTTCATGGGGAGGAATGGGCTGGGGAGGACAGGTTGGGGGTGGTGCGTTCGCGGTCTCCGTTCTGGCGTGGTGTTCAGGAGGTCTTCTTAAGGAATAGAGCGAGGTTTAAGCCTGTCCCGGGGGACGGCCGTGCCTTCTCATTTTGGAAGGACAACTGGTTGGGGGGGGTCCCTTATTTGTCCGCTTCCCGCGGCTCTTTGCGATGGCGGAGAACAAGGATGCCTCGGTGGCTTGCTGCTGGGAGAATGCCTGTTGGTGTCCTCGCTTTGGGGGGAATTTCTCGGATCAGAGATTGGTTGGCTTTCTTGCTCTGCTGGACGTCCTTGCTGATGCGGCTACGCCTTCTGTGGGCTTGGATCATTGGGTTTGGAGGGATGGTGGCTTTTCGACTCGGAAGGCCTATGCTGGGCTACTTGAGCTTCTGCCTGCTCGCTCTGATTCCCTGGTGAGAGACTGTTGTTTATTCTGGAGGTTGGGCCTGCCCTTGCGCATTGTTTTCTTCTTATGGCTGGTCCGCAGAAAGAGGCTTCTGACGCGCGATCGCTGCTCAAGGATGATGCTTTCGGTGTCCAATCTATGTGTGCTGTGTGATGCAAATGTGGAATCCCTTAATCATATCCTCTTTGACTGCCCTATGGTTCGGGGGCTTTGGGAAGACCCGCTTGTGGATTGGGTGCGTGCTTGTGATGTGGAGGCCTTCTGTGACTCTCTTCGTGAACATGCATATGGATAGAAGGCGGCTCTTGACACCGGTGGCAAGATTATGGTCGATATGGCTTAGTCGTAATGAGGCCATTTTCTCAGCGCAACGCTTCTACAAGGAGAACGTACTCTGTCGTGCGGCTGGGTTGGTGGACGACTGGAGTTGTAGTTAATTTTTGTTATCTAGTTTTTGTGTTTTTGCCCAGAATTGGAGGTTTCTCGCTTCCTTTGCTGGGTCAATCGTTGTTTTTTTTGTGTTTTTGTACCTTTGACTCTCCTTCCTTTTAATATATTGGAGTGAACACCACTGAGTGTATCCCCCTTTTCTTGGCTTCAAAAAAAAAAGTCTCACCTTCCATGTGGCATCTACATCTTGGTCACCTTCCTCTACAGAAGCTATTATACCCACCCCAGGTCCAACTTCCAGTGCGAAGCTCACCAGCTTGGTAAGCATCATCGGTCTTCTTTCCCTGATCATCAGAATCGTAGTAGCAATCATTTATTTGAGTTAGTTCATTTTGACATTTGGGGTCTCGGTCGTATTCATAATCATCATGGACACAAGTTTTATCTTGCAACTGTAGATGATTTTTCTAGACTATCACGAGTTTTTTCTTCTGGAAAATAAGTTTGAGGTTGGATTTGTCATTCAATCATTCATTATTGAGAAAAAAGAATATTCTTCTATTCTTGTTAAGTTTATTCGCTCTGACAATGCCTTAGGGTGCGTTTGGTTGGTGGGTTAAGGCGGGTTAAACTGGTAGAAGGTAACCCGTTTTTGGATTTTGGTGTTTGGATAGATGGTTAAATTGGGGGCGAGTTAGAAGTGGGTTTGGGGTGATATGATTGTATTGAAGTTTGAAAAAGTGAGTAGTTATTGTGATGTGATTGCATTGAAGTTTGGAAAAATGAGTAGAAGTGGAGTAGTTTATAATTTTTATATGATATGATGGTATAATATATTATTTTCTGATAGGATTGATGATGTAAAATTGATTTATTTAATTTTTTTAAAAAAGAATAAAGTGGGGCCCACAGGGAGAGAGGGGGATGTGGGTTAAGGGGGGTAAACTCCCCAAACCCACAGGTAACCCGTCACCCAAACGGCCCTTTAGAGTTCTGCACATTATAGCTTTCTAAGTTCTTCGGGTCTCTTGGCATCATGCACCAAATCGTGTGTGCTTACACTTCACAACAGAACGGTTTTACTAAACGCAAACACCATCACATACTTGATGCAACTAAAGCCCTCCTAATTCGAAAACGTGCTCTCTCCTTTCTTTTTAGGGCGATGCGATTCTCACAGCATGTTACTTGATGAACTATATGCTATCCTCAGTCTTATAAGAGAAGGTTCCTTTCTTGATTGTGTTTCCCGAGAAGGACGTGTTCTCTCTTACACCTCGAGTTTTTGGCTCTGTGGCATTTATGCGCCACCTAGGTCATGGTCATGACATGCTCTCCCCTAGAGCTGTCAAGTGTGTCTTTGTAGACTACTCTTAGATCCAGAAGGGATATCAATGCTTCAATCTCGTTAGATGAAAGTACTACATCTTGATGTCACCTTTTTTGAGCATGTCATGTGTTTCTCCCCTACATGTGACAGGTTGACTCTGTTTAAGGCATGTGTACCTCCTTTTATGCCACCAACACCTCCAACCCCACCAGCATCTTCACCAACTCTACCGGCTTCACCGCCACGTCCACCAGCTCATGTGGTTCCTCCACCTCAACTACCCAGTACGTTTGCTCATTTTTTACCATATTTTACATTTCCAGGCATTCCATTGTTCCCTCATGCTCAAGAACCTTGCCCATCATACATCGCGTACCAGATATGTTCTGAGCATATTGTTTCTAGTGATTTGTCCATGCAGCAGGTTACAGTACATGACGAGCATGTGCGTTCTCAAGAGGTTAGTTCACAAGTTGAAGAGGATGCAAATGACCTTGATGTGTCTATTGCTCTGCCGAAGCGAAGGCGCATGCATGTTGCATATCCTCTCGTTGGCCATGTCTCTTTTGAGCGTCTTTCAAAGGATTTCAGGAGGTTGCAGAGATTCCACGAACATACCAAGAGGCTATGCGAGACAGCCAGTGGTGTCTTGCCATGGAAGTGGAGATGGTCTCATTACAGTTATGTGGCACGTTGAGCCTTGTTACAACTCTTAGAGGGGCATCTGTGATGGGATGCAAGTGGATGTTCACAGTGAAGCACCGTGCAGATGGCAATGTTTATCTCTAAAAGATGAGGCTTGTGCCTCATAGGTTCACCAAGACATATGGGGTGGACTATCAGGATACCTTCTCCTATGTGGCTCATCATTCTACAATGTGGATCCTTCTCTCGGTTATGCTGGTACGGGACTGGACCTATCTTAGCTTGACGTGAAGAATGCACTTCTCTATGGTGACATGCAGGAGGAAGTCTACATGCAGCAACTACCTAGGTTCGCTGTTGAGGGGGTGTCATAAGGTTTGCAGACTTCATAAGGCTATCTATGGCCTTAAGTAGAATCCCAAAGCATGGTCTCAAAAACTCTCAGACTTGATAGAGCAGCATGGATTTAAGAGATTGATGGCTAATCATTCATTGTTTGTTCAAAGAACTCATGGAGTTATAGTTGTTACACTAGTCTATGTTGATGATATCATTGTTACAGAGGATGATGTGCACGGTATTTGTGCAGCTAAGGATTTCTTTGGACAACAGTTTATCATCAAGAACCTTGATGATTTATGTTACTTCCTAGGACTTGAGTTTGCCAAGAACCAATGGGGTCTTTTATGATACAGAGGAAGTGTATTACTGATATTCTCTCTGAGACAAGCATGGCGGATTACAAGCATGCACTACTCCCATGGATCCTAGCATGAAGTTATATGATGATGATACAGAGGATGTAGACAAGAGGCGATACATTGAGCTCGTTGAGAAGCTTCTATATGTGACTATCACCACGCCAAACATTTCTTTTGTTGTGAGCAGAGTTAGCCGGTTGATGGAGCAGCCTAGACATGTGCATATGGATGCAGTTCATACCTTCATACGATTCTGAGGTACATGAAGTCCTCTCCTAATACTGGATTGTTCTTTACCGAAGGGACGTCCCTTATCATTATAGCATGCGCAGATGCAGATTATGCATGATGTCCCAAGGACACGAAGTCTACGTCAAGTTTTACAGTGTTCATAAGGAGCTCTTCGATGTCATGGAAGAGCAAGAATTAGATTTTGGTTGCCAAATCTAGTGCAAAGTCAGAGTATAGAGTCATGGCATGCATCTACAATGCGACAACCAAATGGCTCTTTTCATTACCAAAGACCCTGCCTTCCACGAAAGGACCAAGTATATTGAGGTTGACTATCACAACACTCGAGACATGATTCAGAAGGACTTTTTTCCACGTCAGTTCAAGGGAACATACAACAGAAGTGTGTACCAAGGCCTTAGTCGGAGGGGCATTGCAGAGGCATTGTTCCAAGCTGAGCATGATATATATATATGCGCTCCACCTTGAGGGGAGTGTTGAGAGATTATTTATCTTTTCATGTTTTATGTATTCTCTTTTTTTCCGTCTCAATTATGTAATTTGCCCAACATGCTTCTAATATTTGGTGAATTAAGCATCAACTAGATTTTGAAACTAATAAAATTCATCTTTTGTTCATAGTCTCTCAAAAGATAAGTACATCCTATACCCAAAAGAAAATAATGGAACCCAGATGCTCTAACAAAAACTGATAGAATACATGCAAAAACTCACAAGTTATGAGTTATGTGAAACAATAAGACTGAAAATTAAAGTGAACAAAAACAATTAGACATATCTTTATTAGTTTTCTGAAGGAGAAAAATATGTGTACACTTTTGATGGAATAATTGAGAATGGCCTTAGCACCATGTTAGCTGCATGCAGTCATCCAAATTTACATGCATTACGCATGTGATTTTATCATTTAGAAAGGTGTCTTTACGAGTTGTTTGAGCCCACACCTTGCAACCATGGCAACTTAGGAAGGCATGTTTCAACATCTTCGCAAGCTCCTCTCACATAATATCGGTGTCATGATTTGTTACAAGTCTTTATATATAAGGGAGGGCTGTCATGACGAATAATGAACCAGACCTCAGTACGCAAAATCCAAAATGATGCAGTCCGAGATGTTGTAATGAGAGGAAGGATAGAAAATGTGACATGCTTCGCATGAGAGGAGAATGAGAATGAGGGAGGTGAATCTCACAAAAAAGTAGATAAGAAAGGAATAAAGGAGGCAGCCCAAAATTTTCATTAACCTATGGTGTGAGCTGTTTTTATGTACGCCTACTAGCGAAGAGGAAAGGGGATAAAAGACAATAAAAATAAGAACCAAGTTCTAAATTCTAATAAATCCTAATTAACACCTAAAAGAACTCCTAATTAATTCATACTGACCTCCATTCTATTACTAAAATAAAAATAGCAATGGGCTCGAAATAATTGGAAATAACATATTAAACCCTGATCTGTCAAATCCTAATTTAGGATAGAATCAACCCACTGCGCTTTTAAAAAAAACTCTATCTCTAGATGAATTGTTTGATCACTGAGCGAGGCGCTAGAGGACTTCATGTGGTCATTTGGTGATAATACGTGTTAAAATCAAATGTTGCTGGTGCCATGATTGGAAAACAAGTGTGTGTGTGGTTTTTTTTGGAATGGAGGGGAGGGAGAGGATGGGCTTACCACGAGACTGGTGTTGGTGTAGAAATCCTCATGTAGTCATCATCGAGCTGCAATATGTCCCAGCAGAAGAACAAATACAATGTACATAACAGTTGAGAAACAACATTCAGGGTAGCTTGGGATGCTTGGAGAGGACTGTAGAGATATTTTATGTTTATGTATTCTTTTATCTATTTTCTTTTTTCTCTGTTTATCTTATGTAATTTGCCCATACATTCTCCCTATATAAGAGAGCCTAGGGCTCAAGGAATAATCAAATCTTTCTCTTTTCCCAACATGGTATCAGAGTGGTGGTCCTATACTAGAGCTGTCATACCAAACCCTAACCCTAACCCCACCAAGCCATCTTCCCCTCTTCACGTCGCCGTTGTTCGAAGGGGGCACCGCCGCCTCCGAGTCGCCCCTCTTCCAGCGGGGTTGCCTCCATCGAACCCTAGCGGGGCCCCCGCCACCACTGCCTTCTCCAACCGGCACCGTCATCGTGCCCTAACAGGGTCGCCTATCTCCAGTGGCGTCGCGTGCCCTGGCCGGTTCTCCTCGATTCTGCAGTCAGCCCCTGTGTGCCCTAGCAGGGCCGCCTATCTCCAATGGTGCCGTCAACAACGTGCCCTAGCCGGTCTCGCCGTCTTCCGGCACCTTTGATGGGATTGGTTGCTTGAGTCTACACATGCAACCAATTCCCTTTATGTCGGTGTAGACAAAAGTTTATCTTGTCTACAATCCTAGTCTTCTCTAGTCGACATGTCAGAAAGCAAGGTAGATATCCCCACCACAGGCGCCTTCAAAGGTCCTGCACCGATAGTTAAGATGGATGGATCGAACTATGAATTATGGGCCATGCGGTTCATGAGCCTAATGAAGTCGATGGGTAAGAAGCACATTCTTACAGAGGAAGAACCGACGGAGAAGACAGGGTTGTATGCCTCATGGGAGGTTGATGATGCGTATGCTCAGGTCTGGTTGTTTGGTACCTTGATACCAGAGATTGTGAACGATGTCTTGCACCATCCCACTGCCAAAGCTATGTGAGACATTCTTATGGCCACATACTCACAGGTCAAGAATGAGACAAAAATACTACAACTTCAGCATGACATCTTCACTATAAAGCAGAATGGTCGACCCCTACATGCTCACTTCACTGCCTTGTGGGGAATGTGAGAGAAGCTTCACAGCTTCATGCCCCTCACAACTACTCCAGAGCAGCTAAAGACATACCAGAACACCACAATGGTTAGTGTTTTTTTGGCCTCTCTCGATTCACGGTATGAGGCCGCTTCTTCTCAGATTTTGGCAGATGCTACCATTCCTCCCATGGAGGAAGCCTTCCGTAGATTGAGCCGGATCAATATCTCCACTCTTACTCCAACGCCACATTCATCTTCCATGGTCGCCTCGCGTGGAAGAGGTGGTACTTCTCAATTCCGTGGACGGGGACCTCGTAGTAGAGGTGGACGCGGACGTGGACCATCTTGTACCTACTGTCATCGTTCTGGTCATACAGGAGATACATATTACTCTAAACATGGTTACCCAACGTCCGCCCGAGTAGCAGAGCAGGCTCAGCATTATGGTGTTCCACCCACATCAGATCAGTGGTATGATAACCTTGTGTCTCGACTGCGAGACATCATGTCCACAGCTAGTAATCCTTCACCTGCTTCAGAGAATAGTTCAGAAGTTGTTGCTACTGCAGGAGCTAGTACCTCAGGTAGTGCTCATACCTCTACTTCTCATCATAGTTCTGACTCTGGTGCAACACATCATTTGTGTGGAGAAAGGAATCAGTTAATGGCCTACAGGCAAGTATCTCGAGGAAAGGCAGTGATCATAACAGATGAGACTCACTCTCCCATTAAAGGACAGGGAGAGATCATCTTGATGCCATCTATGAAGTTGAAGAATGTGTTGTGTGCCCCTAATTTCTCAATGAATTTACTGTCAATTAGTCAGATTACTAATGATTTACATTGCCGAACTATATTTGATCCATCATATCTTGTGTTTTAGGACGTTCTTACAGCAAAGTGATTGGCAGTAGCCGTGAGCAGGGGGCTTTATCGACTAGTCAAACACGATATGCTGGAGCATCTTCTCATTCTACTGGACCTATCTCTCCTTACCTACAGTATTTGCGCTTCGGTCATCTTCCCCTTCAGAAACTACGTCAAGTCCTTCCTCAGATCTTGTCTCGATCGTCGTTTAATTGTGACGCATGTCAGTTAGGGAAGCATCAATGGTATGTCTTCCCTAGTAGTCAGAGTCGGAGCAGTAGCTCCCCTTTTGAGTTTTTCCATGTCAAAATTTGGGATCCTACTCGTACTCATGATCATCAGGGACGGATTTTATTTAGTTGTTGTGGATGATTTCAGTCGTCTGTCATGGTTTTTATTGCTGAAGAATAAATCAGAAGCGGGCAATGCTATTATGAATCTTATTAAAGTGCAGAATGTTTTTTCGACTTCTGTTAAAATCATGCGAACTGATAATGCTCTTGAATTCTGTACTCATGTACTCTCAATTCTTTTCATTTCATGGTACTCTATATCAAACATCTTGCGCTTATTCGTCTCAACAAAACGGGGTTCCAGAAAGAAAGCATCGTCACCTTCTTGATGTCACTCGTACACTCCTTATTCAGAGTTGTGCACCACATTCATTCTGGGGGATGCGGTTCTCGCAACATGTTACCTCATTAATCGTATGCCCTCATCCATATTGGGGGAGAAGATTCCTTTCTCCAACGTGTTCCCTGACAAGGAGTTGTTCTCTCATACCCCTCGAGTTTTTGGATTTGTTGCGTCCGTCCATCGGTTGTCTCCAGGGATTGACAAGCTCTCTCCCAGTGTTGTCAAATGTGTTTTTGTCGGGTTCCAAGACCCAAAAGGGATATCGTTGTTATGATCCGTTACGCAGGCAATATTATGTTAGTGCAGATGTCACATTTTTTGAGTCTATCATGTACTTTTCTCCTATAGGTGACAAGTTGACACCTTTGGATTCAGATGATGAAGTATATATATATCACCTCTACCCATGAACCAGCCACCTTCATCATCAAGTACACCACCACCTCCATCACAACCTCTACCACCACCTCCACCAACCCTTCCTCCTCCAATTGTTCTGATTCCACCTCTATCACTTCACTACAGTCAACGTCCTGCCTCTGCTCATGATCATGGTTCATCATCCAATATGCCCCGGGTTTGTTCTGAGAACACTATTTCTAATGATGAATCTAACAGTATTTCTCAACAGGGTTATTTCAGGAAGAGGAGGATCAGTCAGGTGTCAGAGATGATGCAGAACTTCATTTGCCTATTGCTCTTAGGAAGCAGAAGCGTTCTTGTGCTTCATATCCGATGGCTTCTCATGTCACTTTTAAGCGTCTGACATGTGACTTCAGGAAGTTTGCAGTCGCTTTATATGTCGTGGACATACCACGGATGTACCAGGAGGCATTGTCGTATAGTAGATGGCATCTGGCTATGGAGGAAGAGATGGCAGCCCTTCAGTCGAGAGGTACTTGGAGGCTTGTCCCAGCCTCCACTGGGGCGTCTATAGTGAGATGCAAATGGGTATTTACAGTGAAGCAGAATGCGTCTATGGTATTGATAGGTACAGGGCTCGACTGGTTGCACGTAGTTTTACTTAGATGTACGAGGTAGATTATCTTGACACATTCTCTCCAGTTGCTCGTCATTCTACCTTAAGGATTTTTTTATATGTTGTCGTGGTTCAAGATGGCCCAATTTTTAGCTAGATGTCAAAAATGCCTTTTTATACGGTGATCTTCAGGAGGAAGTCAACATGCAGCAGTCGTCGGGGTTTGCTGCTGAGGGGAGATGTTTACAGGTATGTAGACTTCATAAGGCAATCTATGGCCTTAAGCAGAGCCTGTGAGCTTGGTGCCAGAAGCTCTCAGATTTGTTTGAGAAGCAGGGGTTCATACAATCGAATGCAGATCATTCTCTTTTTTGTACAGAGAACCTCCAGAGAGTTGGCTGCTATTATGGTGTATGTTGATGATATACTTATTATAGATGATATGCAGGGAATAAAGAGGACGAAAGAATTTTTGGGTCGTGAATTTGTCACCAAGGATCTAGGAGCTCATAGATACTTTCTAGCATTGGAATTCGCTAGAAATCAACAAGGGCCTGTGATGACTCAGAGAAAATATGTCACTGACCTGCTAAGTGATACGGGTATGCTTGGATGTCGACAAACTACTACACCCGCGGATCCAAGCATGAAACTGTATGATGATACTGTTAAGGTTGATAGGAGAAGAAACAGGGACCGGTGGGGAAGCTTCTTACTAGATCCGATATTGCATTTGCAGTCAGTCGGGTGAGCCAGTTCATGGAACAACTTCGTCAGGTTCATATGGATGTTATACAGATGATACTAAGGTATCTTAAATCATCTCCAGGTGCAGGGCTGCTATTTAAAAGGGAGGCAGTATTACTATCTCAACATGTGCAGACAGAGACTATGCAGGATGCCCCAAGGACAGGATGTCCACATCAGGATTTGCTATATTTGTTGGAGATTCACTTGTCTCATGGAAAAGTAAGAAGCAAATTGTTGTTTCTAGATCTAATGTTGAATCTGAGTATAGATATGGCACAAGCATGTACAGAAGAAATGTGGGTTCGAGCGGTCCTGACAAATCTACATATAGATGTTCCCCTTCCTATGTCGCTAAAATGCGGCAATCAGGTTACCTTATTTATTGCTAATAATCATGCAATCCACGAGAGAACAAAGCACATTGAGGTTCTTTGCCATTATATACGTGACATGATCCAGAAGGGCTTCATTTCTACATCTTATGTCAGCTCAGGGGACCAGACGACAGACATTCTCACCAAAGCTTTACTTAGAGGGTCCTTCCTAAAGTGTCCATCCAAGCTGAGCATGATAGATATCTATGCTCCATTGAGGGGGAGTGTAGAGATATTTTATGTTTATGTATTCTTTTATCTATTTTCTTTTCTCTCTGTCTATCTTATATAATTTGCCCATAGATCTCTCCCTATATAAGAGAGCCTAAGGCTCAAGGAATAATCAAGTCTTTCTCTTTTCCCAACAAGGACCATAATGACAAATTCTTGAAAGCCTTCCTTGAACTAAAGACTTTTATATAGAATGCCCCATGCATGCTGATCCACTAGGAATATGATAGATGTTGCAATACTCGTTTAGTCTAATTATGCAGTACGGTGGGAATGTCAAATATAAGAGCTTTATTCAGCCCCCATACGTTCCAACCAACTAATCAATCACACTAATCAACCAATTAACTAACTAGTCAAACAACTATTGCCTTTTAACGTAAAATAAAAGCAAAAAGCACAACATTTGATTGGAACTCAATCGATACTTTTATCTCATTAACCAATAGCCAAAGTTGCATTAATATATAAGAATGTAAGGACAAAAAAATCAGTTTTATCTTCAAAATAAAAATAAACATCATTGAATATTTCCAATCAGTCAATCAAATACCGTTTCTTTTATTCAGTGATCCTTCTAAAAAAAATTAAATATCGACTTTGCAACAATGAATATAATGAATTCATAGTATCCTACGCTTTAAGGACAAAATTTCCACTTTATTAAACACAAATTGCACCGAATACATTTTTTTTTGAATAAGAGAATGGGGGAGCCCTCCCAAGGCGGGAGTCACCACACCAAAGTATTCATTAATTAACGAGAAGGTACATCAGTTGGAAATCCAAAAATTATACAATGCATTATAGTGCGCAAGTACATTTTCAAAGTAAAACCGTTGTCCCTTGAAAGTGGTATCATTCCGGCCAAGCCAAATAGCCAGAGCGCTGCAAAAGCCTTGGAGACATCTCCGGAAGACCCAAGGCCGACAGCCCTAATAGATCTCCAAAACTGCTCCGCATCTGAAGTCCGAACCTACGGAAGCCCCAATGAATCCCACACATTGGTGAAGACCTGCAGCCAAAGAAAATGCGGTCCGCATCCTCCACGTCGTCCTTGCATCTGTCACATATCAAATCCGTCGCACCCAGCAACCTGTCTCTTCTCACCTTGTCACATAGACGGTCTCTCCTTAGACACCAAAGAAAGACCTTAACCCTAGTAGGAATCCTGGCTGTAACATCCGAAATCCGCCCAAACCCGAACTCGTCCGAATTTGGGTCCAATGAACCCAATAACGTTGTCGATCAATACTAAACAACCTAAAACGACGAATTGATCATGAATCAAAAGTCGTTCGGGCGAAATCGACCAAAATCGGTCACTTCGTATTATGCGCCGCGAAAAAGCCGCGACGCAAATTCGGAAACCGCAAAACGAACCGAGACCATCATTGGATCCGATTCGACGACACGAGACCAACAGAATCGACCGTTCGTCAATCGGAGGTCATATGATATTTTTAAATCACAAAATTTAACCTTAAACAAAAATCGTATCCGAAAATTTCGGGGGTTCAAAACCCAACCGAAAGTATATCAATATTGTACTCAAATTGATCGTCGTCCCGAGATGATCAATTTAAGATATTTCGCGTTAAAATCCGAGATCCGAGGTTCGCATACGGTTCGTTATAAGTATGTAAAAAAAATAATAAAAAAAATTATTTCAGATAAACAGTACTGTTTGTTGTATAAAAATTTTATATATAAAAATGAAATTTTTTAGGAGCCACCTATTTTCCCCCTCCACTTGCCCTTTTCTTTTCCCTCCACTTGGATTTATATTACTCTCCACTTGGCTGAAGATTAGACCCTTCTCCTCTCTATAAATACAGCCTTTCTTCTTGTTTTAATTCCATTTCCCTTCCAAACCTCTCCAGCCGTAAGGGTTTCCAGCCCTTCCTTTCTCCCTACTGCTTGCCACTGCTCCAGCAAAGATCCAGGGCTGCTGCTACTGCCAATTTCAGAAGCCATTGCTGCTGTCCAGCCACTGTTAGGAGCAAAAACAGCAGCTGAAGCTGCTGTCTTTCATGCCCTGGAGGTTGCTGCAACCTTCTCTATTACATGCAAGTCTTGATTTTCAATTTGAGACCCAAAAGAGGTACAACCCCTACCCTTTCTTTGCTGCCATACATGAGTCAATTCCATTTTTTTCCATTCTTGAAGCCTTGCATGCACCACCTCCAGCCTCTTGTACAGCCATCCTGTACATATACTCTTTTGATTTGGATATTTCCATCAAATGGAATTGCAAAAATTAAGTTTTTCTTTACTTAAGGAATAACTGTTATTGTGGTTCTTGCTAAAGATCAATATTCGTATAATATAAATTCAGAAATTTAAACAAAAAGGTTATTATTATTGCTGTTAACAAAAAAAAAATCCCATTAGTTTTTTTAAGTATAAACTCTTATTATTTCTTTTTAAGCAGATTCCAGGCTTATGGTATGAAAATACTTGTGTTTTTCCATATACGGGTATAATTAGATGTGAGGGGTTTGCCTTGTTAAAGCATCATTTATTTGGACACTCCTATTTAGTAATCATATTTTGAGTTGATTACATGTGGATCTTACTATCTTTAAAATATAGATCATAGAGAAATACTGTCATACCATGGCATGAAGTGCTTAGCATTAAAACAAGTTTTTGATTGAAGAAAGTTATGCTCTGTTTGCTGCTCCTGATTAGAATATAAATTAAAATTTTGATTCACATTTAGGTTCTGTTCTCTCACTCAGACCCTGTTTAAATTAAATAAAATTTTTGATTCTCTGCTTCAGTTTAAAATTAAATAAAATTTTGACTATACTTTTCTTATATATATATATATATATTTATGGAAGAGGGACAATAGAGTTGTATATAAGAGAGTGGTGAAGTAACCTTGATTCACGTAGTGAATTGTAGTCCTTGAAATTGTGGAAATGGGTCGATATTTTAATCTCTAGAGAATTAGGTAAAATATTAACCAAAATTTTAAATAAATTATAAATCATAAACTGGGATTTCATTGTTTATCAAATACAAATGGATATCAAAACACATATAGAAATCCAAGCCGTGTGTGTGTGTTCAAGCATAAGATAACAATTTTATATGAATCTGTCCTTAAATTTAAGGCTAGATATATGTATACAAAACAGTATTTATTTTTCTTCATTTATGCATGTATGAAATTTAGGGAAAGTATAAGATAGGAAATTAAACAATGATCTAACTGCCGGGAAATAATATCAGTTTCAAATTTTCTGTTTATTGAATATATTACGAGGAACTGCAATATGTATGAGAATACTAAGAGAACTGTCAGATTAATATGGTATCATATTTTGATAAGTAGTAAAAAAAAGGGGGATTATTTTGAGAGGCTGAAATAAAAGTGATAAGTAACATCAAGAGTATATAGAGGATAGTGTTACGTCAAGAATAGATAGAGAATAATTAACATACGAAAGGATCCTTGTATCAAAAAATTTGACTAGAATACCTTGAAACAATTATTGGGTAAATGAATCGGTGCAACTTAGTAGTTATCGTATATAAAATACCATCTCTTTGAACTCAATAAATATTTCTTTTGAATTTGACGACTAATAATCCTAAACCAAAGGATCATTTAATATAATCCACTATATATATCAACAATGATAAGTAGCAACAAAATACCCAGATTGAAAAAGTCAACAAAAGAAATGGATGAGTAATCAAGCATATAAAAATGTGATCGGGAATCATTGATGACATTTAATATGCCGGTCATGGTGATCTTTACCATGATCGTGCAAGGGCGCGGTGACCCTCACCTGGGCGGAGGAAAGGAAGCCCAGTTAGGGCAGCGGCCGCCAAGTGCGCGGGTCTAGGATCCCAGTCTTTTATACGGTTTTTACGCGAGCTCGCAGTGTTTTTACGCCTCGTTGGGATCCTGACTTTAGACCAGTTCCGCTGACCCTGTCTTTTAGGATACCCAGGCGGGGGATCATTGGTTTTCAGTTTTACGTACGAGCTCGTCCGCCCGTACTAGTCGGGCAGTTTTCTAGAGCGACTTTTCTAGGGAGTCTCTCTCACCCGTCTCAGTGGCGTAGTTGGGGAGTAGACATATCCCTCTATTGGACCGCGCTTCCAATTAGAGGGCGAGACGGAAGAGCCATTTGTAGGCTTCTTCACCGCTTGAGTTACTTCGCCAACAGACTTGGCGATTCTATATCTAGATCATCCATATCTACATCTACAACATCTGGAGTTATATCGGAAACATTGAAGTTAAGAATTGGAGAAGTTATGATCAAAAGACTATTCTCTCTACCCAAGAATTTAAACAAATTAATAGATCTTTACAATCTTAACTTTTTCATTTTTACTCATCCACATGATCTCTGAAGCAATTGATATATATGCTCACACTCATACCCTCATGAATATTCAACTACAAATAAATAGGTAATATGGGGGAAATGCCGGGTTCTGGGGAAATCATTAGAAATGCATTACAAACAACTTGAAACCCCTTTTTACTTACGCAAGTAGATGTAGATTTTACTTATACCACCTTTCTACTTGCTTGCTTTTGCACATATTAAATGTCTAGTTATTTTTATAAGTTTTTGGGAGGTACCAGCAATGGCTGACGCCTCTTCTTTCCTATTGTGTTTGGCAGGCAAACAGCCTGCAGTTTAGTAGCAGTCCAGTAGCTATACATGCTTCCTGGAGACAGAGTATACACCAGACGGTATGAAGTATTTTGTCTCAGTTTTTGTTTAGTTGGTAATGTAAATGCTATCTCTTTTGTATCACTTGGGATATATGTTGTAATATGAAAGATGCTTGTGCAAGTTGTAAATGGATATGAATATTAATAAAAAGGAAATTTTGGTGCCATTTGTATCTCTTTTACTTTGTGGTTATGTTGTGGGTGTGAATGTCTTGTGGATAATTAGCCGCGCGAAAAATTTTCCCTACTTTTCTGTAACTTCATGCGATCTTATGTGAATAATAGTGCGAGTGTGTGATTAACGGGTACCCGGATCCTGAGGGGTTCACAGTTGTTTTGATGCTTACATCAGAAAAGCTGCGGGTATTGTGCCCGCATGTCGGCTTCGGTCTCCCACGTCGCCTTTTTGACGCCGTGTCGGTGCCACAAAACCTTGACCAATGAAATCTCCTTGTTGCGAAGCTTCTTCTCAGCGCGATCAAGTATCCGGACTGGATTCTCCTCATAAGTCAGATCTGGCTCTACGTCAAGATTCTCGTAACTGATGACGTGCTGAGGGTCGTGCACATACTTCCTCAGATTGGATATGTGGAAAACATCATGAATAGCTGAAAGATGTGGAGGAAGGGCTACTCGGTATGCCACTTTCCCCACTCTAGCCAGAATCTCAAAAGGTCCAACATATCGTGGCGCCAACTTGCCACGAACACCGAATCTCTGCACTCCCTTCATGGGAGATGCACGGAGAAATACCCAATCTCCAACCTATAATTTATAGGAACATAATTAGTATGAGATTAAGTTGAACACATATATATCATAATTGAGTGGATGAGGAGAAAATAATTAGATTACCTGAAACTCTAAGTCTCTCCTCCGACGGTCTGCATAACTCTTCTGGCGACTCTGTGCCGTCAGAAGCCTCCATCTCACAAGATCAACAGCTCTCGCAGTCTCCTCCAGGAGATCTACGGAATAGAGAGCATGATCACCTACCTCACGCCAACTGAGAGGTGTGAGGCATCTCTGCCCGTATAGGGCTTCGAATGGTGTCATGCCAATATTGGAGTGATAGCTGTTGTTGTACGTGAACTCCACTAACGGCAGATGGTCCTTCCAGGACCTTTTCCACTCCAAAGTGCATGCGCGAAGTAGATCCTCAAGCGTCTGAATGGTGCGCTCACTCTGTCCGTCTGTCTGCGGATGATAAACAGAACTCATCTTCAGCTCTGTCTGTAGTGCTGATATGAACTGATGCCAATAGTGAGACGTAAATCTTGAATCACTGTCAGACACCACCTCTCGTGGTATACCATGCAGCCTGATAATGTCCTGCACATAGAGCTTGGCCAACCTGGATGGAGTGTAAGTCGTGTGGACAGGTATGAAATGGGCTGACTTGGTCAACCTATCAACAACGACCCATATAGAATCATGGCCACCTGGTGTCTTCGGCAGACCGGTGACGAAATCCATAGAAATGCTCTCCCACTTCCACTCAGGAATGGGGAGAAACTGCAGTAATCCTGGCGGTCTCCTGTGCTCAGCCTTGACCATCTGACAGGTCATGCATCTGCTAACATGTAGCGCCACATCGCGCTTCATTCCATCCCACCAGAAATGTCGACGCAGATCACGGTACATCTTCGTACTGCCTGGATGGATAGATAACCGTGAACTGTGTGTCTCGTCCAAAATGTCTCTGCGAAGCTGCTCGTCATTGGGTACAACGACCCGTCCTGCCTTCCATAAAATAGACTCCATCACAACAAAGTCGTCAAACTGGCCGCCCAAATCACCTTCAAGACATCACAAAGGTCTTCATCGCGCTCCACCATACCACCACTCAGCTTCCGATACGCAATCTTCACTGAGAACTTACCATCTGCCCGCATAAAATGGTCGGGGTCACCAGAAATATCCCCAACAGAGGGAATCTCCGAAAGTGACCGCAAAAAATCTTCCAATCTCTGATCCGAGAGGGCCGCAAGGAACCTCGGCATCCACGACCCAGACTCAGCCACCTCTGCCACCCACGCCCCCTGTCAACGGCAAGCGCCATCAATTTAGGAAAACGGTCGGCTAACGCCCCCTCCTCCGCCCAGTCATCCAGCCAAGTGCGAGAAAGATTCGGGCAGCGCGAAGCACCTCTAATAGAACAAATAGTCCGCGCAAGGCTTTCTTCCGCAGCCGCCAGGGGGGGAACAGTCCGAGCTTGATCCGGGATGCCGGGATAAAGGCCTCCACAACTAGACTTTCAAATAGAATACCTTCACCTTCGGCTTCTGGCTTTCTTCCCTTCTATCTATAAGTAAGTGAGGTTGAGGGGCTAAGGTTTCAGTTCTGACCGAAGCCGTACCTACTGTAGTCTCTGCGCACTCACACACTCGCAACTGACTGGGGCTTTGGCTCCTTTGCTTGCTTGCCTTTTTCTTGATACTGCTTCGCGTCACTGAACCGAATTAAAACGACATAATATTATGAATAAAAGGATGCACTCTTAGATAGAATTTAGAGGCTATTATATATCTTCTAGAGTTTAGCTCGTGATTAGCGCTTCTGGGTACGATTGAGAAAGCCGTCTTGCCCTCAACCTTTTTCTCAGCAACGGGCTTTCATGGTTTTCATGTGATTATAGGTACTCTTTTCTTGATCATATGTGGTATTCGCCAATATCTTGGTCATCTGACCAAGGAGAAAACGGAACTGGAGACCATTCCCCAACTTCGGCCGTAGGAGAGGCCAGAGCCTCGGAATCACGGCACGGATCCTACTCCACAACGAAGACTCATGCCACTTCT
Organism: Ottelia alismoides; assembly: GCA_037367405.1. NCBI lineage: Eukaryota > Viridiplantae > Streptophyta > Magnoliopsida > Alismatales > Hydrocharitaceae > Ottelia > Ottelia alismoides. Next base: position 286,963 of record JAZKJV010010465.1, read on the forward strand.
GCACCGCCACCAACTCCCCCGTGAGACCGTAAATCTCCCTCAGCAACCGCAAGACCGGCGAGTCAGATGGACCCCAAATGCGCACCACCCATTTGGCTAACAAGGCTCTGTTCATAGAATCCACATCCCTGACGCCCAGGCCCCCCTCCGAGACCGACACCGCAAGATCCTTCCAAGCCACCAGGTGCAACCCCCTCGATGTCTGCCTCCCATCTGACCAGAAAAAAGATCTCATCAGAGCCTCCACCTTTCTTCTGACACCAACAGGCATTAATCTCGTCGAGAAGAAAAATATCGGAATGGCGGAAAGAACATGCTTCAGTAATATAAGTTTCCCACCCTTGGATAGAGTGGTAGCCTTCCAACCTTCCAACCTCTCCTCCATTCTCCGAAGAACACAGTCCCAATCTGACTTCCTCAGCCTACCATCAACCAGTAGCAACCCCAGATAGGTTATCAGTAATCTCCCCAGAGGGCATTCTGCCCACGCCGCTAACCTGCTACTCTCCTCACCATCCATCCTCATTGGAACCAGGACCGACTTCTGTCTGTTAATAAGCAAACCAGAAGGCAACCAAACATATCGACCAAAATAGCCGCATTGTGATTCTGCTCCTCCGCCCCCCCCAGGAAAATCAATGTGCCGTCCGCGTACTGCAAGACCGGAACGGAGATGTCCCCCATCCTGAAACCCTCGCATCAACCCTCTTCAACCGCCTGCTGAAACAAGACTGCAAGACAATCCGCAACCGACACAAAGAGCAAGGGAGCCAGGGGGCATCCCTGACGCACCCCCCTCTGTGGCTGGAACCATCCTCCCTCCGGTCTTCCGTTGACCAACACCGAACAGGAGCAAGTGGTGACACATCTCTTTACCCAAGCAACCCAATCTTCCGGGAATCCCCTCTTCTGCAGTGTTGTCCACAGGAATCTCCAACTGACACAGTCGTATGCATTGGCGTAGTCAATCTTCCAAACTGCCCTTTTCTTTGAGGACCTCTTCCACTCCCGACAGATTTCCGAAGCGATCACGATACCATCCGCCATACACCGACCTGGAATGAACGCAGATTGTGCCGGTAAAACCACATAGGGCAAGACAACCCTAAGTCTGCTCGCCAGCACCTTGGCGATAATGAGATAAATGCCATTAGAGATAGAAATCAACCTGTAGTGCCCAACCCCCACTGGGGAGTCTTTCTTCGGCAGCAAAAAAATCAATGCCCTGTTAACTTTCTCAAAGTCCCTGTTACCATTCCTGAATTCAGTCAGAACCTCCAAGATGTCTCCCTTCAACAGATCCCAGAACTCCCGGTAAAAAGACACAGAAAAGCCATCCGGGCTAGGAGCCCCGTCCGCATTCACATCCCAAACCGCCCTGCGCACTTCTTCCTCTGTAAATTCGGCCACTAACAACTCAGCCTGGGTTCCACTCAAAGACCCTACCCCCCGGCCCGTCCAGCTACAACCATTCTCCTCCCTCACTCTCCTCGAAGCCCTCACAAAGTGCTCTCGTAAGGCGATTCCAATGTTCCTCTCGCCCGACACCCTTTGACCCCCCACCTACACCTCATGCAAAAAACTCCTTCTCCTCCTCCCGGAAGCCACAGAATGAAAGAAACATGTATTCGTGTCTCCTTCCCTCAGCCACTTCTGCCTCGATCTCTGGCGACAATGAGCCTCTTCTTTCTTGTCCTCCCGAAGCACCGCATCTAGCCACGCTGCCCTCTCCTCCACCTCCTCCGGAGTCAGTCCCCGGTCATCATCCAACCCATCTAACCTGCTTATCCCAGCCTCTGCCTCTGTCTTGACTGCTCGCCGCCTCCTGGCGACATCTTTCCCAAAAGTCAACAGCAACTGCCTTAGGGAATCAAGTTTGGCCGCAAACCGCACCACCGCTGAACCTTCCACCACCAGATCCCTCCAGTGATCAACCACCATGTCCATGAAGCCCTCCTCCAACAACCACTTCTTCTCAAAACGAAAAGAGAACCGAGTCAGGCGCTCCTCCCCAGAAAACCAAATAACAGGAGTGTGATCAGAGAGCGTCCTCGGAAGGGCCCAAGCCCTCGCCAGCGAAAAGGTCTCCCCCACCTCAACCGCCATCAGGAACCTGTCAAGCCTGGACCTCGATCTCGTATTCCTCCAAGTGTACTTGCAGCCGGCCGCATCCACAACAAACAAACCCAGAGAATGAACCATCTGCCTAAAATCGTCAGATCCATGATCAGAGCCACCGCCACCCCCCGGCCTATCATCCGGGAATAGAGTGGCATTCAAATCACCATCGATGATCCAAATACCATCACCAACCTCAGTCACAACACTCGCCAAATCCGCAGCCAAGCTACCATCCTCTCGCCGACACGGGCCATAGACATTAGTGACGTACAGACAAATACCATCCGCTTTCCGCAACAGCCTTACCGACAAGGAGAACAAGGAGACGGAAGTCCCCAGCAGATCGAACGCGTCAGACCGCCAACCAAATAGCAGCCCCCCCGAAGCACATGCAGCGTCTTTCTCTACCACTGCGAAAACCTCCCCCCTACTCAACTCCCGCCGCAGCTGGTCGTCTACAGACTGTAACTTTGTCTCCTGAAGCAAAAAGATATCTACCCCAGCCTCTCTCACCAAGTTCTTCACCCCGAACCTTTTTTCGGGCCGACACATGCCCCTTACATTCAAAGATAGCAGCTTCATTTGAACAACGGAGCATCCATCTTCCTCGGGGGAATAACCCCCAAACGCCTCGCAATATCTCTGTTGAGAGCAGCAAACCGGTTCCGCACCACTAACGGGCTGGCCATCCCCAAACTCACACCTTCTGCAGCCACTCCCGATGCCAAAGAGGCCCTCAACGTAGCCCTCGCCATCTTCTCTGCCCTCCCCCGCCCCCCACCGCCCCTCTCGTATGCCAACCCGAAACATCGTTGCTGCGGCCCACAGCCCAACACCTCATCCACACCAGAGGCTCCCAAGACCTGAGGCAAAAGTACCTCCGCCACCCCCAAAACAACAGGTGCAGCCCCAACTCCAGCCGAGCCCCTCCGCCCCACTACAAACACCGACGCATCCGCCTCCCCTCCCAGCAGGTCCCCCCCTCCCCCCGGTCAGTAAGCAGCTCCCCCGAAGAAACCACCAGCCGCGAATCGGTCGCCGCTCCCCTCGTCTCACAACCACCAGACTGCGTAAGGGCCGCCGCACCGCGGGCCGAACCCGCCTCCCCCTCCACCAACTCCGGAACCGCACAACCAGGAAACGAAGCGGCGAAGCCGAATCGCCCACCCAGGTTGTGCCCCGCCCTACCGTTCCACGACCGATCGTGAACCAACCCGACAGATCGCTGACCTACCTGAACGCCATCCAGCCGTGCCCCACCACCATCCAAAGAACTTGTAGAGCCAACCACAAGTCGCCAAGGTAGCGGAACCGCTGCCAGTCTCGGAAGACCTACCGCAGATATGGCGCCGAACTGAATCACCTCCGTCCGGGAGCGCACCGCGCTCAGAAGCGACCCACCCGTACAAGGTTGCGACACCTCCGAGAGCCGAGCCCCCACCATTGAGGCCTGAAACGGAGATCGCTGCTTCGGCCCCCCACCTCCCGACGACCCCTCGGCCATCTGAAGGTCCCTCCTGCGACAATCAGCCGCCCGAAAAGCCGCCCAGACGTACGCGGCCACCAACTCAATAAGCCGCCGCCTACCATCAATCTGCACCTCCCACCAACCCATCTTCTTGGCCCCAACCGGCCTCACGTGAAGCACGACCTCCAAAGACTGCCCTGGTGAACAACCCGAACTCTCCACGTTGTCGACCTCAAGCATTTTTTTTTTGAAGCCCAAGAAAAAAAAGGGGGGAGACACTCAACGGTGTTCACCCCAATATATTAAATAAAAAGAAAGGAAAAAAGGTTGTACAAAAAAAACTGAAGCTATACAAAGAGGCAACACAGCCTCCAACAAACCAAAGGAAAACCGAGAACTAGACGCCGCCCCAGTCCTCCACCAACCTCTCACTGCGATTAAGCACGTTCTTTTTGTAAAAGCGCTGGCTTGAGAAGATGGCCTCATTCCGGCCAAGCCAAATCGACCACAGCCTCGCCACCGGAATCAATAAGTCTCTTCAATCTCTATTCCTGTTAAGAAACAACGAGTCACAGAAGGCCTCCAAGTCATGCGTTCTCACCCAATCCACAATCGGATCCTCCCACACACCCCTTACCGTGGGGCACTCGAAGAAAAGGTGCTCAAGAGTTTCCACCTCCAAATCGCACAGCAGACAGAGATTGGAAACATTCGCCAAGAACCTAGAGCAACGGTCTTTTGTCAAAAGCCTCCTCCTGCAGAAGAGCCATAAGAAGAAGCCAAGGCGCAAAGGTAATCTTAGCCCCCAGAAAAAGCAGCAATCCCACACCAAGAAGTCTGATCGCACCGGCGGTGCGAGAGCCAACGCCCCATAGGCCTTGCGCGTCGAGAAGATGTCATCCCTCCAGACCCAATGGTCCCGCCCCACGGATGGCCCATCAGCAACACCGAGGACGTCAAGCAGGGAAAGAAAGTCATCAAGTCTTTGATCCGAAAAGCTCGCCCCGAAGCGCGGGCACCAACACACATTCTCCCAGCAAGAGGCTACTGAGGCATCCTTGTCAGCTGCCAGCGCAAACAGCCTCGGGAAACGAGCATTCAAGGGATCCCCTCCCAACCAATTGTCCTTCCAGAATAAGAACGATTCTCTATTCCCCAGCACCGGCTTAAACCTCGCATGATGCCTTACGAATACCTCCTGCACACCACGCCAAAAAGGTGTTCAAGCACCACTCAACCCCACCCTCTCTTCCCCTGCCCTTCCCGCCCCATGGATCTCCCGCGATACATCAATAAAGAAATTTCCACCCTGGCCCCAAACCCTACTCGCCCACTTGAGAAAGAAAGTGTCATTAACAATCTCCAAACGCCTTACTCCCAAACCCCCCTCGAGCTTCCCCCGGGTCACCTCATCCTACGCCACAAGGCGAACCCCACCCCTCGACTCACCTTTTTTTCCCCACAGAAATCTACGCATACAAGTATCGAGCCTCCTACGAATCCCAACCGGCAACCGACGACTCGACAAGAAGTATACCGAGATAGAGGAGAGCACCGATCTGAGAAGAACAAGTCGTCATCCCTTGGAAAGAAGCGTCGCACGCCAACCAGCCAGGCGCGCATCCACCCTCTCGACAACCGGAAACCATTCCCTAGCTCTTGCCCTTCCAATCACCAATGGAAGACCAAGGTACCCAATCGGAAGCACGCCTGGAGTAGACCCCAGAATCCGACCGCACTCAAGCGCCATCTCCTTCGTCATTCCGAAAGGAATAACCTTAGACTTGGTCCCATTCATAAACAGCCCCGACATCTCACTAAATAAATCAAGGGTCATCGCCATGCCAGCAACCTCAGCAGCACCAACCTCATGAAGCAGATGGTGTCATCAGCGAATTGAATCAAGGGCACAGAGAGGTTCCCCTTAGAATAGCCTTTCGAGAGCCTAGCATCAATGATCCGATCAGCCATACGTGCCAGGACGTCCGCAGCTACGACAAACGGGAGAGGGGCCAGGGGGCACCCCTGGCGCAACCCCCTTCTAGGCTGGAAAAAGCCCCCCTCCAAACCGCCATTAATCAACATAGAGAAAGACACTGTGGTCACACAACGCCTCATCCATGAAATCCAAAGCTCATGGAAACCCCGCCTTCTGAGAACCGACCATAAGAAGCTCCAGTCAAGGCTATCATACGCTTTGGCAAAATCAATCTTCCAAAGCACCCCTTGCCTCCCCGAGTTCCTCCAATCGGCCACCAATTCCGAAGCCACCGCGATACAATCAGAAATTTGTCTGCCCCGAATAAAAGCGGCCTGGATCGGAGAAACAATTGAATCAAGTACCTGAGCAAGCCTCCGAGCCAACACCTTGGCCACGATTAAATGGCGTTAGACATTAACTGTGGTCGACCTCAAGCATGCCCCGCAGCAACCCGGAAATGGCCTCCTTCGCCCTCGCCCCCAGCGGGAGCCCCCTGACAATGACTCTCTCCACCTTGCCAGGAACCACGTCGACATCCCACTCCCTTGGCCTCCTCCACTTCAACCGCAACGACCCCACCACCGACCCGCACAACAAGCTCCGCACTTCGGAGTCCCGTAGCCCCCTCGCCAAAGCCCTCCACGGAGAAAGCCGAGCCACATCCCCCTTAAAAGAAGCCTTAGACACGAGCCCCACGTCTGAAGTCGCCAAAAACAGCGCCCCCTCTCCACCCCCCTCACCAACCAACAGGCCATCTTGCAGCTCAGAAGACGGGCAGCATCTTCGCAAGTGCCCAAAACCCCGCAAGAGAAGCAACGCACAGGCCCACGACACGCCCGCACCCGATGGTCGAGCCCACCGCATCGAAAGCAGCCCCGCCCGAATGGGTTGGACGATGGTGGCCCACGCCCACGCCTGGGAGCAGCAGAGAGCCCGCCTCCTCCGACGCCCTTCCACCAAACGCCAGCCCCCGCTCGCATTCGGGTCCCCGCAACCGACCTCACCAGGACCCGCATCCGGCCTCCCCTGCCAGCACCGATCTCCGAACCCAACGCTCGTCGAGGGAGCCGCACCAGACCGCGCAACGCGCGGAGGGAAGCATGCCTGCTCGCCAAAGCTCCCGTACCCAGTCTGCCACTGCGGCAGAGAAGAACCCGCAACGCACCTGGGGAACCGATCGCCTCTGCCACCGCCGCTGAGCGAGTACCCAGCGGGTGCCGAGGCTACACGCCGAGAGTCCCGAACGCCCCTGACCGTGTCGTTCATCGAGACCCTCGCACCTGCTCGCCGCCCTTAGTCGCTCCCGACGTCACGAGTGGTCGCCGCCACTAGCGCCCGCCGCCCCCTGCCCGTGAACCGCGAAGGACGCACTCCCACGACAACGTGCCTTAACGGAGTCGCGAACGCGAGCGGAGAAGCCCCGACAGGGATGCCCCCGCGGAGTCGAACCCTAGCACGCGACATCCACTGCACAGAATACATTCTAATATATAATTGTACTGTCGTTAAAGCACGCATTTCATAAATAAAGATCTCTTCAGTCTTTAATAGCGGTCACGTGTCTCCCAATTTTACGAACTCTCGAGGTTAAAATGCAAATTTGTAAGAGGAAGTTTCAAAGAAAATTGCAAAAAGATTATCGAAACATGAACAACAAGGATCCAAAAGTACAATGAAATGAAATGGAAGAAATCTAAGGCTCAAGCTCTTAAAATGATGAAAAGAAGAACTTGGTTTCAAATGTTCTTTACGCATAGAATCCAATATATATAGGGATTTATGATGTAAATACCATTTATATATATATGCAAAGAATTAATCGCCGACTCTCTAGAATGGAAGAAGAATACAAAAGTGCCAAACACTGTGGTGATACCTAGAGAGCGACTAATGACAAAAATCATGGAAACCTAGTAGGCAGTGAAAGCGAATAGCAAATGGCTACAAAACCTACAGGGTGAAGAGAGCGACCGACAGTCAATGGAAGAGGTTCATGTAGGCTGGTGATAAGAGAGATTAGTGATTGGTGACAATATTGACGAACAACGACACAAGGAGACGACGATAGGCCTTCTCTTAAGGACAATAGCTATTACATTTAGACTTGAAATGAGTTGATGGGGATTGTCAATGAGACAAAGGGGGCATTGTTATTGGACAAGGAGGATCTGTAGGGGTCGCCATCAGGATGAAAAGAAGAATTTGGTTTCAAATGTACTTTACGCATAGAATCCAATATATATAGGGATTTATGATGTAAATACCATTTATATGTATATGCAAAGAATTAATCGCCGACTCTCTAGAATGGAAGAAGAATACAAAAGTGCCAAACAGTGTGGTGATACCTAGAGAGCGACTAACGACAAAAATCATGGAAACCTAGTAGGCAATGAAAGCGAATAGCAAATGGCTACAAAACCTACAGGGTGAAGAGAGCGACCGACAGTCAATGGAAGAAGTTCATGTAGGCTGGTGATAAGAGAGATTAGTGATTGGTGACAATATTGACGAACAACGACACAAGGAGACGACGATAGGCCTTCTCTTAAGGACAATAGCTATTACATTTAGACTTGAAATGAGTTGATGGGGATTGTCAATGAGACAAAGGGGGCATTGTTATTGGACAGGGAGGATCTGTAGGGGTCGCCATCAGGACGTGTTCGACACGTGTGATTTGGCGATGGGTCTACCTATAATGGCAATGATAAGGTAAAGGTTAGTTGGCATGGGAAGAGTAGGAGGGGCTACAAGGCTGATGGTGTGCAATGTTTCCCTAGGTCCCCTTAGTGGGCGATGTAGTTGGAGCATGGCTATCGATCTTGAAGATCTGGTAAAGTCGATTGATCTCCTTACGGCTCCTAGGATGGTGTATGATGTTTCGTCAGCATTATCAAGCATTTTGTCGTAGAGGCAACTTGGGCCAATTGAGTATAATGTGATTTTGTAGAGGTCCCTAACTTCTCAGACGAAGGGTAGTCAAGATGGCGATGTTCATGCGATGGGGATCTCGTGATCAACCGAGATGAGATGTAGTTGATCGATATGCTTGGAGTTCCTTGGGATTACTGCTCCAAGAGGTGGATGAGCTGATGGTTTGATTTTTTTGACGTGAATCGTGATACGATCAGCGGTAGTATCATTGGAGGGTTTAGTAGTGATGCCTCGATGGTGAGACTATGGGTGTTAATGGAGGTTGAAGTATTCATCCAATAGAGGTAAGAGGTGCTACGGGATGGGGTGGTTTTCACAACAGTCATCAAGGCGGTAGCGAAAGAAGGGAGCATCATTAATGACAACATTGGAGCCCATCTTCGAGGTGATATGGTTTGGTCATGTATGGCGGTGGCAAGAGATGATTGTGTAGAGGTTGCATTATGATGTCAACGGCAATGTTAGGTGTTTATGAAGTAGAAGGGATGATAATAGGAAAACCAATACTTGTAAACCTAAGCCCAAGCAGCCATGCTCAACAGTTGAGGTAGGTGGTAAGTGATAGGGGCATGTTCATTTGAACAAGAAAGAATGAGTTGGATGGGACAAGTTTGGGTTATCGAGTTTTAAGACTATGTTCGTACCCATGTGGTCTACTAGCTTTGGAGGCAGGGTTCGCATCCTAGATCTTGGTTGAAGGTTGGAAACATGTGTTACTCTGCCTCGATGGTCATGGACAAGCCCCATGGGTTTTCTTCAACTCGTGGTGGATATTTCTTGCAGTTTAAGGCGAACACAAACCCCGAGCAAAGGTTGTCGACCACTCGACATTCCAGTTGTCTCAAAGCAATGGAGGTCAGGTGCTTGTTTTGTTGATGGATGGCAACAATGCCAAATGTGTCCACTTTGTTATAAATTACCCCCTTCCCTCGTCGATATCGGGGATAACAAGAATGGTTGGGACAACAAGCATCCATCTCGTTTGTACTTTGTTTGGATACCCGTATAGCCATCGAAGATCGTTGAAGTGACTAGTTCATGGAAATAAGAGGCATTGAGGACAAAGAAATTGTTCGAGTTACCATTTCTATCGAGTACTAATATGATTGGTATTGGGAAAAAAACAAAAGCTCTTACAGGAAGCTGGCTAGAAATTTGTAGTTCGAGGAGAGTGAAAAACCTGGGTAGGAGAGGTTAAGAAACTACTCTACAATGGGGTTGTCCCAAAGCAATGAAGTCTCGATCAAGGCTAGCAGGGGAAGTTTTTTTTTGAAGACCAAAAGAGGGGGTAGCACGCTATGGTACTCTCCCCAATGTATTAAAGAAAGAAAAGAAAACGAAAAACGTACATGGGAAAAGAGAAATCGCAACAAATACCAGGCTTCCATAAAAGCCTTGGATTGAGACAAAACATTCTCGCTATAGAACCTGTGCCCCGAGAACACCAAAGCATTTCTGGCCAGCCAAATACTCCAAAGCAAAGACAGCGGGCCCAGTAGATCTTTCCTCGGCCGGAGACGAGCGGAACGAAATGAATCCCAGAAGGCGTCGAAAGACGTCGAGCAGACCCAGCCAAGGCCAGGGTCACCCCACGACCCGGCAGTGCAAGAACAGCCAAAGAACAGATGGTCCACTGATTCGATGCCCACCCCACACATGTAGCAGGAGTCAGAAGAAGACCCCAAGAATCGCACGCAACGGTCCCGAGTCATTAACCGTTCGCGTCTGAGGAGCACAGAAAGAAGCCAATCCGCTCAGGGAGGCAAAGACCCCAAATCAAAGAGCAATACTTTGTGAGGGTTTCAGAGAGAGCAGGCGGAGGCCTGCGAATCGTCGTGTATGCCTTCTTGACCAAAAAGAAGCTCCCTTCTAGACCCAGTGGTCCCTCCCCCCCTGGGGCCCTCGCAGCAAGCTAAAGAGTCACACGATCGAAGGAATTCCTCGAGCCTTTGATCCGAAAAATTTGCGCAAAAACGAGGCATCCAGTTTCCATCGCACCAAACATCGGCAATTTTCGCCTCCCTGTCCGCCGCCAAAGCAAAGAGACGCGGGAAACAGATGGCGAGTGCCCCATCGCCAGTCCCAATCGTCGGTCCAAAAAGCGAAAGCGAGGCCGTTGCCCAAGATGGGCCGGAAAAACTCGTGAAAACGAGGTAGCACCGATAGAATCCCCCGCCAGAATGGGGATGGCCGGACACCCGTGGGGAGCACAAGCGACAAAGCACTAGAGCAGGCATAAATACATCGTAACATACTGCAACAGAGATCGTCACCGCTCCCCCATAACCTGGAAACCCATTTCAAGATCAACGCTTCGTTCACCGCATCCAGACTCCGAACACCCAAGCAGCCATCCATTTTCAGCAAGGTAATCATATCCCAGTCAACGAGGTGCAAGCCCCCGGCCGTGTGCCTGCACCCCCTCCACAAAAATCTCCTCATCACCCCTTCAATACGCGAGCGAATCCCTTTCGGTAAAATTCGGAAGACATGAAGAAAATCAGAATTGCCGCCATAACCGCTTTTAGGAGGGCCAACCTCCCCCCTGGAAAGGATGGAAGACCTCCATCCCACAAACCTGCCTTCCAATTTTTCGAGAAGCCGGTCTGCCAGCTTAGCCCACCCGATAGTAAGAGGCATGCCAAGGTAGTGAATTGGCAGCTTGCCGCACCCCACCCCGATGTCATCAGAACAAAGCCGTGCCTCCTCGGAGAACTGAAAAGGCACCAAGATGGACTTCTCCCGGTTTTGGACGAGGCCCGATAACTCGCCAAAAGCTCCAGCACGGTAGCGACGACCCTAATCTCCTCCCTGCCGCCCTCAACGAAAAAGATAGTGTCATGCGCGTACTGGATAAGAGGAATATTGAGATCGTCCTTGGAGAAGTCCGAAAAAAGACCACCACGTAGCACCTGCGTCACCAGGCACGCCAAGGCGTCAGCCGCGATGACAAAAAGAAGAGGGGCTAGGGGGCACCCCTGCCTGATCCCCCATTGAGGCTGGTAGAAGTCGCCCTCCGGGCGGCCATTAACAAGCACCGCCAAAGATGTCGTGGTAACACAACGCTTCATCCAAGAAATCCAGATGTCCGGAAAACCCTGCCTATGCATAGCTTCCCAAAGGAAACGCCAGTCGAGAGTAACATACGCCTTTGCGAAGTCAACCTTCTAGAGCATAGCCTTTTTCCCAAGCAATTTCCAGTCCGCAACAATCTCAGAAGCCATAACCAAGCAGTCCCCAATTTGCCTGCCCAAGATAAAAGCTGATTGGAAGGGAGAGATAATATGCTCAAGAATCCTACTAAGTCTGATAGCAAACACCTTAGCCACAATAAAATATAGTCCATTGGAAAGAGCAATCGGCCGGAAATCCTCAATGCGCTCAGCCGCACCATGCTTAGGGAGGAGTACCACCAGCGCCCGATTAACTTTGTCATCAAACCCCGCATTGCCAAGACACACCTCCTGCATCACCTCGAGGACCTCCCCAGCGAGCAGGTCCCAGAAGTCCCGATAAAAAAACACTGGGAACCCATCCGGCCCTGGCGCCCCATCCGCATTAAGGGACCATAAGGCGGACTTCACCTCCTCCAAAGTTACCGGCACAACCAAGCTCGAAGCGTGCTCCTGGGAGAGCCGCTCCGCCCCCCGCCCCATCCACCTCCACCTGCGAAGGAGGGTCCGCGACGAGAAAGCACTGAAGTGGTTGGAAATCACATGGCCCATCTCCCCGTCACCCGCAACCCGCACACCATCCACAATGATCAAGCGTAACACATTAGAGTGGCGTCTCCCGCTGGCAATCCGGTGAAAAAAAGCCGTGTTGGCGTCCCCCTCCACGAGCCACTTGTGTCTAGATCTCTGGCGCCATTCCGCAATACGCTTCTTGTCCTCCAACGCCACCTGCCGAAGAGCAGAATCCCACCTTGCGAGGTCAGCAGAGGAGAGAGGGCACGAGTCCTCGAGCTGGTCAAGGTCAGCAAGAACCTCCTCCGCAGAGGTCCTGACCGCCCGGCGGGCAGCGTGCGACTCCTTCTTGAACGTGCACAATCTCCCCGCAAGGAGACTAGTTTCTAAAAAAATCTGGAGACAGCCGAGCCAGAAACGGCCGTAGAGGTCCAATGCGAGGAGACCATCTCGCGAAAAGATTCCTCCAGAAGCCACATCTTCTCGTATCTAAAAAATCCTCGTTGTGCAGACTGCTCCCCCGAATCCCATGTCAGGGGAGAGTGATCCGAAAGAGTTCGGATCCTCGTCGATGCAAAGGACAACAGGAAGAGATTTAAAAACTCCGAAGAAGCCAAGAACCGGTCGAGGCGGGAGCGGGATCCCGAGCTCCGCCAAGTGTATTTAGTATCCAAGGCGTCAAGCACCTCAAGCTCTAGATTGTCCACTAGCTCCACGAAATCAGCCGACCCTGGGTCTTGGCCACCTCGTAAGCCCGGTCGGTCGGAGGAAAGTAAAGTAACATTGAAATCTCCACCAATCAGCCATGCACCCCCCGGGAAGGAGGCCCTAGCCGAGCGAAGATCATCCCACAACTGGCATCGGTCCCCGGTAAGGCAAGGCCCATACACACAAGAGACGACAATACTCGTTGCCGAGGAAAGGCACTCCAAAAAGACAGACAGCACATGTGTGCCCCTTAACTCTGATCGAAGAACAAAGCCATGATCTCTCCATTCGAGGAAGCGAGAACCCAAGACCTTCCTCTTTTCCGGGTCACCCAGAACCCTGGCGTTCCATGTGAGGATCTTCATTGAGAATTGCCGAAGGTTCCCCCGAGGTGGACCACTCCAGCCAGAGCTGCCACTTGAGCCATACGAGTCGATACTGGCGGAGGCGCGATGCCAGTCCGTCGCGAATGCGGGCGCCTTCTATATCTTTTTCCAAGCCGCCGGGAATCGGTCCCCGAAGGAGCCATCGTCGAAGAGGACCCCAGGTCGGAGTCCACGGCCGAATAGGTCTCCCTAGCAGTTGGAGCACCCACCGTCGTCCTAGAATCCCGCTCCTGGACAGCGACAGTGAGGGGCTCGCCATAGAAGAGGACGCTCCAAACAGGCCACTCAGGCCAATGGAAAGCAACAGACGAGAAAGAGACAACACGAGGTTGATGAGACATGATGGGATAAAGGTCCATCTTGAGGGGTGGGGGTTTCTAAATAGGTGTACGAGTGGTCTATGTCGACCAACCCTCCCTTGAACTTGGGAGAATCGGGGTTGGAGCGGGCATAAAGATCGATGTGGCTAGCAAGGAAGGGCGACTGAGAGAGAAGGAGATCGATGGTAATATTGGGAGGGCAAGTACACAAAGAATAGAGGGAGAAGCGGGTGGAAGTGGGTGGAGGATGAGGGGTTGTAGGTAGTGAATTGGGTAGGATTATGGCCCCTCACGGGTTAAAGGGGTGAAGAAGGAATGTGCTCTTATGATGGACAATGCATTCATATAGGATCGGGAAGAGGTGAGATGTAGGGAGATTTCTTGTGTAGATCTAAAAGGTGCAGCGACAACTGGTTTCAAGAGGCATGTGCTAGAGCTATAGGGGAATATAGAAGTATTGTTAGGGGTAAGGTCGTGGAGGATAAAGAGCTCGTGGTATTTTATATTGATTTTATTTTGGAATATGAGAAGCTTGAGGGAGAAGCAGAGGCAAAGGCTGATAAAGAGTTACATCATGGAGTAGGTAGTTGATGTGGTTCTATCGCAGGAGTAGCACTTCAATGCATGTGAGGCAGGATGTGAAAACATGTATGAGAGCTTAATATGGGTCGGTAAGATAGTTTGACAGCTAGTTGTTTGGTCGAAAAAAGGACTTATTTGACCCGGTCCAATCATATGAGGGGATTCGAACCCTATCAGCACGATTACGAAGGAAGGCGAAAGGGTTGATGTTTTGGGTGGTGAGATCGTATAGCTCAATAATTGGAGAACATGGAGGGAGTTCTTCGAGGAGTTGAGAATGATAGGGGAGGAGGTCAAAGAGGGTCATGCTAAATAGGGATCTATTTCAATGTGACTTTGTTCTTTATATACTGGCCTGCGGGTCGGACTAGTGGTGATGATGGTTTTATCAGTATGGTTGAGGAGCCAGGTTTAGTTAACTATCTGACTACGAATTGATGGTTCACGTTGAGGAGTTCGACCGCAAGGTCGAAAACTCGTAGGTTCTTAGCCTTGGTAGAGTTTGCATAAGCATTCATGGTTACCCCCATCTCGTCCAAGCCTACACCGTGTTCAGACCATACATCACCGATGTGGTCTAATGAGGATGTGAGGCATAGAATATGCTTTATTCTTGATCGAGCACAACTATGTGAGTTAGGGCTCCATTAGTTAATGGAGAAGCATTGGTCGAGGTGCATATGGAGGATAAAAGAACCAAGCCATTGGCATTTGTTGAGAGAAAATAATGAATTGCTTATTCATGAGGCCCTAGAGTTCTTTTATATAGAGGAGAAACATGCTGGGCAAATTACATAAAAAAGACAGAAAGAATAGAGAATATATAACTAATATCTCAACACTCCCCCTCAAGCTGACATCATAGTTGTTTCCCTCTTTTTGGTCTAAAAAAACACCCCCCCTCAAACTGGAACGTAGATATCGATCATGCTCGGCTTGGAATAGCATCTCTAGAAAGGTCCTCTGTCTGGGGCCTAGGTAAGCACGTTTGTTGTCTGATCTCCTGAGCTAACATGAGTGGTGGAGATGAGGCCCTTCTTAATCGTGTCTCGA
Source organism: Ottelia alismoides (assembly GCA_037367405.1). Lineage (NCBI taxonomy): Eukaryota > Viridiplantae > Streptophyta > Magnoliopsida > Alismatales > Hydrocharitaceae > Ottelia > Ottelia alismoides. The sequence goes on from JAZKJV010010465.1 coordinate 302,205, forward strand.
GTGTAGTGACAGTCTACCTCGATATGCATGGCCTTCTCCTAGAAGGCTGGGTTGTTGGCAATGAAGAGAACAATATTGTTGTCGCACTGGAGGTTCATGGGAAGAGGCACCTCAATTGCTAGGTCAGTAAGAACATATCTGATTCTGACCTACATCGTCTCTGTACTAGCATGTGTCGTGGCTCTGTACTCTGATTATGCATAGGATCTGGCAACCGCTGTCTACTTCTTGCTCGTCCATGACACCAAAGAACTCCCTACGAACACTGCAAAACCAGAAATAGACTTCCTATCCTTGGAACACCCTGCATAATCTGCATTTGCACAAGCTATAACGGCAAGGGATGTGCCTCTGCCAAATAAAAGACCAGTGCCATGTGAGGTGTTTAGATACCTCAGAATCATATGGACTGCAACCATATGTGAATGTCTAAGATGCTCCATGAATTGGCTCACTTTGCTTACTGCAAAGGATAAATCTGGTCTAGTGATGGTTACATATAGGAGCTTCCCAACGAGCTCCATGTACCTCATCTTATTTACCTCGTCAGTGTCATCATCATACAGCTTCATGCTCGGGTCCATGGAGCAGTGGCAGGCCTGCAATCTACCATACATGTCTCAGAGAGAAGATCTGTAACATACTTCCTCTGAGTCATCACAAGACCTCGATGGTTCCTAGCAAATTACAGCCCAAGAAAGTAACGTAGACTGCCAAGGTTCTTCGTTACAAACTGTTGACCTAGGAAATCTTTAGCAACATGGATGACATGTTCATCATCCCCTATAACAATGATATCAACATAAACCAGTATGACAATTGTACCTCTCTGAGACCTCTGAACAACAGTCAATGATCGGCAGTTGATCTCACGAACCCCTTTTGCTCTATCACATCCGTTAGCTTCTGGAACCATACTCTTGGACCCTTCCTAAGGCCATAGATCACCTTGTGAAGCATGTGAACCTTCTAATGTTGCCCCTCAGCAGTGAACCCAGGTGGTTGCTAGCATGCTACATGTAGACCTCCTCCTTTAAGTCACCACAGAGAGAAACGCATTCTTTACATAAAGCTAATATATGGGCCAGTCTCGTGTCACTGCTACAGAAAGGAGAATATACATAGTATAATGTCGAGCTACATTAGAGGTATCCTGATAATCCACCCAATATGTCTGGGTGAACCCATGAGCCATAAGTCTCGCTTTGTAGCGATTAACGATGACATCTGCTCGTGCTCCACTAAACACCCATTTGCAGCCAACAACAGATGCTCTTGTAAGAGTTGTAACAATGCTCAATGTATCGCGTGATTGTAGTGCGGCCATCTCCTCCTCCATGGTAAGACGGCACTGATTGTCCTGTATTGTCTCATGAATATCATGGTTTCAAATTTCGCGAAATTTCGACGAAATTTCGGTGAAATTTCGCTTTCGACATCCTACCGAAACCGAAATCTCGATATATACCCTTCCTTCACAAATTTTGGCCGAAATTGGCGAAATTTCGTCGAAATTTCGAAATTGTTTCGTTTTTTCAACATCTCGAAACGAAATCGAAATCGAGATTTAAAACCTTGCTCCTGATATGTCCATGGTATCTCAACGGCTGACAGTCCCACTACAAATCTCCTAAAGTCCTCTGAGAGATTGCACAAGGAAACATGAGCTGCAAGAGGATATGTAGCACAAATTCGTTTTATATGCACATTGAGATCACAAGCCTCCTCCTGAACCTGTAAACTACTCTCCTAAGAGGGCACCTACTCATCATGTAAAGAATCATATTGCATAGACAAACCACTAGTACCATCAGTAGACATACCTGGACGTGTTGGATGAAGGGGAAGGCCCGTGCAAGGCCTAAATGTCGATTTCGGTTACCATTTCGATGACCGACCGAAACAGAATTTCGGTCGAAATTCGACCAAAATTTCGATCATTTGGGTCATTTTTTGTACTAGGCCCCCATATTCTGATCATTTTGGCCATTTCGATCGAATTTCGATTTCGACTGGATATCGATATTCGACAGAAATTCGACCGAATTTCGCTGAAATTTGAGGCCATGGGCCCATGACCACGGGGAACCGTGTGAAGCATGCAAACAAAGACACGTGGCAAAAATTGAGTCAAGGTAATGGGTGGTGGTCATGGTGGTGGAGGTAGTGTAAGCGTAGGAGGCATGTATACCTCCTCACATGAGTCTGCTAGAGTTAACCTGTCACATGTAGGAGGGAAATACATAACTAACTCAAAGAAGGTGACATTAGCACTGACAAAGTATTTCCGATGAAGTAGATCAAAACAACGGTACCCCTTCTGGATATGAGAGTAGCCTACAAAGACACACCTGACAGCTCAATGGGAGAGCTTGTCACGACCAGACGTCAGATTGTGAACAAAGGCAAGACAGTCAAACACTCGGGGTGTAAGAGAGAATAGGTCCATCTTAGGAAACGTAATCGAGAAAGGAACCTTTTCTTCTAAAACATAAGATGGCATGCGGTTCACCAAGTAGCAAGCAGTAAGGACCGCATCATCCCAGAAAAAGTGAGGAGCATAACTTTGATCAAAAGGATCCGGGCCACATCAAGTAAGTGGCGGTGTTTGTGTTCGGCAACACCGTTCTGCTGGAATGTGTGTACGCACATGAGGTATGGTGTACGATGCCAAGAGACCGGAAGAACTCGAATAGTTGTAATGTGCAGAACTCTAAAGCATTATCAAAGCATAAAAACTTGACGGTAGCAGAGTAGTCGTCCACAATAACAAGATAAAATAGTATCCATGGTGATCAGGAACGCATGACTAGGACCCCAAATATCTAATTGAATAAGCTTAAATAACTGAGTACTGCTATGACTCTAATGACCAGGGAAAGAAGAGCGGTGATACTTTCCAAGCTAGCAAGCCTCGCTCTGGAAGGAAGATCGCGTGGAAATCTATGAGAGGGCATGACAAAGCTTCTGTAGAGGAAGGTGGTCAAAATGAAGATGCCACGAGTATGTTGAGACTGGTCCAGTGGGAATAGTAGAGGCACCAGCATGAGGAGGTTGGACCATTCTATAGAACCCCCGTTGCTCACGCCACATCCAATCATCCTACCTGTGAGTATGTCCGGAAATAGAAGAGAAGAAGGGTCAAAATAGCACAACAATGCAAATCCTTCGTGATTGACTAATAGAAAGCAAGTTCATCTGAAAGTCAAGAGCATATAAAACACTCTGCAGGTGCATGGATGGCATCAAAGAAAGTCAAGAGCATATAAAGCATTCTACAAGCGCATGGACGACGTCAAATGCACCTCCCCGTCTTCTGTGATGGGTAAGTAAAACATGTTCGCAATGATGACCCACCCATCTACCATGGGGGTATAGATATGTAAGAATGGAACTATGATCTATCTTCACATAGATGGTGAGAAGCACCATAGTCCATTATCCACTCTGTCATATCTGTCATGTTACAACTGATACAAGCATCGGCTATAAATGAGGAGCTTGAAGAGGCTCTAGCAGCAGCTGCGACATCTGAGGAACCTGTAGCGGTGCCGACAACAGGAGTCAATATCTCCCTCAGACGGGAGACAATATCATCAAAGGCGTGAATCTGCCTGAGGAGCCTAAGTGCCTGAAGGCTCAATCTACTCGATCACATGAGCAGATGCAAGGTATACATGCTTCTAATAGCATGTGTCCTCAAAGTGACCTGGACGACGACAGTAGGTGCAGGGGCCCCACTGACGTCCTCCTCCTCTGTTATGAGGACCACACCCTCTGAACTGGGTATAACCTCTCATGCCGCGATATGCAGCTATCGTTGAAGAAGTATGTGTGGTGGCAACAGGTGGGATGAGAAGCCTGTTGAGGCGATTGTAGGACTCCTCCATGGGAGGTATGATCGCACATGTAAGAAGCTGATGCAAATGGAAAATTTTGCAACAGTGAAAGTTATTTTTGATTGTGGAAAATAATTTGTTTAGTGGAAGAAATCGAAGGGAGGGAGAAGAGAAAGTGATGGTTGCGCGAGATTTGGAAAAGAATCGTGGAGAAATCGTCGAGGGAGAAGGGAAAGGGAGAGAGATGAGAGAGATAAATCTCAAAATAATTTCAACTTGAATTGTTCCTAATCAAAGGACTGTCATCCCTTTATATAGGAGGGGTGGGATTACATAAATAAAAACAAATCAAAATCCAATCCTAACTTATCCTAAATTGAACTCTAAATATCTCTAACCGATTAACTGCTAAATTTAACCGACTAACTAATTTGGTATGAGATCACAAGCAATCTCTTTACTTAAAAAAAAATTGCACGGACTCAATAAAATGTAACATTAATTCAACTTTAATTAACGAACGAAAATTAAACCTGGTTGCTAAATTTCAACGAACGAAAATCTTTAACTGAACCCCAATTGGTCGTCCCGCGTTGCATCAACTCTCCTCTTCTTGAAAAAATTGTCTCCCGACGAATTGCTTTATCTTCGAATTGTTGTTGGAGAATCTGATCTGACTCAAACTCACCTTTGAAAGCAACTTCTTCTACTAGAGATGGCGGCGGGGGCTCCGAAACCTCCTAGACAGCAACTTTTGTAGCATTTTTGGCAGCATTTTCCACTAGTTGTCTCATCAATGCTTCAACATCCTGCGGCTCACGCATTTCTCTCGCCAAGGCTTGCATATCTGCACACAGTTGGAGCATATCGGATAAAGTTTTTCTAACCTCAGCACGTCATGCATCGTTCGTTGAACGAGATTCTTTGGTTGTACGTTTGTGCAAGCCTCTGGACGGACTGTCCGATCGTGAGGACGATCTAGATGCCATGCTCTGATACCAATTGATGCAAATTGGAATTCGCAACAACGGAAAATTATTTTTTGATGGTGGAAAATATTTGGTGGAAGAAATTGGAGGGATGAGGAAGAGAAATCGTACCGGTTGTGCGAGATTCGAGAGAAGAATCGTGAAAACTACGTCGAGAGAGAAGAGAGAAGGGGAGGAGATATGAGATAAATCTCAATTAATTTCGAACTTGAACTATCTGTAAATAAGAGACTACCACATCCTTTATATAGGAGGGATGGGATTAAAAAAATAGAATAAAAATCAAAATTCAAATCTAACTTATCTTAATTGACTCCAACTGACTAACTACCTAATTCAACCAACTAACTAATTAAATGAAGATCATATGCGATCTCTTTATTTACATAAAAATGCAACGGACTAAATAAGTTTGTTGACGCATATAGAGTAGTGTCTGTACCTCTTCGTTATTTTTATTTTTAGTTGTATGCTTTATGTAATTTACCCATAGGCTACTCTCCTACATAAGAGAGCCTAGGGCTTATGGAATAAACAAGTCATTCGTTTTTCCCAACATGGTATCAGAGCGACGGTCTTAGACCGGAGTTCTCGAAACCTAACCCTAGCCCACCCCACCCGCCGGCCTCTCTTCTCTCTCCATCTCATCTCATCGGCGCCTGCCATCGCCATCGCCATCGCCGCTCCAGCGTGCACCGCCATCGCCGCTCCAGCGCCGCTGCTCCTGTGCGCGTGCACCTGTGCGCGTAGCACAGCGGCTCCTCTGCGCGTTGTGCGCCATCCTGTGCGCGAGCGTGCGCCCTCCAGCAGTCCCTGTGCGCGTAGCCTGCGCGTAGCCTGCACGCTAGTGCACCTGTGCGCCTTCCTGCGCAAGTGCGCAAGCCTCCAGTCGTGCATCGCCTGCACCTGGCGTGTCCAGTGCATCTCCAGTGCATCTCCAGCGCATCTCCAGCGCATCTCTGTGCATCTCCAAGTGATCCAACGCGCATCTCCAGTTGCGTGTGCGCGTGCTCCTTGCACGCGTGTACGTGTGTTAAGCCCTAAGCCCTAGGGCGCACACACAACTTCATCTGCATGGGGTTAGTTGCTTGAGGTCTACACATGCAACTAAGCCCGTCTATGTCATTGTAGACAGATCTCATCCTCTGTCAGTCGCTCCAGTCTTCCATCTCCAGTATGTCAGAAAGCAAGGCATATATACCGTCTATTGGCGCCTTTCGTGGTCCAGCGCCTATTGTCAAGATGGACGGTACAAACTATGAACTGTGGGCAATGCAGTTCATGAGCATGATGAAGTCAACGGGTAAGAAGCACATTCTTACCGAACCAGAGCCTGCTGAGAAGACTGGAGCCAATGCCTCTTGGGAGGCGGATGATGCATATGCCAAAGTATGGCTGTCCGGTACACTGGTGATTGAGATAGCTAATGACATTCTACATCAACCCACAGCCAAAGATATGTGGGACATCCTGACGGCCACGTATTCCCAGGCGAAGAATGAGACAAAGATTCTGCAACTCCAGCATGATATCTTCACTATCAAGCAGAATGGTCGCCCTCTACATTCTCTCTATACATCACTGAGAGGGATGTTCGAGAAGATCTATAGCTTCATGCCCCTGACAGCCACGCCTGAACAACAGAATACATATAGGAACGCGACTATGGTGGGCGTGTTCCTAGCGGCGCTTGATCCTGAGTATGAGGCGGCACGATCCCAGATTTTGGCCGATTCTACTATTCCTCCCATGGAGGAAGCTTTCCATAGACTGAGTCAGATGACAGTTCCTTCCACAGCCCCTAGTCAGAATTCTTCAGCCATGGCAGCCAACAGAGGTCGCGGATTTCATCAACAGGACCGTGGACGTGGACCTCGTGGAAGAGGTGGCCGCACTAGACCGACATGCACCTACTGTCACAGAGTTGGACACAATGAAGACACATGCTACTCGAAGCATGGATTTCCTGCATCCGCACGAGCTGCTGAGCAGATAGAGCCTCCATCTGCTGCTACTTTAGACCAACGGTTCGACGATCTAGTTGCCCGTCTGAGGGGCATTATTCCACCATCTGGTCCAGCACCGACTACAGAGCCTCAGTTTGATGCCGTTGCTTCTGCCTCCACTTCTACCAGTACCTCAGGTAGTATACTTGCACTGAACAGTAGTAGATCAGATACATTACCATGGATTATGGACTCGGGCGCTACACATCACCTATGTGGCGACCAGAGTCTGCTTTCAGGATACACTCAGATCCCTCCAGGTCGGACAGTAGTGATTGCCAATGGCACTCATTCCCCCATCACTGGTCAGGGGGAGATTAGATTGACATCTTCTAATCAGCTCAAGAATGTGCTACATGCACCTGATTTTTCAATGAATTTGTTGTCAATTAGTCAGATTACGAAGGATCTACATTGTCGGGCAATTTTTTATCCATCTTCTTTGATTTTTCAGGACATCCATACGGGCAACGTGATTGGTCGTGGCTATGAGCAAGGAGGCCTCTACCGCCTGAATCAGACTCCCCTTGCTGGATCCTCATCCTCTCCTTCTGGACAAGTATCAACCTTATTATGGCATCTGCGTTTTAGTCATTTACCGCTTCAGAAGTTGCGTCAAGTTTTACCCTATGGTCTCCCTCACACACCTATTCAGTGCGAGGCGTGTCAGTTGGGAAAGTATCACAGGTCGTCCTTTCCCAGTCGTCCAGGTCGGAGTAGTACCTCCAAGTTTGAGTTATTTCATATTGATGTCTGGGGTACGAGTCGTGTACCCGATCATCAGGGACACAGATTTTATATAGTATTTGTGGATGATTTCTCTAGAGTGTCATGGGTGTTTCTGATGAAAAATAAATCTGAAGCAGGAAATATCATTATCCATTTTCTGAATGAAATACAAAATGTTTTCTCCACATCTGTAAGCTTGTGAGAAGTGATAATGCTTTAGAGTTGTGCACCAATATTCTTGCCAATTACTACTCCTCAAAAGGGATTATTCACCAAACATCTTGTGCTCATACATCTCAACAGAATGGGATTGCTGAAAGAAAACACCGTCACCTTCTTGATGTCACAAGATCACTCCTTATACAGAGTCATCTTCCCTACTCCTACTGGGGTGATGCAGTTCTCACTGCATGTTACCTAATCAACCGTATGCCTTCGTCTGTCTTGAATGAACAGATTCCGTTTTCACTCATTCATCCTGGCAAGGATCTGTTCACTCTTACTCCTCGTGTGTTTGGGTCGGTTGCATTTGTCCATCAGTTGTCGCCTGGTACTGACAAGCTCTCTCCTAGGGCTGTCAAGTGTGTCTTTGTTGGGTACTCCAGAACTCAAAAGGGGTACAAGTGCTTTGATCCTCTGCGTCGGCGGTATATGATCAGTGCAGATGTTACATTTTTTGAATCTGTTATGTATTTTTCAGCCTTAGGAGACAAGCAACTACCACCTATACCTCCTGATGCCATATACATGACACCACCACCTCAGATGCCATCACCACCACCACCTCATATGCCATCACCACCACCACCACCACCACCTATCTCACCACTACCGTTCCATTATACCCGCAGGCCTCCTCCCGCTCATGGTCATGACTCGTCCACTAGCTCGCCTATGGTATGTAATGAAAATATTACTGTTGATGGATCTGACGACATTTCTGAGCAGGATATGGTGCAGGAGCCAGATGAGACTACAGCTGATTTGGATGTTCCCATTGCTCTACGGAAGTCGAAGAGGAGTTGTGCTAAATATCCATTATCAGCATCCGTGTCTTTTGAGAGGCTATCTGGAGATTTCAGGTCATTTGTTGTGGCACTTTCAGCTATAGATATTCCACGGAATCATCATGATGCTCTGCAGGATAGTAGATGGCGGCTAGCAATGGAAGAAGAAATGGCGGCACTTCAGTCCAGAGGAACTTGGAGTTTGGTTCCTATACCTCCAGATGTGAACCCAGTGAGCTGCAAGTGGGTGTTTACAGTGAAGCACAATGCAGATGGCTCTATTAACAGGTACAAGGCGCGTCTGGTTGCACGTGGCTTTACACAGACATATGGGGTAGATTACCTTGACACATTCTCGCCTGTGGCACGTCATTCCACTCTACGGATCTTGTTGTCAGTTGAAGTTGCTCGAGATTGGCCGCTTCATCAATTGGACGTGAAGAATGCATTCCTATATGGAGATTTGCAGGAAGAAGTTTATATGCAACATCCACCTGGTTTTGCTGTTGAGGGGGAGTGTTCCAAGGTATGCAGGTTACATAAGGCTATCTATGGCCTTAAGCAGAGCCCCAGAGCATGGTTTCAGAAGCTCTCAGATCTCTTCGAGAAACAAGGATACAAACGCTCCAATGCTGATCATTCCTTGTTTGTACAGAAGACTGCTAGAGGTATCATTGTAATCATGGTTTATGTTGATGACATCTTGATTACAAGAGATGATGAGCAGGGCATAAAGCAGGCAAAAGAAAGACTGGGAACCGAATTTGTCACCAAGGACTTGGGAGTCCTTAGATATTTCCTGGGGCTGGAGTTTGCTAGAAATCCATATGGATTAGTAATGTCGCAGAGGAAATATGTTACAAATCTATTGAATGAAACAGGTATACTTGGGTGTCGGCCTGCTATGACACCAATGGATCCCAGCATAAAGCTCTATGATGATGACACAGAGGAGGTGGACAGGAGAAGGTACAGAGAACTGGTAGGCAAACTATTGTATGTCACGATCACTAGACCTGATATATCATTTGCAGTGAGTCGCGTGAGCCAGTTCATGGAGCAACCACGTCAGGTACATATGGATGCAATACACATGATTCTGAGATATCTAAAATCATCTCCAGGTGCAGGCTTGTTATTTAAGGGAAAGGAGATCTTTATCACAGCGTGTGCTGATGCAAACTATGCAGGATGCCCCAAGGACAGGAAGTCCACCTCAGGATTTGCAGTCTATGTTGGAGATGCTCTAGTCTCGTGGAGGAGCAAGAAACAGACAGTGGTAGCTAGATCCAGTGCCGAATCTGAATACAGGGCTATGGCCCAGGCTAGCACAGAAATGATGTGGGTGAAAGCTCTACTTACAGATCTATGTCTTGATATACCACTTCCTATAAAGTTGGAATGTGATAATCAGGCAGCTTTGTTCATTGCAAACAACCCAGCATTCCATGAGAGGACCAAGCATATCGAGGTTGACTGTCACTACATACGTGACATGATTCAGAAGGGATTCATTGCTACATCTCATGTCACCTCAGAGAATCAGACTGATGATATATTCACCAAGGCATTACTTCGAGGCCCATTCCAGAAGTGCGCGTCCAAGCTGAGCATGATTGATATCTATGCTCCATCTTGAGGGGGAGTGTTGACGCATATAGAGTAGTGTCTGTACCTCTTCGTTATTTTTATTTTTAGTTGTATGCTTTATGTAATTTACCCATAGGCTACTCTCCTATATAAGAGAGCCTAGGGCTTATGGAATAAACAAGTCATTCGTTTTTCCCAACAAAGTTAGTTGACAAAAATTTAATTAACGGACTAAAAATAAAACCCTATTTATTTATAGCGTGTTACATCAGAAGTTGTATGTGTGTTGTCTTATGGTCACACATGTAAGAAGTTGTGTGTGCTGCCCCATACTCTAGATTTAGAGCTGCCAAGAAAACTCCAACCATCGTGGAGTTCCTATATGTCATATGTTGCTCCATGGAAGTGGTAACAGGCATGAAGCTATGAAGCTTCTAAAACATGCCTCGAAGCGAAGAGTGAAGGTATGCAGAGAACGACCATTCTGCTTGTCTGTGTATATATCAAACTGGAGTTGACGAATCTTGACCTCGTTCTTTACTTGAGCATACATGGTTGTCAGAATATCCCATATTGCCTTGACGGTGTGCTGGTTCACAATGTCATTAGCGATCTCCATAGTGAGAGTCCCAGAAGTCGAACACGCGTATAGGCATCATCTTGCTTCCACGAAGCATTGTCCCCAGTCTTATCCGTCGGCTCGAGCTTTGTCAGAATGTGCTCCTTATTATTGCACAGCATAAGGGTCAAAATTACATAGACCACAACTCGTAGTCGGTCCCATCCATATTTACGAAAGGAGTCGAGCCCTTGAATGCACCAGACGAAAAGAAGATATCGCCCTTGTTTTCTGACATGAAAAAAATATCAAAACAAAACTCGACTAGGGAAGTATATCGACCCGAGCGAGTCTACACGATCATATAAAGGATTGGTTGTGCATGTAGACTCATACAACTATCCTCGTAATCCTCGATCTACGTTAGGGTCGAAAAAAGTGATTTATAGGCCTGAAATCATCATTTCCGTTTAAAATCAAACTGTTTCAGAGTGCAGTTCGATGACGGAGATGAGAGAAAACGATCATAGGGTTTGTTGCATAGAAGACCATATCGATATCGATATCGTATCGGTCTACCCGGAAAAGGATATATCGGGATATATCGCCCATATATCTACGATATCGGTGGAAATGTCAGAAATAGCTCAAAAAAGCCATTTTTGTTGTTTTTTTCAAAAATTATGATCATCCAAGATATTAAAACAACAAATAACCTACAAATACACATTTATGTCACACATATCAGTCATTTATAACCATCATTTTAAAAAACGCGCCGCGAAGCGCAAAAAGGCGCTCGAGGTGAAACATGGCGGTGAGAAAACGCTCTAAGGCGACCACCTCGGACCCCCTGGATGAGGCATGTGCCTCGGATGCCTGAGACGGTCGAGGCGAGTTGGGGCGCGATGAGGCAGGGCGAGGCGCTAGGTGAGGCGTTAGGGGCTTTTTCAAGTATTTTTTAAAGAAAATAATTAATCCTATTCGTATTTTCATATGTTTATTGTTATTAAATATGAATGCAAAGAAATAAAGATAAAAATATGAAGAACGCAACGAGAATCCTACTCTATAAGGAGCGAGATGAAACCACAGGAGAACGCCTCAAAGGGTTGATAGTCTATTGCTTTTTCTCATCTGAATACAATGGGTGTGGGGATGTAATAGCCCCCACTGAGTCTCCACATCTCCAAACTGGTAGATGTGGGACTAAACTCTGAATGAGGTAAATGGATCCTATAGAGATCCATTTACCCATCTCTCACATAAGTGACACATAACCAAATACTACAACACCCCCCTCAAGTTGGAGCATGCAATTCTCAGCTTGGACAAATAGAAAGAAAAATCAACTCACGCTACAAGAAACTACAGACAATATCAACTCAACATGCGCAACTGTCGGTTGTTGTCGAGGATGTTGCTTCTCATGTCGTGCAGGTGAGGAGGACGAACAGGCTAGAGTGTGAGTAAACTGAATCTCCTCATTGGAGAGCATGTGCTCCGTATTGCACCTGTCAGAGTCACTGCAACTAAAATAAGTCTCCTCATCGGAGTACTCTGTCCTGCCATAACATGTGGACAACTGCTCCATCTCTGAAAAGGTCAAAAAAAGCATCGTTAATTATCCATACGCAGATTTGAAGATTGGTCTCTCTCATAGGGACCTCGAAGTGGATTCCTCTCATAGGGACCTCGGAAGGATCTCGTATTGGAATTCACGATAGCTAGAGAATAGAGTCTGAAGAAGTCTCCTCGTCGGAGAACTGGGTCTCTCCCATCTGGCACAAAGAATGGCACTCTACTCTGGAGTCCCTATGAAACCACATGAAAATCCTTGCCCACGTGGAATAGGGAATGGTCCTCTATTATGGAGTCCCTATGGCTCACATGAAAACTATGGCAGAAACATAAAAGATGGGGACCACACAAAAGATGGCAAACATGTGCTCATCTGAAAGAAGACCGTATACATGTGCATTTCTGAAATTGAAGACTCGAAAACATCTGATGTCGAGTCTGATCATCTGAATATCTGTAGAGTCTGAATAATCTGGCCGATCTAGAATCTGACATCTGAATGGACCTGTGACTCTACATATACTCCCATTTCTCCCATACTTGTCGAAAAACAATGACATTGACCAAGTTGGAGAAGACAAGAAATTAGGGGGAAACATGAATCATGCAATTTTTTAATAGTTTTTGAAGTCGTTTCAACATTTTTTTACGGCTTTTCCTCTCTCTTTTTTTTGAAACAAAGATTTTTTTAAGTTGTTTCACACCTTTTTTTAAACGACATTTCTTCTCCCCTTTTGTTATGGCTCAACCTCCTTTTTTGTATGGCCTTTTTAATCGAGCCCAATAACTCACGGCAAAACAAAATTTCCTCTCCCCCTTTTTTCTAATAATCGTGGCCCTCTGATCAATTTTTTATTAAATGTGGCCCACTATCCTTAGGGTTCCCACGAGAACCTTTTCCTTAAAAAAGAAAACCACCGCCCCTGATGGGGCATACAGGCGTCATCCTGGGGTCGTTTCTTGATAGCAACCGTCGTAGATCGCCTGAAGGAGAACCATCTCTGGGAGCACGGGGGTACCGCATGTGCCATGTAAGAGCGGGACTGTGCCAAAGATGAAGGGGTGACGCTGCTGGAGGGAAGCCGCCGCCAGGAGATGTCGCGATGAGATCACACGATCGTTCGTGCAAGGAGAGATCTGCTTGCACCACCTGCGAATACGATAGCTGAGCGATTGGGGCACCGCCAGGAGGAGCATTGTGCCACGGCATGGAGATCTACAGGAGAGGTGCACAGAAGGTGCACTGGAGCGTCGCAGGAGCCGCGCAATGTGCCCTGCGCAAGAGGCGCCCTGCGTTATGTGCCGCGCAGGAGGCGGGTTTCGCCACCAACTGGGCTGCTACACGCAGCCAACTGGGATTGTTTGCCTGGATCGAGAGATGCAACTCGATCTCCGCCCGCAAGAGGTGAAGATGCTGAAGACCGCATACGCATGGCCCGGGGATGCTTGGCCGGGAGTTTATGGCGTCGCCAGGAGAGGAAGCAGCATTGATGACGAGAACCCCATGCACCGCCAGAAACTGTATCTAGTGTTCCAGAGCTGGAACCCTAATTTTTCTGAAATCGACGATGATGCTTGTTGCTGGACAGAAATTAGGGTTTCAATAGAAACCCTATAAATTGGACAGAAATTGAACAATTCCACATACAATCATCTTCACCAAATCTTCAAGAACATGAACTCGAAAAGAATCGAACCCGCTCTGATACCATGTTACAAAATAGGAATGCGGAAGCAAAAATGATAAACACGGCATGAAGAAGAGAAAAATAAACATGAAACACCGAGATTTTTTACGTGAAACCCTGCTCCCTAAGGAGCGGGATGAAACCACGAGAGAACGTCTCAGAGGGTTGATAGTCTATTGCTTTTTTCATCTGAATACAATGGGTGTGGGGTCTATATATAGCCCCCATTGAATCTCCACATCTCCAAACTGGTAGATGTGGAACTAAACTTTGGATGAGGTAAATGGATCCTGGAGAGATCCATTTACCCATCTCTCATTTAAGTGAGCATAACCAAATACTCCAACATTCATAAAGATTTATTTGTTGAGTATATATTTATGCAAGATGAATGCTTAAATTTGACCTTTTTCATATTCATATTTACCATTAACATGTCCAATTATTTCAGTGAACTCTTACTATTACACCCTTAAACATATAAGAAACTGCGTACAAATTCGAATACCCATATATGAAAAATTTTTGGGACGGGGGCACTGCCTCCTGCAACCCCCACAAGAGAGGGTCAACCTGGGCCTCTACTAGCCCCCCCAGGCTCGTTGATCGGGTAGCGAGACCCCCGTACTGGTAGGGTGTGGTGGCACAGGGAGAACATCATATCGTTCTTCATCTGGATTTAATAGAACATATGGTTAGGATTCAAAGCATATGATTCATATCAACAACTTGGGTATCTATAATGACAACCATAGCCAATCCCTTTTTGATAAATATTATAATGATAGTTATAGCCAATGATTTCCTTTTGATTGGGTAGAAATTTAGTAGAAAGGTTTATATCATTGACATATCCTTTTTTTCATGTTCTTATCTTCATAATATCATCATATATTACATTGTTATATACTATATGTTTATCGGATTATATTATTTCACCAATAAATATATTTATTATACATTTTATAAATATTTTTCTATACAAACTGAGGCATACGCCTCGCCTGCCTCGAGGCTACGCCTCGCCTCGCTTCCAGGAAAAATGCCTCGTTGTGCTTTTTTTTTTCAAACATTGTTTATAACCCATATATCGCACATATTGGCCATATCAAACTTATCGTCGTTAATGTTTATTCCTAACCTATAGATATCGATTCCATTCAAGTTCTTGTAACATTAAATAACTTACAAATATACACTTAGATGACACATATAGATCATCTATAATCTTTATATCGCACATATCGTTTATATCAGACACATAATGAATGGCATTGAGATGAGTCATTTGATTTAATTCAAAAAAATATACTTAATGATTAATGAGACAATGTTTCATTGGTATAAAGATTTATCTATTCACAAAAATAAATGAAAAAAATGTAAATTAATGCAATACTGTAAAAAAGATTACCTAGAACTAAGAGTTCCATGGAGGATCTGAATCGACCCCCCTGTCATGTTGTCTCTCATAGCGGATTGCAGACTCAATGAACTCGCAGAAGTTTTTCCATGTCATGTACGAGTACATGGCCTTGTAATCCATGACATACTACCAGTATTGATGGTCATCGATTCTCATGAGTATCCCGAGACAAGGATAAGCAGTACTAGATTCGGTATCACGAGGTGCACGATGAGGTTGCGATGTATTGGCTTGAGATCCTCGGGATGATGACGACGGAGTAGGAGAAGATCTATGTGGAGGAGGACCTGGAGGAGGAGGCACAGGGCGCATACTCGGGGAAGAAACCAAAACTGTCACCACCAAAGAAGTTACCCTGGCTCAACTCGGGTTGGTTGCCTTGGTAGTTCTCACCGTTGTAAATGTCATATCCTCCATACCCACTGTAACTATATCCATATGATGGAGGAGTATACGCCTAAGGAGGAGGTCCAGGAGGAGGAACATGAAAATATTCAGGGAATACGACAAATGATCTCTCATCTTGTGAAGATCCATATCCGCCCAGGGGACTTGGTGTTCCTCCACTGTATAGGTTGTCAATGTCCATACAACTCAACAAACCTACAGATGATATCAAATAGTTCATGTAGCTATCCGTAGGACGATGGCCACGTCATCCATATGCATTGTAATCCATAGGTCCTGGACTTGGACTTTGGACAAACTGCCCATGTGTGTTTCCATGCCGCTCCATGTATTCTCGCCTTGTCTCGAATCTTGTATCATCATGTGGTCCATGACAACCCCCTGCTGACCTTGACCCCCTTGAATATGTTTCTGTCTCCCCATAACATGATCCACCACGACCATCAACAGCATCACCATCATCATCACTTCCACTAGATATGGATTTGGATTTCGACCCAATGGAGAGAATGTCGTCCACAATTGCATCAAGTTCCACCCCTCCATGAAAATTTTCAGGAAAGACGCCAAATGATCTCTCGTCTTGTGAAGATCCATATCCGCCCAGGGGACTTGGTGTTCCTCCACGGTATGGGTTGTCAATGTCCATGCAACTCAACGAACCTACAGATGACATCAAATCGTCCATGTGCAATCTGTAGGACGAAGGCACGAAGGCCACGTCATCCATATGCATCGTAACCCATAGGTCCTGGACTCGAACTTGGGACAAACTGCTCATGTGTGTTTCTATGTCGCTCCATGTATTCTCGCCCTACCTTGAATCTTGTATCATTATGTGGTCCATGACCACCCTCTACTGACCCTGACCCCCTGAATATGTCTCTGTCTCCCCATCACCTGATCCACCACGACCACCAACAGCATCATCATCATCACTTCCATTGGATTTGGATTTGGATTTCGACCTAGCGGAGAAAATGTCGTCCACAATTGCATCAATCTCCACCCCTCCAAGAGGGCCCGTGATTTGCCCAAATTTGGTCATGTAGTCACCAACATCTGCTCCTATTTGTTGGATTATATTCTGATTCAACCTACCTCCCGATTGATCAAGCAGTGGAGCATCGTTAGAATCCAACCACCTCTACAGAACATCTTCATCCGCATTGTCATCGTGCATCTTGAAAATGTATGCAAGATCGATGGGGTCTGTGTACTCCTCCTCGTCCTGCCCCTCCTTGCATGTTTCATCTTCAACCTCAAGTTGTAATGCACAAATACAAGATCATGGAGCATTTGTTCTCCCAACTTGTTCCGTTTCTTCGAATGGATCAAGTTGAATGTGCTCCAGTTCCTCTCACAACCATTGGCAGATGCGGTTTGGGACAATAATTTCACCGCCATTTTCCGTAGGTTGGGAGCTCCCATCCCGTACAGTAACCACCATTTGGCTGCGGAAAATCCAAAAGGAGATATATCAATAATAGTAAAAATACCTATACATCACAGACTCAATGGACTTCTTTGTCTTGGCCCTTACCAAGAAGAGTATTGCCCCATCCATTAACCGTGATAATTCTGCCGAAAGAACCCGATACATCCCTAAAGTACTTGACCTGCACATTATTTAAAGTCACAATATGTTACATAATGTTCTTAGTGAATATTTTGTTATTCATGCACGTAACAAATTTACCTCATTCATGCACGAGGTATGTATCTTCTCATCCTTGACGAGCTTCTCCACCACAACTTGTACAGCAGCTAAAAGGTGAGCATTTGTACCAAGACCGTTCTTGTACTGGTACTTGGGATTGAAGTAAAAGGTGGACACAAACATGGACAATTCTCAAATTTTAATCCATCCAAAGTGCTATCAAAAAGGAAAAAAGTATTTATTATAGAATACACACCAACCTTGTGAAGCGGATCTATGATGTCCAACCATGCTTTGAATCCTCTCCCAACTGCTTCTCTGACATTCTCTCTCGTGCAACGCATTGCCTAATAGATCACTCCCATGATGGGTTTCTTGTCGCCGTATGCGATCCGTAATACAAAAACAATCGAATCCATTATCTTCATGACTAGAGTCACATCATCCCAGAAGTGGAGACCGTTGATGATTGACTCCACTTTCCGTCCTCCTTCGGTCCGAGCTTCAGGTAGCTCGAACCATTCACTTTGGTAACACATGGTCTTCAGCCTTGTCTTGTATTGTTTGAGGCTTTGCAATGCTATAAAAGTGGTTGCAAAGCGTGTGATGCTAGGCCTCACCAGCTCACCATTGCACGTCCACCTCATCAAAGCTAGTACTTTGGAATGGTTGTAAATGAAGGTGGTGATAGTCCGTGCTTGCTCTACCACCTTGGAGACGAGCTTCCTTTGTTGAAGCCCTTTAAAATTAAATCTATATAATGTGCAGCACATGTTATCTAAAAAATGTCATAGTTGTTAGACTTCATTATTGTTTCACCTGCTTTTTGAAGTTGTTACCATTGTCCGTGACAATCTGGACAATGTTCTCTTTCCCGACATCCTTGATGATGTCCTTCATCAACTTCAGCAAGTACTTGTGGTCCTTCATGTGTTCAGATACATTGACAGATTTCAAAAAAATGGTATTTCCATCACAGTAAATGAGGATTTTGATGATCTGCTTCCTTGTGTAGCTCGTCCAGCCATCGCACGTCAATGTCACCCTGTACTCTGGTCATCTCCTCCTCAGCTCGGAGATGTACTCATACATCTCCTCCTTCTCATGCCCAAGATACTTGTTCATTATCTCCTTGGATGTGGGAGCCTTCATCCCCGTTCCCGCTGCGGCAATCTCATCAATGGCGTATTGCAAGAAAGGTCCACTAACGACGTGGGTTGGAATGCTCTCAGAAAAGAAGAGCTTGTTGATGGCTTTGCCCACTCTTTCCCGTGCATTGGTAAACACAACTTCCACCGTCTTCTGCATCGGATCCTTGCTTGGCATGTATTACACGGACCCGCTCCTCGTTAAGAAGGGTTACAGTCCCTTCCCATTGAGTTTTTTGTGGGTGGTAGTACTGGTGTGCCTCTAGAACCACTCTCACTGCCACATGCATTATGGAAGTTGCCATGTGCACCACCAAGTTCCCTCCTCTCGAACTCGCTCTTCATAGACTCTTTTGTGGCTCTCCTGTATGCCCTCCTCTCCGCTACGGACTGAATGTCAGCCGGGTAGACAAAGTCATCATCGTCTGAATCGGAGAGGACATTGAACCCCTTTCTGGAACATGAATTCTTTGAATTGTCCATCCCTTCTGTACCTCTCAACATTATTGTCCTTCTTCCCCTCCAAGTTGGCCTTCACCAACTCCCTCACATTTCTTGGACAACGAGTGCACTTGGCAACATTCATGTTGTTGTCAACAAGATGGTGCTTCAATCTCGTAATCCTCCCTCCTCCCAACTGCTTCCCACAGAATTTGCACTGTAGTTTTGATTTGTTGTCATCTAGACCGGTGGCATACCTCCAACCAATCTCTCCATTGTCCAACTGATGACCAGAACCACCAGATCCCGAACCTGCGTCAGAGTTTGAACCCATAATCGCTGAAGCTTGAAATCTGCAAAGAAATTACACAACAAACATTCGTGAGATATCACCATATGAGGAGAATAATCAATTACAATTTACAGCGACAAGCTAATTATTTTTTGTTTTAAAATCCGGATTTAATTAAATACTAATTTTTAGTTAACATAAATCATCACAGAATCTTGCTTCCTATGTCTAGAACATGAGATCCTACTTTATTCTATCATAACTTAAATTAATTTCACAATATAACTCAAAAACTCCAAATTAGTACTCCCAAATATCTCATTATATTATAGATCTAATATTTTATGCATGGATTTAATTAATTACTATTTTTTAGTTAACATAAATGACCAAAGAATCTTGTTTTTTATGTCTAGAACATGAGATCCGATTTTATTCTTTCATAACTTAACTTAATTTCGCAACATAACTCAAAACCCTCAAATTAGTTCTCCCAAATATCTCACTATATTATAGATCTAATATTTAATTCAAAGATTTAATTAAATGCTATTTTTTAGTCAACATAAATCACCATAGAATCTTGTATTCTATGTCTAGAACATGAGATCCGATTTTATTCTTTCATAACTTAACTAATTTCACAACATAACTCAAAAACCCCAAGTTAGTTCTCCAAATATCTCACTATATTATAAATCTAATTTTTAATTCACGGATTTAATTGATTGATAATATTTAGTTAACATAATCCACCATAAAACCTTGTTTTCTATGTCTAAAACATGAGATCTAACTTTATTCTTCCATAAATTAACTCGATTTCACAACATAACACAAAAATCCCAAATTAGTTCCCAAAAAATCTCACTAAATACTTCAAATCTTACCAAAAAATAAGAATATGCATTAGCAAACAATTACGAACAAAAGCCTAACAAATTTCACAATTTCTACTAAAATTTCAGACTAGATCTAGATGTTACCTACCTTAAGGAAGATAAGCGGGAGCTTTGGAGAAGTCTGATGAAGAATGAGGGGAATGTCGATCTAGACTGATATGCACTGAAATGGGACCAATATCAGTGCATTTAAACATAGTGAGATTTCACCTGTCGACGATATATCGCCGACATGCGATATATTGGCGATATATCACCGACATATCGATGAAACCCGGTAAATATATATAATGGCTTATATAGACATGCTGGACCCACCGATACCGATATATCGGTGATATATCGCCGATATATTGTGATATCATCTTCTATGGTTCGTTGACGACTGGGAAGGGTTGTGGAGGTGCGCGAAGGCCTGTGATGGTGTGCATAATCGTGTTGGGGCACGTTGCGGGGGTACGCATGCATAGGGGGCGTGTTGCAGCGCTGCATGCAGAGGTGCGCTGCAAGCGCAATAGTGGTGTTGAGCTGCCTTCGATAGAGAAGCGGCGGCGCGTGGCGCGTAAGACGGTGACGGGCGAGGTCTATGGCACGGGTGGCATAGGAGAACTATGATCTAGGACCGTCACTCTAATACCATGTTGATAGAAAATAATGAATTGCTTATTCGTGAGGGGGTTCTCTTGTATAGAGGAGAAACATGTTAGGCAAATTACATAAAGAAGACGGAAAGAATTAGACAATACATAAAAAAATAAAAAATAACTAATATCTCAACAGTGGCAAGACCTAAATCATTTTCATTCTACTTGATTTAGTTCAAGAATGCATTAAAGGCAGGAGGCTTTGCATGTCATGGAGCAGGTTGCTTGTAGAAGATGAGAGAGCCTCGTCAATCTATGAATCGGAAAGGAAAAGACATCACATCTCGACGTGGACAAGGTGGAGAATGTAAAAAGAGATATTCAATGGTAGCAAAGGTCCCATCAACTATAGTTGGCAGAATGGGCCAACACTCGGTTCTTCCACCTAATGACATCCGAAAGGGCAGAGATAGAACATCATTGAGTGTGTGGGAACTTTAAAAAATTATATGGGGAAAAGGGGGATCAAGTTGTCTTTAGCGGATCATTTCAAGGAATTCGCGTAAAGGCGATCGCGTAAGACATGCAGTGGTGCAACAGGATGTCTAAAAGGTTGTCTGATGAGTAGCTGGAGAGGTTGGTAAGACCGATTACAAAGGTAAGCAACATTAGCATTTTTGAAACAAGAAGGCTCTCTAAGACCACATGTGTTCTCTATCTTCTTCTTCAAGGAATTCCCGAGCATTGAGAGATGTGATGCACATAGTTGTGCTCGAGGGGAATTCAAAGTTTGAGGAGCTACATATGATTATCTGCTTTTTGTTGCCAACGAGAGATTCACCAAAACATGTTAAGGATTAATAACTAATCGTTTTGTCGAGCGTAATTAAGTGGTCATTGCAAAGACCCTCGCTTTGAGACTCATGGGGTTATTAGATGACATGGTGAACGTTCAATGTCCTTTTATCTCTTGGAAATTGTTAATGGAAAATTTTGTGGCAACGATAGATATGGTGCCCGATTGTGACGAAAAAAGCGTGAAGCATAGGACACTACGTGCTAGACCTTTTTATGGAATACATTGCGAAAGAGAGGCATCACGAGTCCTGATGGTATGGCTTGTGTTGATGAAGGGGTTTGCCACAAAGTAGGATAGGTGTATCCCGAAAGGGGTGTTGGTAGGGATATCCGTTGGCACCTATGTTTTTCGAGTTAGTAGTAGATTTATTAACTTTGCTATATCTCAGAAGTGTAGTGAAGGCCGATTCTCCAAATTCTCTTGTGGTCAGTCTGACCCTTTGCACGTTACATTGCTCCAATATCATACCACACTTTTGATTCATCCAGGGACCTACGGGTCAAAGCATCAGATAAGGCAAGTACAGTGATGATGATTTTTAGGGATGCACCATGCATGACGGTTAATTCCTGAAAGATGCTTTCTAAACTTTTGGCATGGAGGATATGGAGACTTTAGCTTATGTGAGTATGCTAGCTATCAAGCAAGTGTTTTTGTTGATGACTTACTTGGGTTTACCACTAGTGAGTCATGTTGTAGGGTGGTCTGGTGGTGGACTTGGGCATGATGGTGGAGAAGATGGAGCAAAGGCTTAAAGACTAGTGATAGCATTTGTTGTCCAAGAGAAGATCATTTGGTCTTATTAGCTTTAGATTTCTCGACTATATATTTATGTTACAACTCCGTACTCAAAATATTTTCTTGTAAAAGTCGACAAACATATTGACTAGATCCATAGAAGGTTCTTTTTGAAGGTAGTTAAGAAAGGGGGTTGATTAACCTACTAGGTCAATGTGTAAACCCGAGGAGGGGACCTAAGCATTTAGAATTTTTTAAACGTTAATGATGCATTGTTGGTCAAATTGGTGGTAAAGCTAGTAAAAAGAGGGGAAGGATTCGTGGTAAGATCATGGAAATCAACCATAGGAGGTCCATTATCCTGGACGAAAGACTCAAGTTGCCAAGGAGGTCGTCGACATTCTGGAGGGGCTGGTGAAGTTGTTGCTTACTATATGGTTGCTATAGGTGAGATATATGAGAAATGAGGAGATTTTCATGTTCTAGACGGGCGATTAATAATGAAAAGGTTGCTTATAGAGCTCTTCCTAGATTGACGACATTTACGAACGAAATTCATGTGGCAGTGTTGCAATAGTCTGCCGATCAAATCATTAGCCGATCAAACTACACTATTTAGCAGGGTAACCAATTAAAATAAGTCTGACCGACTAGTCGATCGACTAATGAAAAATGATATTCTTAATCATCCATTTTGTTGCTTTTCACAGATATTATGTAATAAAGTAAAAGTAATCGCAAATTGTCATTCATTCATTCAGTACTTCTAATTTATTAATTAATGACCATAATTGTATAAACGTATAAGATTGTGTAGTATGCTTAAGAAAATTAAATATACCTAATTGAATGAATCTAAGGCGACACATGCTCACCACCACCATGGCAATCAAGGACAACAACAATTTGGGGGAGCATGGGTTGTTAGAGAAGCATCCTTATTGGGTACTAGTGGTGACAACTCGATAAGGCATGTTATGTCCGAAGGAAGCATCATGCTCAAAGCCTCAAAGGCAACGATGCCCGTTTGTTAGAGAAGTAGGCAGAATCTGAGGTTTCTACATTCACTAAGTATGTCAAAGGCCAATCGATTAGTGTTGGAGTATAAAGTTGTGTGCGCCTATTATGTTGTAACAGGGTAAATGGATCCTGGAGGAGATCCATTTACCCCATCCAGTGTTTAGTCCCACATCGTCCAGTGGTGGGACATGGAGGCTCTGGAGAGGCTATATAAAGAGCCCCAGACCTCCTGTATCAGTTGAGAAAAAGTAATGCATAGCATGCCCCGTTGAGGGCTTCTCCCGTGGTTTCATCACGCTCCTCACGGAGTAGGGTTCCACGTAAAATCCCGTTCTTCTTTCTTCTTTGTTTATCTTTTTCCATGTTACGCTTCCGCTTCCGATTTTCTAACAATTAGTCAATTGATTAGATGGATCAAGGGAAGTGGGGGTTCGATCTAAATAAGCCTTATTACCCTCCGTTTAGCCGGATCAAATTAGTCGAACGACATGTCAGCCCAATCGACCGACAAGTTAGATGACCTTTTAAAACCATTATTTTTTATTCTTTTTTCTGATTTTTAAAAAATAAGCTAAAAGTAAGATGCTTAATGTTAGAATTTAGTTGTTATTTTTATTTTATTAGTTAAAGATGTCCAAATCAATATAAATATAAAACAATATATATTTCAAAACATTGTTTATATTAAAATTATTTATAAATTAAAATCAATTAAATATGATTAGTCGCTTGGCTACAATTAATCCTTAATGACCCAACTGACTAAATACTGACTACTAACTTTTGCCACCTTAGTAGCCACCATGCACGATTGTAGTCGTTAGCGGATGCTTAATCGACTGGTCGATATAGGTGGAGGTGGTATCTATCAATGCATGACACAAGGATGGTATAGGTAGCATCAGCCACCGCCAAGAGGAGCACAATATCATGTCTCGAGGGCAAAGTAGTAGAAATCGAAGGCAGTGATACACAACAATGTGTTGGAACGTGCAATGCATATGGTGGTGCAACCAAGCGGGACGGCTCGTATCTATAGCAGCCATGACAATCGCACAAGGGGAACATAAACAACCGATGCACGATTGTTTTCACTAGCAACACAGATTTCATAGCAGGATGGAGAATGCCGGCGGGCCTAGGGAGACACTTTCAGGCATTGATGCACAACTAAGACAAACAGCATACTCGCATGAGGCGCCCGTACGACTTAAGCGATTGCAAAAACTATGTCAAAGGCAACCCACCACCTATAGCCCAACAACCAACAAGGTTTGGTGTTAGGGCGAGATATAATAGTAAAGGATTATACAAGTCATGTTGATAGTGGTGGTTTGGAATCTTCAAGTCATGCACATTGTTCAGATGCACATCAGTTGAAAGCATCATATGTCGTGTGGATTCCGTAGGAGTCAAAAATGGTAGCGGAGAATTTTTTTTAGAAAGAATATTGTTTTTTTAACTCCATGTCATCAAAATTATATTGTATGGCAT
Organism: Ottelia alismoides; assembly: GCA_037367405.1. Classification (NCBI taxonomy): domain Eukaryota; kingdom Viridiplantae; phylum Streptophyta; class Magnoliopsida; order Alismatales; family Hydrocharitaceae; genus Ottelia; species Ottelia alismoides. Next base: position 327,165 of record JAZKJV010010465.1, read on the forward strand.
CCAAATTCTTCAATTGCAAACAAGGCTCAATTAAGGACTTTCAAATCTAATTCTAAGCATATTGCTTTTACTCACCCTTAATATTCATAAGCTACTTCGATTCAGAATCAAACATTTCACTCTGTAATGTGCAGATCGAGAAGATCCTTTAATTATTTCAATATAACGAATACTTGTTTTCACAAATCTTGTTATGATCATCCACTTGAGAATCCATAGGATCATCAAGTCATGTGAACCACTCGATAGCCATGCTCGGATTACTAATTGATGCAGTCAAAGATATAAGGATTAAGGGAGATAGAGAATCGCAAAAAAGCTTGCGAATTAAGAGAAGAACGAGGATGAAAGGTTGAATGTTGAAAAAGGGAAGGAGATAAGGGATTGAGAGAAGAACGTAGGTGCCCTCTTTTCTAACCGATCTCTCAGATCAGGGCATGAAAGATCTTTTGGAGCTCCTCCAATCTCTTAATCAAATGGGTGGTCCACTAGGGAGCAGGGACCATTGGATCTGAAGGGAGGGGATTACATTGTGAGACAATCCTACAAGGCTATGGACAGACCGGTAGCACCAACACCTGAACAATTTGTTCGTGATTGCAAGCTAATCTAGGAACTCAAGGGGCCAGCTTGTTTCAGCATTTTCGGATGGTCAATGTGCGGGTGTGTATCCATGGAAGGCCATATCAGCGATATATCTGCGATATATCGCCGATATATCGGTATCGAGAGGTTGGGGGTATCGAAATTGGAGTGTATATACTTTTACAGGGATATGGGCGATATATCACCTATATATCGGCGATATATCGCCATATCGGCCCATATCGGTCAAAAATGAAAGGATTCAGTATAAAAAATACATGATATCGACCGATATCGCCGATATTTCGTCGATATCCCTATATATGAATGTCATTATTCATGCAAGTTTGATTTCACTACCTATCTAGCTACAACTAGTATTAAAACAATCTATGATTTATATACTTTGTTCCGGGTAGGGATGGTGCGACAGGAGGGTGCATACAATGGCTCTTCAACTTGGTGTATATTTACAAGTTATTTCATGTTGTAAAACTTGAATGAAATCCATTTCCAATATCTATAAGTCAATTCTTCAAAAAAATCTAGAAGTCACGAATCAACATTAATATCGATATGTTCGAAATGATCGATATATGCAATATAAGCTTTATAGATGATCGATATGTGTGATTTAAGAGTATATTTGTAAGTTATTTAGTGATCTAAGAACTAGGATAAACTCCATTTTCAATATATATATAGGTCAACAACTAACAGTACAGCCGTATCGATATATGCGATATAAGGTTCATAGATGATTGATATATGTTATCTAAAAGAGTAAGAGTACATTTGTAAATTATTTAGTGATCAAAGTACTTAGATGAACTCCTTTTTCAATATATATAGTACGTCAACAACTAACAATATCAGCGATATGTTCGATATGACCGATATGTGCACTATAAAGATCACTGTCCTCATAAATGATCTATATGTATTTTCTAGGTGTATATTTGTAGTATTTCATATTATAAGAACTTGAATAAAATCCATTTCCAATATTTATAAGTCAAGAATCAATACTAATATCGATATGTTCGATATGACCGATATGTGTGATACCGATATGTGTGATATATGGTCTATAAATGGACCGATATGTGTGATATAAGTGTGTATTTGTACATTATTTGTTGTTTTAATATCTTGAATGACCTTAATTTCTGAAAAAATACCAAAAAATTGGCTTGTTTGCGCCATTTTCGACATTTCCACCGATATCGTCGATATATCGTTGATATATCCCGATATATCCATTTTCGGGCGGACCGAAACGATATTGATATCGATACGGCCTTCCATGTGTGTATCATGATGAGAGACCGTTAGTGTAGGCTCGTGGGAGGAAATGATTGTTGTCCAGTTTGCAAAGGAGCCGCCAAGACAATTTTTTTTTTAAACTCAACAAAGGGGGACACATTCGTTGATGTTCACCCCAATTTATTCAAAACGGAAAGAGGTTTTACAAACGCACAAGCACAAAATTACAAACCAGGATGAAAAGTAAGGCACCCACGAAAACGACCACGAGGCATGGAACCCCGCCTCCACCACGCAAACATAAAGCCGTCCTACCCAGGAGACCAATCGTTCACAAATCGCGTAGCTTGTATCGCGATATTTTCTTTGTAAAAGCGTTGTCCCGCGAATAGGGCCTCGTTCCTCCCCAACCAAATGCTCCACAAACGCGCAAGCGGGACCAACAGATCCCTCCTAGCCCTGCCAGTGGAAGAAGCCAAGCTGTCGCAGAAGGCCGTGCAAGAGGCAGTGCATAGCCAATCCAAATCAGTCCAAAGATCACGAACGAAGCCGCAGTGAAGGAATAGATGGTCACTGGTTTCTCGCTCCGAGCCATACAGGCCGCAAATGGGCCCAATATTAGTAAAGAGAGATGCACAACGATCACGAGTGAGAAGTCTCCCCCTGCGAAGGAGCCAGAGAAAGACGCCAATGCGCTCAGGTAACTTGAGTCCCCAGAAGAACTTGCAATCGCGCACAAGAGGCGCATCAGCCATGAGCGAAGGAGGAACAAGAGCCAAATACGCCTTCCGAGTAGAGAAGGACCCATCCCTCCATTGACAGTGATCCCTACCGTGAGAAGGCTTGCTGGCATCCGCGAGAAACGCCATCAACGAAAAAACGAAATAAGATCCTCCAGCTGTTGCTCCGAAAGGTTTGCAGGAATCCTCGGGCACCAACAGGTCTCGCTCCAGCAAGAAGCCACCGAAGCGTCTTTGTCATCAACCAAAGCAAACAGACGTGGGTAGATGTCCTTAATAGGACCCCGGCCCGACCAGTCATCAACCCAAAATCTGAAGGAGTTGCGATTTCCAGAACCGGTTTAAAAAGGGGTCAATTTTGATTGAAAACCTTCAAAACCCCCCGCCAAAAGGTGGAGAGGTGGGTCGGAAAGTCGTCCGCTGAACAGGCAGGAAGTCTGTGCCCAGCGTCTCCCTCAAAACATTCAACAAGAAATTGTCCTCATTCCCCCAGATCCGAGCAGCCCATTTAAGCAGAAGTGCATCGTTAGCCGCTTCCAAATGCCTCACCAGCCCCCAAGCCCCCCAACCGCTTGGGCCTCGGTACATCCTCCCACTCACCAAAGGCACCCTTCCTCCCCTCCCCAAAGGAAGCCCCTCATGCATTTCTCCAGCCGCACCATAATCCCCTTAGGCATACCACGAACTGAAAAGAAGTAGATTGGAATGGAAGAGAGTACCGCTTTAAGGAGAACAAGTCGCCCGCCCCTGGATAAAAGAGTCGCGCGCCACCCAGTCAAACGCGCCTCCATCTTCTCAACCACTGCCCTCCAATCGCGAATCCGGGCGCGACCCATAGTCAGGGGTAATCCGAGATAGTCGAACGGGAGCCCCCCAGGGGAGGCACCCAGCAGCCGGTTGCAATCGAGTACCTCCGCGTGCGGCATACCAAAAGGAACAACCTTGGACTTAGTCCCATTGATCACGAGGCCGGAAACGTCACTAAATAGCTCAAGAGTAGCAGCCCTTCCGGCAACCTCCGAGGGCCCACCCTCAATAAAACAAATGGTATCATCGGCGAACTGGATGATTGGTACATGTAAATCCCCCAACGAGCATCCACGGGTAAGCCCGGTCGCGGCCACGCCAACGATCATGCGTGGCAACACATCAACCGCCAACACAAACAGAAGGGGGGCGAGGGGACACCCCTGACGCACCCCTCGCCAGGCGTGGCAACACGTCAACCGCCAAGACAATTGATTATCTTTTCTTTGCTTGCGAGAAGACCAAACCTATGTAATTGGAGCTCGAGATTGAATGAGTAAATTCTAGCACCATTGAGATCTTCTAGGAGTCGATCTACAATGTTAGGCATCGCCTCATCAAGGAGATCCTTCTATCATTAGCAACCATTTGGGAAATATTGTTAGCTAGGAATGGTGGGACATTTGCCTCAGATCGCTTTTAGACGACACTCTGGCCATGTTCCAAGATGTTATCCAGGTAATTTCAGACCTACATCCACCACTTCTAAAGTCTTCTCCAGCACATCAGACCACCCCAATCCCTCCTCCAATGCCACCAGCTCCGAAACAACCCCCATCAACCACCAAAATGCCCCCGGTACCCCCTACTTCAGATATGTTACCCCTGCCACTTCCCCACAGCCGTCACCCTTTCTCAAACCACCATCACAACCAGAATCACCACTCACGCAAGTCTCAATGCCTCTATTCACACCCCCAACCCCTGCAGTGCTAACCACAACATCCTTTTTTTGAATAAACCACAACATCCAATGTCGACCTCACTTTAGCAACCATCGTCACTGACTCCATTGGGATCTCTATTGCGTGCGGATCCGCAAGCACGAGCTCCATTACCATAGCCTGACTTTTGGTTGAAGTGAAGGGATAAAAAATTTACAGTCACGCCCCCCGGTGGAAAATAATTATAAACTATAATGATGAATCTAAGAAAAAATTGCTCAAATTGGGAAAATTAGACCAACATTTTTAGATGAAGTTCTCTTATGATGGACCCGGAGATCAAATAACTCATCAGGAGATGAGTTTTTCAAAACGGGGGAGAATTAATGCAGTACAAAACATAGTGTTGCTATAACTTTATTTTTATTATGTTTTTTGTTGTAAAAAAAAATCAAAAGTCGCAATCTTGGGATGAGTTTTTTGGCTTGGGTGTGCCTTTTGGGTAAAATGGTGCTTTATTAATGGGTTAATTCCCTATATAATGCAACCTATTCCTATGTAATTGGGAAGATGAAATGAAGTAAAAGCTGATTAGCATTGGCTTTATCCTCCTTTCCTCTTTGAATTTCTTTCTTCTCTCAAATCCTCCAATCCAGTTATCATCCCTTATCTTCTCTCTTCCCATGCAGGTTGGCATGTTCCTCCCTATCCCATTACCCCTATTTCGTCTTTTCTCACCCCTCAATAGCTATTCCTAAATTTCAACCGCATCATATTCATTTCAATCTTTTGGACCTATATATTTGTTTGCAATCCTTCCAGCCCAGACCCAGAAATCGTCCTTAACCATAAGTATCTATTGAATGCTTGCCACTACTTAAAGGGGATGTTGACGACACAAAGAAGCAATTGGTCAAAGTACAATATTTTCGCTTCTGTCCCCAAACCAAAGTCAATGAGTATGAGTGACCATCAAATTCCGCAATTTAAGCCTAATCCCACCAAGCAACCCATTTTGCTCCAAGTGATTCCCTAAATCACCATATCTAGTTCTATGCAGAGAAATTGAAATCTTGTGTAGTCTAGCAAAACCTTTCGATCATGTAACTCCCCCATCAATATCTTTTTAGCTCTACCCGACTAACCATGAATAGCTTATATTACCACAGGAATACATTAAGCTAACGTAAACACACAACCTCATGTTGAAGATCACGCAAAAACTCAATGAAGCAAACACTAAAAAATGGCAGATTTTGCAGCAAGTACGAGATGGTATGAATCAAAAAACCATTTTTTTCAACGCATAATGCGCAATGCAGCTCACCCGATAACGCGTCGCTCCTCGTAAACCTTGGAAAGAACGTCACCTTCCTCCCCGCCATCCCCGCACCCAAGAAACCACCTCCTCTGGTCGGGACCATTCGTGATCCCAGCAACCTTTGCATTCATCAACTTCCCCTCCTCAATAAAACCTGGGGCGATCCTCGTCCCAGCAGCCGGGACTCCGCTCGAACATCGGGCAATAACGCGAAATTCCGGTGCGTTCCTCCCGCGCAATGCGCCATGCCTGACGACCTTTGCGGCAAGCGAAAGAACACGCATTTGCGAAGACAGCAAACCGGAGGTACCGGTGGAATCCGACTCACCGTGGCGAAGAACGAGCGTCTAATTGGTAAAAATAAGGAAAGATCGGACCTTTTGTTGGGAAAAACGAACTGGAGCTTTGGGAGCAGCGGAGCATGGGAACGATCGGCGGGAAGGCATATGAAGGGATTGTGCGGGCTGAGGATGAGGGGAGGACGAGGTGGTGGTGGTTGCTGTGCTTCAACCGGACGGCGGGAGAGGTTCGAGAGAGGAAGAGGGGCGGCGATTTTGAGGGAAGGGGCGATGCTTCGCAGTGGGAGAAAGGTGCCGGCATTTTTGCAGTTTCGTCCTTGCAATATTATAAATTGGTGTTTAAGTTTTTGAGTAATTTACAATAAAGATTCTTATGGCCAGAATTGCAATTGAGGACTCGTTTTTGAGTTGTATAAAAGGGGCTCTGATTCTTTTTTTTGCTCAAATACATGATTCCCTAGACTTCGTCAATACTTTTAAATGGAAATTCAAAGATGAAAGTTTAGTTTGATTTTTGTTACATTTCAAAAATGGGACTCGTAATTGGATAACTGAGTTACTTTTAAATTTACTTTAACGGCTGGTTTGGTTACTGGGTTGGGTTGGGTTAGGTTGGGGCAACCTCCTGTTAATAGTAGTTGTTTAGATGATTTTGAGGGTTGGTAGAGGATTGGAATAAGAAATGTGATGTGATGTCACATTGATTCCAACCCAATTTTACAGGGTGGTTTATCGGGTTACTCCATGGTAATGCGGGATACACCACCACCCAAACGAGCCCTAAGTTTTTTTTATTATTTAGTAATATAGACGGAGTGTTGTTATAAGATTGTTGTAAAGTGATTTTATTGGAGTTTAGAAGAAGAAGAATTTGATTTGTGATTATGTTTTAACTGATTGAAATGATGGGATTATGTGTTGTAATATATTTATTTATTTAATGCGATTTTAGTGTAGATTTGTGGTCATGAGAGTATATCTCTTTTACCTATAATACCCTTATTTTTTGATTTTCATGGTCAGTAATTTTTATCATGTTATGTATCTTTTACATGTTACCCTTATATAATGATTATTCGTTGATTAGTAACCAAAGAATGGAGTGGGAAATCAAAGTGAGATGGAATAGAGGGAATGATTTGTATTTCAAAATTGTATTGAAAAGAAAATTATATAAACTAAATTAGCATAGAGAAAAATAAAATAAATATAAGGGGACTTCAAAACAAATATTACTCCATGCAAAATTTACATATCTTGATGTTAACCACAAATTTTGTGAAGGGAGAGAATACAAATAGTGCAAAAATAAAACATAGTAATATTTTGAAGGTAATTTCCGGGTGTAAAATGCATGATTTTTTATTTATATTTTTAGGAAGTTTTCTTTGTCATATTGTACACGTATTATTTTAAATTTTAATTCCACTGCACACCAGATACCGTCTATTTTTGGGGGATTTTTACGGGTAAAGTTTAGCACGAATATAGTGGTATTTATTGATGACGATGATCAAAATACACTTGCTCGTGATCGCTTTTTCTTTATATATTTTTTGGATTTTGAATTTTATATACATAGTTATAAATTAAATACATTAAATAAATAATTTTTTTGGTGAAAAAAGAGTAATATGTACATAGGTTGTTCTAATTGTACAATTATAAAATAATTGTAAATTAGTTCTCAACTAAGATCAAAATTCTTAAATAATGTATCTCAGCACATCACTCGCATGCCGACACCATTCATACAAAATAAAAATAATAATAAATATTTGCATATTAATGTCATCAAGTTAGAGAAAACATGAGTGAACTAGCTTGCCATATACTTGTATAGGGTAAATAGTTAAACATGACATGTGGCCACCTTCTACTTCATCCTTGATCTTAAGAAAGGCAAAAAAGGTGACCATATTACTTTAGTCTAGCTATCCTCCAGTTTTCATATTAAGGTTATGCAGTGAAGAGCTCGCTCAAGGCAACCTTATTAAAGAGAACCTGATCATGACAGAAGTTACTTTTTCCGATATTTCTTGTTTTTTCCAGAGCTTTCATAAAGCATATAAAAAGCAAGGGAGTTGTGCTTTCAAGATTAGGATAACTACTTAATTTAACTTAAAATTAGAACTCGATTGCATTCAAGTTCTTCATGCCCTTGATTATGAATCCACCACACTCTGTCCTTTGCTAATGCGTAAAAGGAGTATATAATGCATTTGACACTAAGGGGCGGGCATGTTCCCAAAGCTTTCAATGACGCCTTGATCATATTGCTCTCCTAATCAGGCAGGTTGAGATGCCATACTCGAGATTGGAAGAACACCTACTAGCTTTCATTCTTTCCAATGGAAAATGGGGCAGATGTTAGTCACCATCTAAGACGTGGAGATCGTATATGTATCCATTTTGGTACGACTTTAAGAGGTCCCTCTATGTCTATGACTTTCTATAAGGCTCGGACATTTTCCTCATCTCTGACTCTTTCTCAGCCATGCCTTTTCCGATCTCATGACTCATTTGATAAGGTATTTTTGACAACATCTTTTGCCTTTGTTTAGGCGATACAGAGGTATTGTCTATACCTATCAGATGTATCATAAAAGTACGGAAAGGGATAGCTCTTTGCATTGTGTGCCTTGATTAGACGGAAGTTGTCATGTATTTCCAACCAAAGATTTTACCCACCCGATAGCGAAATTCTGCAAATAAAGCAAAAAAACAACTCTTGTAGGAAGTACGTAATGGAAATGCGCAACCATATAATAAGATCATGTAGAGTATTGGATCAGGATTTACTAAAAATGCCATTGTCCCCCCGCACCACCACCCGAACAAAAGATGGATCCTTCTGCAAATAACGTGGGTGTTTTGTATTATATTGAATCTCCCCACATGGAAGCGATTTAGTTAAAGATTTTGTTACCAGTGGGTACATCAATGATCATGGTAGTTGTAGCGAAATAGACACACGTGCTAACGTCTAGGAACACCTATCCTTCCTTGCCTATTTGAAATTCATGCTTATCTTTTTTTGATTTTATTATCGTTTATATACTTGTGACCAAGGCGAGTGGACCTTTTGCTTGGTTAACTTCATTCCAACAATAACTATAGATGCCTTTAAGGTAGTCATATAATTGCTAGAAAGACTCATCAAAAACACATGTCCCATCCCAACTCCTTTTTCAATATCTTTCTTGGAAATTGCGAAGACATAAAAAGATCAGAGTCAAAGTGAGAACCCCATAACTAAAGCTAGAATTTACATAGAATATATTAAAGATCAAAATTATATATATTTTATTATAATCATATAGATATAGAAGTTCTCAGAAAACATGTATTATCTAGTTGAGTAAACTTGTTTTTGAAGTATATAGATAGCACGGGATAAAATCAACAATATGCTCGGATACATAGTGCAAGTTGGTGACAAATCAATTTATATAATTATCTCATTGGGCTAGGTATTGAGGAAGAAAAAAGACTCGAATCTCACCAGAGGGGAGGTGGCTTCAGCCTCGTCCTTGGTGCCGACAAGAAACGATTTGGGGGTGAAGTTAGGGAAGAAGAACAAGAAAGGCAGAAGGAAATGTAGCTTGCTTGGGTTTAGGGAATGGGGCAGGGCTGACTACCCTCACCTTCTCCACTCTCTTCATCTGGTCTTTCCTTCAGGAGAAAACCCAGTTTTTCAAAAAAAGGTCCAGACTTAACTCCGAAGTACTTTTAAGATTTAGAATGTTTAAAATGGTAGAACTTTGACAGTGAGTTTGGTAAAAATGGACTTTATATGTTTTGAATAAAAAAATCTGAATTGCATGGAAAATGTAGTATACTTTTTATTGGTATACGATAATTTTTTTGCGGTATTTCATTTTTTTGTACATTTTTATAATAATAATAATAAAGAAGAAGAAGTTAACTTAACTGAATTTGTATAAAATTATTTATAACAAATTCCGATTATCTGCTTATTGTGTTGTGTTTGTATGTGTGTTTCTTAACTTATATGAATTTTTGTTTTGTTCCTTACTCTTCTAGCTCTTTTTCCTGGTTTCCTCTTTTTACATATTTTTATGTGGGCCAA